>JAXQQM020064157.1:0-587007 GCA_034641835.2 Pinus albicaulis | reverse complement strand
AGGGAGAGAGAGAGAGGGAGAGGGAGGGAGATAGATCGAGGGATTGAGAGGGAAGGATATAGAGGGAGGGGGAGAGGGAGGGAGTGGGAGTAAGAGTGAAAGGGGGAGAGAGAGAGAGAGATAGGGAGGGAGGGAGAGAGAGGGAGAGAGGGAGTGAGAGAGAGAGAGAGAGAGGGAGAGACAGAGAGGGAGAGAGGGAGATGGAGAGAGAGAGAGAGAGAGGGAGAGGGAGAGAGGGAGATGTGGATAGAGGGAGAGGGAGAGGGATAAGGGGAGAGGGAGAGGCAGAGCGGGAGAGGGAAAGTGAGAGAGAGAGAGAGAGAGAGAGAGAGAGAGAGAGAGAGGAAGAGAGAGAGGGAGAGAGAGAGATAATTTCAGAGAGAGAGAGAGAGAGAGATAGAGAGAGAGAGAGGAGAAATAAGGAGAGTGAGAGATGGAGGGAGAGGGAGGGAGGGAGAGGGAGGGAGAGAGAGAAGGGGAGAGGGAGGCAGATAGATGGAGGGAAGGAGAGGGAGGGAGAGAGAGGGAGGGGGAGAGAGTGGGAGGGGTAGTCTGTGGGAAATGGATAGGGAGAGAGAGAGAGAGAGAGAGAGAGAGAGAGAGAGAGAGAGAGGGGGGGGGGACAGAGGGACAGAGAGAGTGGGGGAGAGAGAGAGAGAGAGAGAGAGAGAGAGAGATAGAGACAGAGAGGGAGGGGGAGAGAGAGAGAAATGGGAATGGAGGGAGAGGGAGAGAGAGAGAGGGAGTGAGGGAGAGAGAGAGGGATGGAGAGGAAAACAGAGAGAAAGAGGGATAGGGAGAGAGAGAGAGAGAGAGATAGTGTCCAAGAGAGAATAATTGTAATTCGAAACATTGCTAATTGAAGTATTGAATCAAGAATAAGTAATTGACACAACATAAAACAATTTCAAAATCTAATAGATTCTTGAAACTTCAACCATTTATTTCCACACTCAACTTTTAAGTATTTTCAATTTAATTTAATTTTGAAAATTATAATTAAATGTCCTTTTAGAAAGTTTTTTTTATTAGTAAATTACCTAGCTTGTCCCTTGCTCCTTTTATGTGTTGTTATTCGTTTTTTTCCAATTTAATTATTAGTTATTTGAAGAAAAATAATTTACTTCGAAAATATATTTGAATAAGATGATCATTTTGAGCTAAAAATAAATAAATAAATAATATTGTGATTCTAATGGAGTAATTAAAAAAATGATAAAGAGGAAATTTTTTGCATAATTTTTTTCCCAATTTTTTCATAATGTGATGGATAAAAACTTAGTTCTTCTTAATCTTATTACATTTCTTCTTAATCTTAACTCATTTTAAAAAGGTTGAGATTATTGAAATTTTTAAAAATGAGCCTAGGAGGGTTAAAAAAAACTCTATTTTCGTTGTTTACTATTTTCATTCATGGCTCATTCCAAGTACCAAGTCGAATTCTAAGGAATAATATTTTTTATTTTAACCAATACTATTTTTCATTCTACTAATTTTCCTAAAATATCACTAAAAATTCTAGAATCTATATATAATTATTATAGATTAGAAGAATTTTACAATAATATTCTCAAACATTTGTGTCAATTTGAAAATAAGATTTTCTTTTACACTCATGGTATAAATATAAAATTTTAAAATTTTCCTATACTAAAACTAAATTCTTAAGTTTTTAGAAAAAACTGATATAATTTTCACATTTGTCAATAGTATTCTTATAATTGAACTATCGCCATCCAAAATATTCAACTCTCCCATGCCTAAGTGATACTATCTAAACACCAATTAATGTTAAAGAAAACTAGTTCAACTAATCCCTTGAATTAGACTATAATAATATTTTGTTATACATTATTTAAATTCTTGAATTCTAGGAAATGATAAAGTGATGAATGAGACAAATGATAATATATAATCAAAGTATAATTAGTAAATAAATAAATAAATAACCTCCCTTGAAATACTAGTCATAGCAGTGGTCAAAGTGGAAACACCCTCCATATATTTAGATTTTTATACTCATTTTATTAGGTATTTTATTTTTATATTTAATTCATTAATAAGTGCCAAAATTTGCATTTAAAATATTTTTTTAAATTATTTATATAAATTTAATTGAATATTATTAAATATTTTATTAATTATAATTTAATTTTAATATAAGTTGTTTTTAATGTTATTTTTGAAAGTTTGTGGATTTTTTTGGTTTATTTTTTCTAAAATCCACACTCTACACTCTCTAGTTTTGACCTTGTGACTTCTTAGGAAGAAAGACATGTTGTTAACCATTAGGCTCACTCAAGTTGTATAATTATTATTATTATCATCCAATTTTAAGGTCATGACCAAACCAAACATTGATGTAGGAGTCCGCTTGTTTATGGAACAAGGGACTCACCTCGGCTCAACAATTATGTAAATCATTGAAACCCCTAGGGTCAAGCCAACCCACATATAAAACAATTATTTTAAGAATTAATATAGATATGTTTTAAGCACTAATCTAACTTGAGCCAAGAGGGATCAAATTTCTTCTATGTAATTTTTCATTGCTTAAATCTTACTTTTGAATGCTATAGAGGTTACAAAAGATGTTCATTGAAATGGTTTTTTGGTTATTACTATATTTTAAAGTATAAGTTAATATTAATTTACATTAAAATATTTGATTCATAACCCACATGGGGCATTTTATTTTATAATACTTTAAAATATATTGTTCTAACATTTTTCTCATTATAGATATATATGAAGTTGTTATCATCTGTTCACATATTTTTTTAAATATATAAGGTTTAAAAATTGTACTCACATAATTTCTTTGTTTACTACTAATTACTTTTCATGAAATTTTATTAGGTCATATAGACAACTAATTAAGCATTCATATCATATTTCTTTTTTCTTTTTTATTATAGGTCACAGTGTTTTTCTATTTAGAGTATATTGTATTTATATTTTAAGAGGTAACATGTATCAACTCCATGTTGAGTAAGGACATGCTTACACATTGCCTTCAGACTCCCAAAAGAATGAGTCTCTCTACCCAATTATACATAAATAAAATAAATTATTCTCTCATTTAACATATTTACAACTTAACCTCTTACAAAAACAATTAAATGATAGAATTATAATAACATGTCCTCAAATTTATGCATTACATATGTTTAATTAGTTTGATTTTATATATTTTTTATTAAAAAGTTAAAGTTATAATGGTTATGAATATGTCGTTAATTAAGATGTAATGTGAATAAAACAAAAGGGAACTATTAGATTCTTATTGGTTATTGTATGTCTTCAAATTATGAAACACATATATATTAACATAGTTTATTAAATTAAACAGTTAATAGTATTTAGCAAACATTGATTCATAATAAGCATCAAAACATTTAGTTTATGATATACTTATATTATTTAAAAAATAATAATAAAAAATAAATAAATTATAACTTTATTTTATAATATTTTTATTAATTGTAAAAAATTAATACATAATTTAAAAATAAAACATATCATAAGCATTTTAATCATAAAAATTCAATCACACTTTGCAAATATATTTGAAAAAAAAAATATTTATCTTTTATACAATTGATTATACCTATTGATTATACCTATTGTAAATAGATACTCAAATACCAATTTTATAATTTACAAACATAACTACATTTTACAACATGAGAAATATTTACTTTATTTTATTGTAAATAGATACTCAAATACCAATTTTATAATTTACAAATATAATTATATTTTACAACATGAGAATGCATTACATAATTTATGCATTACATATGTTTAATTAGTTTGATTTTATATATTTTTTGTTAAAAATTTAAAGTTATAATGGTTATGAATGTGTTGTTAATTAAGAACGTAATGTGAATAAAACAAAAGGAAACTATTAGATTCTTATTGGTAGTCTCTCTACTCAATTATACATAAATAAAATAAATTATTCTATCATTTAACATATTTAGAACTTAACTTCTTGCTTACCAAAACAATTAAATGATAAAATTATAATAACATGTCCTCAAATTTATGCATTACATATGTTTAATTAGTTTGATTTTATATATTTTTTATTAAAAAGTTAAATTTATAATGGTTATGAATGTGTTGTTAATTAAGATGTAATGTGAATAAAACAAAAAGGAAACTATTAGATTCTTATTGGTAATTGTATGTTTTCAAATTATGAAATACATGTACATTAGCATAGTTTTTTAAATTAAATAGTTAATAATATTTAGCAAACATTGATTCATAATAAGCATCAAAACATTTAGCTTATAATATACTTATATTATCCAAAAATAATAAAAATAATAAATAAATTATAACTTTATTTTATATTATTATTATTATTAATTGTAAAAAATTAATATATAATTTTAAAATAAAACATATCACAAGCATTTTAATCATAAAAATTCAATCACACTTTGCAAAAATATTTGAAAAAAAATAAAAAAATATTTAGCTTTTATACAATTGATTATACCTATTGTAAATAGATACTCAAATACCAATTTTATAATTTACAAACATAACTACATTTTACAATATGAGAAATATTTACTTTATTTTATTGTAAATAGATACTCAAATACCAATTTTATAATTTACAAATATAACTATATTTTACAACATGAGAAATATTTACTTTTTATAATTTACAAATATAACTACATTTTACAACATGAGAAATATTTACTTTATTTTCAACATATGATTAATTTTATACCAAATATATAAATATCTTTCTCATAATCTATAAATGAAGTAATGGGTGATTAAAAATTTTAATTATTCTTTATTTTAAATATTAAAATAATAAACATATAACTATAATATTTCCAAAATAATTAGTAACATTCTTCAAAATTTAAAGCATATTCAATACTAAATGATATGCTCTCTAAAATGGCAGGTTGAATATCTAATCTGACATGGTCAACGCAATCAAATGTTTTAGTTAAGATATTATAATGGTTAAAAAATAAAGAAAATTTCCATATTATAGAAAAAAATAAATAAAACACTGTTTGAACAGCTTGAGAGATTAGTTGTTTTTGCAACCAGTTGGAGTGGCCGTGGAACATTGTTTCAACTAATTGGAGTGGTCTGTTTTGCTCAGAAAATCAAGAGCTGGTTGAAAGACGTGGCTCACGATCGGAGATATTTTTAACATAATCCAGCCATACAAAAACATTCTAATTAAAATGTTCGACGTGTAACACAAAATTTATAATGAAAATGTTGCACGTCTACACAATTGAAATATGAACGTTGGAGCGGTCAATTACTGAAACTTTACCGTTAGAAACCAAAAGATGCACAAAAACTCGCCAATGCCGATCCTGAAATCGAAATGCAATTTCGAAATTTGAATTTCATCTAGTTGTTTCCTGTGAGAATATGCAAAAAAGCTCGTGGTGAAAAAAATAGCGTCAAGTTGAAATGCAATTTAAATTTCATTGTGGTTTAGATATGTCTCTCCACGTCTCTCCCACACCATTTCAAATTTGAATTTCTTCTAGTTGTTTATGTTAGAGATGTCTCTCCACTTCTCTCCCACGCAGCTTCCTGCGCTCTCTGTTTATTTTCATATTTAATTCATTAATAAGTGTCAAAATTTGCATTTAAAATATTTTTTTAATTATTTATATAAATTTAATTGAATATTAGTAAATATTTTATTAATTATAATTTAATTTTAATATAAATTGTGTTTAGTGTCATTTTTGAAAGTTTGTGGATATTTTTGGTTTATTTTTTCTAAAATCCACACTCTACACTCTCTAGCTTTGAACTTGCGATTTCTTAGGAGCAGAGACATGTTGTTAACCATTAGGCTCACTCAAGTTGTATAATTATTATTATTATCATCCAATTTTAAGGTCCTGGCCAAACCAAACATTGATGTAGGAGTCCCCTTGTTTATGGAACAAGGGACCCACCTCCGCTCAACAATTACGTAAACCATTAAAACCCCTAGGGTCAAACCAACCCATTTAAAAAGTCCTAGGGTCAAGCCAACCCATATATAAAACAATTATTTTAAGAATTAATATAGATATGTTTTAAGCACTGATCTAACTTGAGCCAAGAGGGATCAAGTTTCTTCTATGTAATTTTTCATTGTTTAAATCTTATTTTTGAATGCTATAGAGGTTACAAAAGATGTGCATTGAAATGGTTTTTTGGTTATTACTATATTTTCAAGTATAAGTGAATATTAATTTACATTAAAATATTTGATTCATAATCCACATGGGGCATTTTATTTTATAAAACTTTAAAATATATTTTTGTAACCACCCTCTTAGCTGCTAACGGATGTTTAACTCTTGTTAATTAATTATGAGTTAATTGTGATTGTTGTTATTTGGAATTTCTGAACAAAGTTATTTTTGATAAGAAATAAAAGTTACTGAGAAATTAGTTTTCTTGAGTAATTTATGGTAAAAGTAAAAACAGGACCTGGAGTTAGTTGGAACAGAAAAGAAACAGTTTCCCACAAAAACTGAGGAATAAAGGGAAGATTCCAAGAGAGTTTTGGGGTTCTGCAACAGAAAAAAAAAAAAAGACTCTGCGTTTCTGGAGAAAATTTTTGCCAGAACAGAGTGGCAGCTGGGTTGGAGACTGGACCGGATTGTCCCGAGTTCTCCCCAGCGTTCTGTTCCGCTAGAGTTGGAGGGCTGGACCGGATTTTCCGAATACCTCCTCCAGAATTATCTCAGAGGATAATACTTTCCAGGCGAGAAGCTCGGGGGAGAACTGTGGTATGTAAATACCCAGTTCGTGGTTGGGAGGAAACGGGCACTTACAGCTGTCTTGAACACAGATGAGTTTACTACACAGAAATTTGTTTGACTGTAAAGATACTTCTGCATGTTTATTTCTTTATTAAAGGTGGAATTATTAAAATTACAGTAAGTAAAGAGTCTTTCTGTAAATAGTAGAATTTGTGGTAATATGGTAGACACTATTTACTTTCTTATGTACAGTACTGTCGAGTAACAAGTAGTAAAGCTAGCCTTTGAGTAATTAGGAAGAAGAGACTAAATATTGCAATAGAATGTAGAATGTAAACATACAGGGCACAGAGAACATGTAGTAAATAGTAAACTCATAACTTCGTTCGAGACCACGAAAGAAGGTTATTTAGATTTAAATTTTAGTTTCTGAACCATGCAACTAAAACAAGGACGTTAACCCGTAAGGCAGAAAGCCCAGCTCTCCGCCCTGGGCATGTCGCCTTTCACTAAGGAAGCACTCGGACAGAAGTGGTGGTCCGGCCACCCCGCAGCCTGGTGATAATGATGAACCAGGAGCAAAAATAAACTGTCAAGTATAGTGTAGTATAGTGATAGCTGTGAAAATTAAATGAAATACAGAGCAGGGTAAACCCAAACTGGACCCAAAAGATTTATGGCCAAACAGTCAAACCGCTACCAAACCGGCTGCAAGCAATGAGTAATATCAACGCATAAGTTTTTAAGCAGACATTCAACAGAAATATACATAGAAGAACAGATGAAATGACAGAGAAATTCAAACATGTCCAAAATATTTCATTTAACAGTCCTGAAAGGAATTTGTATAAAACTGTCCAACCAAAAGAAGTTATTTATAAAAATTGTCTAAACTTCCATTTGTTCAGAACACAGTACCGAAAAATATAAAAAAACAAATAAACGACGGTGTTCATTCCTGAGACAGATAATTTTCTCTGTAAAAAATTGTATTAGCCGCAAGGCCTAAGATTAACAGCAGCAGACGGCTTCAATAATGCCTCAGCAGAAATTATACACAGTTAAATAACTAAACAATCTCAAACACTGGAGTATAGTTACGCTCAAAACCCTAAGGTCGATTGTCATGTACCATTCTGGCTACAGAACCTTGAGCGATGGCTTATCTAGTTGAAAACCCTCCCTAATGGAGAAAAGACAAAACCCTCGAAGTATTTCCTGAGGGATTGAACTGCCGACTCGATGTGTACCTGTAAAAAGAATGCCGAGTTAAAACCCCTTTGTTGCAAGCCGGAGCAAGAATGGAATTTTCCAGTTCCAAGTTCGGGTGTAAATAGAGTTTACCTGCCATTTCAAACAGGGAAGTCATTAGTAACAAGAGAGAAACGTGGAAATACGTTCATGTCGTGAATGCAAACAACAGAAGGAATCACGAATTACTGTAAACCCTCCAAACATTACCTGAGAAATTCTTTTGGGGGTGAACTGTGCGAGGAAACCAGAGGTAGATGACCAAGGACCCCATGAGTGCGGCAAAAGAACTGGACCGTTACCATTCTTCGAGGCGAGCCTCTGGAAGGCCAATGGAACCCTGTAACGAATGTTAAAAAAAAACACATCAGCACTGTTGGAGAAGTAGCCAAACTAACAAAGGAGAAAAAACATGGCGTTATGTACAGAAGGCGGAAAGAACCAGCGAGAGTTGCCATAGTGGTGGCAAGAAGAAAATACCTCCACACACAGGGCAACAGGCGATATGCTCGGCCAAGCTCCAGACCGGCCGGAGCTGCTCCAGGACCTCCGCCAAGCAAAACAGAAACAACAAAATGAACCGGGAAGACAAGTCAGTGCGAAGGACATTACTCCACCTTGGAGACAGTGCACCGTTGGATGGAGGGCAGATCAAGGGCGTGGAGTCTGCCGGATGGAGAATGTTACAAGTGGACTTCCGCAGAAAAACAACCACAGTAAAAGGACCATCACACGAAAAAAATCCGTAATCCAATACGCGAGGATAACCAAGTCACATTTATTAAGTGATGCCGTGGAAACCGAGCACGTAAGCCCCGGGTAGACAGTGAAAACCATAATCATCGAGGGTCTAGCCATAGAGAGGAGCGGGTTAAGATTTTCACGCCAGTAAACATTTAATCAAACTGTATGCTGTACAAAAGTATCATAAACAAGGAGATCCGGAATTCGCAGGAATTAAATGATAGGCGTCTTCTTATGGTTTTCATTTATCATTGGTACAAATAAAATATGTCGTGCAATCTACAGGATTAAGTCTTGAATAAACAATGGTAACCAATGAATATAAATTTTTTTTTTTATGGTGTGGTAATTTTGCTTTATTTGTTTTAACATGAATGTTACAAGTGGTATCAGAGCAGCGTTACAACGCTGGGCCCTAAATTGGGTCGACTAACGTTATAAAACATATGATTTCATACACAGAGAGAGAAAGAGAGAGAGAGAGAGAGACAGACAGCTAGATCAATAATGGAACGACAACCAAGGCGGACACCGTCGCAACAGCAATAGCGAAATGCCGGAGAAATTCAACCCCCACCAGAAGGAAACCCCGAAATGTGGGTTCAGCTGGGAATAGAGCAGCATCAGCGGTCTAACAGATTGATTGAAGAACAGCAATGCCAGACTCGCATTTTGTTGCACACAGTACAACAGCTACAGGAAGAGATGGAACGAGTACGCCAGGATAATGCAAGGATGATGGAGGAACAGGAGAGGATATTAAAGATCCTCTCCGATAAACAAAATCACAGGGTTGAAAAACCCAGTGCTGACAGAGAACCTCAGGGAGGAGACGAACAACACTCAGAGGAGCAAGGTACTGGCCGAAGAGAAAGAAGTGTGTCACAGCGAAGTTTTCCACACAGAAATTTTAATGAAGCTGAGTCTGAAAACGAAACCGAACGGAAGGCAAATAAAAAATAGAAGGTGGAGCTGCACGGAGAATTCCGAAAGATAAAGCCACCTACGTTCAATGGAGAAAAGGAGGAAGTGGCAGAGGCGTGGTTGATTAATATGAACAAATACTTCCAGGTGTATGAGTACGATAGCAGTCTCAAGGCACGGTTAGCCATTTACCAGCTGAAAGATAAAGCCACCCTATGGTGGGAAGAAGTGAAGAATGTGCGGGGAATAGAGGACCAGGATGTAACATGGGATAAGTTCCAACAGTACTTCAAGGACAAGTACTTGACTGAGCGGTTCTATGATGAAAAGGCTCGAGAATCTCATGATTTAAGGCTGGGACAGCTGACCATGGACGAGTTTATCACTAATTTTACGTCCTTACTGCGCTATGTACCGTATTTAAGAGAAGAGAAGGCCAAAGTTCAGAGGTTTCTGAGCAGTTTACCCACCCATATGAAGGAGCGTATCGAGTTCGTAAATCCTAAGACGATGGATGAGGCCATCAGAACATCAAGTTTGTGCTATCAGCAATCGAAGAACAAAGTGGACCAAGGTAAAGGGTGGCAGTCAAAGAAAGAAAACAGAAGCAATGCTGGTTTCAAAAAGGGGAAAACCAGTAACTTCCGTAGCTCAGCCAGAAGTTCAGTTAATAACCAATTTGGAAGGAACCATCAGAGGATTCGATGGCCAGGAGAAGAGAAGATGGTGGAAGCATCCAGCAAACCTGAACAGCCGCAAAACCAGAGGCCACCTCTGCAGTGTTGGGGCTGTGGGGCCGCATATTACTACCGAGATTGCCCACAGCGAGGTAAAACTGAAACCGTGAACAATTTGCAGGAGGCTTCTACTGTGGGAGATATTGCCAGGAGCATACCCAGAATTAACGCACCATTGGAGGACCGGCAAGCTGATTTTCAGCCTACCATGATAGAACTGGAAGGTAATTTGTTATCCCAAACTATTTCTGTTTTGGTAGATCCGGGAGCTAGTTTAAGTTACATAAGTCCTAACTTAGTGGAAAAATGTAAATTACCAAGTCAGAAGTTTAAAAAGACATGGTTGGTCCAGTTAGCTACAGGGGCTAAATGAAGAGTTGTTGCCAAAATACCAGACTGTGCACTGCAAATCGGTGGACAGCAGCTAGTAGTGGATTTAAATATTCTGCCTTTGGGATCTTACGATGTACTATTGGGTATGGATTGGCTGGAGAAACACTGGACTCTTATAGACTGTAAGGAGAAGATCGTTTACTATAGAGACCAGAATGGTAATCGCCAAGAAATTCACGGCATAAAGAAACCTGTACATCTACGACCAATTACCGCTTCCCAAATGGCAAAATGCATGAGAAAAGGATGCCAGCTGTATGCCATACAAGTAGGAGTATTTGAGTCTAAGGATAAAGCAGCTGTGCTAGAAAACATACCTGTGGTACAACAGTTCAAAGACGTATTTCCTGAAGAAATACCAGGACTACCACCTAAAAGGGATGTTGATTTCACAATAGAACTCCTACTAGGAGCTTCGCCAATTTCGCGGACTCCCTACAGTATGAGTGTGCCAGAATTGACTGAGCTAAAAATGCAGCTTCAGGAATTGTTATATAAGGGATATATACGACCCAGTGTGTCACCTTGGGGAGCACCTGTACTGTTCGTTAGGAAGAAGGATGGAACCATGCGCATGTGCATGGACTACAGACAGTTAAATAAACTGACAGTTAAGAACAGGTATCCCCTACCCCGTATCGATGACCTGTTTGATCAGGTGAGGGGAGCTACTGTGTTCTCAAAAATTGATTTGCGGTCTGGTTATCATCAGATCAGAATTAAGGATGAAGATATACACAAAACTGCTTTTCGCACAAGGTATGGCCACTATGAATTCATGGTATTACCTTTTGGTTTAACGAATGCACCAACCACTTTCATGAGACTGATGCATAGTGTTTTTCATCCCTATCTGGACAATTTTGTGCTAATCTTCATTGATGACATACTGATTTATTCAAAGAGTGCGGAGGAACACAGGGAGCATTTGCGAATGGTACTGGAACTGTAAAGGAAGCACCAGCTATATGAAAAATTCAGTAAATGCGACTTCTTCAAAGAATAAATACAGTATCTTGGACATGTAATATCTAAGAAGGGTATAGCGGTAGACCCGGAGAAAATTAAAACCATCATGGAATGGAAGGTGCCACAGAATGTGGCCGATATACGATCGTTTATGGGTCTTGCTGGTTACTACAGGCGATTTATAAAAGGATTTTAGAAGATAGCTTTTCCCATTACTTCTCTACAAAGAAAAGGGAACACCTTTAAATGGACCAAAGAGTGCCAGGAGAGTTTTGAAAGATTGAAACAGTTGTTGACTACAGCACATGTGTTAAGCGTAGCAGATCCGGATAAGGAGTTCGAGGTCTGTACAGATGCGTGCAAGGAAGGAGTTGGGGCTGTATTGTCACAGGAAGGGAAGGTGGTCGCATACGAATCCCGCAAGCTAAAGGATCATGAGCAGCGATATTCAGCTTACGATTTGGAGCTGACAGCAGTTGTGCACGCTCTCCGGGTATGGAGACACTATCTACTGGGAAAGAGATTTGTATTAAAGAATGATCACAGTAGTTTAACCAATTATTTTAAGCAAGTTGATTTAAACTCCCGACAATCAAGATGGAATGCTTTCCTGAGTGAGTTTGATATAGATTTGCAGCATGTAAAAGGTAAAGAGAACAGGGTAGCAGATGCACTGAGCAGAAAACTGCACGGAGTTTATGAGTTATATGTTAATCAAATTGAGACCAGATTTTTGGATCAAATCCGAATGGAAGCAAACAAGGATCCTGAATATAAATACCTGTGGCAGTAACCACAAGCACTTGAAGGCCAGAGTGGACATGGAGAATACAAGATCAACCAGGATGGGTTGCTGGTTTTCAAGAAGAGGATAGTTATTCCAAACCGAGTGGAATTAAAAACCATGATATTAGATGAATATCATAGAAGCAATTACGCGGGACACCCAGGATATCAAAAGATGCTGACCGCTATAAGGAGGGACTATTGTTGGCCAGGTATGAGGAAGGATATAGCAAGATATCTAACTAAGTGTTTAGAGTGTCAACAAGTGAAAGTAGAACATCGGCACCCAGCAGGCTTAATGCAGCCTATACCCATTCTTGAATGGAAATGGGAGGTGATCTCATTGGATTTTATCACTGGGTTACCAAAATCAAAGCGGGGTAATGATTCCATAATGGTAGTTGTGGACAGACTAAGTAAGTCTGCACATTTCATGCATGTCCAATCCACTTATAAGACAGTTCAGATAGCGGATTTATTCATGCGGGAAATCTTCAGACTGCATGGCATTCCTAGAACTGTTATCTCAGACAGAGATGTGAAATTCACATCAGCTTTCTGGAAAACACTGTTTACAGGATTAGGAACGCAAGTACATTTTAGTACTGCATACCATCCGCAAACAGATGGTCAGACCGAGCGAGTGAATCAAGTGTTGGAAGACATGCTGAGGATGTATGTTATGCAGCAACCAGTAAAATGGGAGGAGTACATACACTTGATAGAGTTTGCCTACAATAATGGGTACCAAGAGTCATTAAGGATGAGTCCATTTGAGGTGCTATATGGGAGGCAATGCAGAACTCCCATTAATTGGAGCAGCCTTGAGAATAGACTCATGCTAGGACCTGACATGCTAGCAGAAATGGAAGCAGAGGTGAAGAAAATTCGACAGAACTTGAAAGTAGCACAGGACAGACAGAAGGTGTACGCGGACAAAAGAAGGTCATACCGTGAGTATGAGGTTGGCGATCATGTGTATGTCAGGATTAAGCCAAAGAAGAGTACACTGAGATGGGCCTCTTGTGCAAAGTTAGCACCTCGGTTTTGTGGTCCTTTCCAGATACTGGAAAGAGTAGGACCAGTAGCATATCGCTTAGCCCTTCCCAGTCATATTCGGGTGCATAACGTCTTTGATGTATCGTTATTGAAACGATATGTTCATGACTCAAAACACATAATTCATTGGCAGAACATTCAGGTAGTGGATAAGCCTAATTGATAAATAATAATGCGATGACAAAAGACTTGTTTATTGACTTAAGTCTACTGTGTGCAGGTAGAACCAGACGGGGAGTTTCTGGTCGAGCCCCACAGTATCATAGACCGAAGGGAAATCATGCTCCGGAAACGAGCCATCGCCCAGGTTAAAGTGCAATGGAAGCACTTTGGACCCGAGGAAGCTACCTGGGAGGACGAGAATTTTGTTCGGGAAGCTTATCCTGAACTTTTTTCCTGAACTATGATGAGAACATCGGGGACGATGTTCTCTTCCAGAGGGGGATAACTGTAACCACCCTCTTAGCCGCTAACGGATGTTTAACTTTTGTTAATTAATTATGAGTTAATTGTGATTGTTGTTATTTGGAATTTCTGAACAAAGTTAATTTTTGATAAGAAATAAAAGTTACTGAGAAATTAGTTTTCTTGAGTAAATTTATGGTAAAAGTAAAAACAGGACCTGGAGTTAGTTGGAACAGAAAAGAAACAGTTTCCCACAGAAACTCAGGAATAAAGGGGAGATTCCAAGAGAGTTTTGGGGTTCTGCAACAGAAAAAAAAAAAACTCTGCGTTTCTGGAGAAAATTTTGCCAGAACAGAGTGGCAGCTGGGTTGGAGACTGGACCGGATTGTCCCGAGTTCTCCCCAGAGTTCTGTTCCACTGGAGTTGGAGGGCTGGACCGGATTGTCCAAATACCTCCTCCAGAATTATCTCAGAGGATAATACTTTCCAGGCGAGAAGCTCGGGGGAGAACTGTGGTATGTAAATACCCAGTTCGTGGTTGGGAGGAAACGGGCACTTACAGCTGTCTTGAACACAGATGAGTTTACTACACAGAAATTTGTTTGACTGTAAAGATACTTCTGCATGTTTATTTTTATTAAAGGTGGAATTATTAAATTACACTAAGTAAAGAGTCTTTCTGTAAATAGTAGAATTTGTGGTAATATGGTAGACACTATTTACTTTCTTATGTACAGTACTGCTGAGTAACAAGTAGTAAAGCTAGCCTTTGAGTAAATAGGAAGAAGAGACTAAATATTTCAATAGAATGTAGAATGCAAATATACAGGGCACAGAGAAAATGTAGTAATTAGTAAACTCATAACTTAGTTCGAGACCACGAAAGAATGTTATTCAGATTTAAATTTTAGTTTCTGAACCATGCAACTATTAACAAGGACGTTAACCCGTAAGACAGAAAGTCCAGCTCTCCACCCTGGGTATGTCGCCTTTCACTAAGGAAGCACTCGGACAGAAGTGGTGGTCCGGCCACCCCGCAGCCTGGTGATAAGGATGAACCAGGAGCAAAAATAAACTGACAAGTATAGTGTAGTATAGCGATAGCTGCGAAAATTAAATGAAATACAGAGCAGGGTAAACCCAAACTGGACCCAAAAGATTTATGGCCAAACAGTCAAACCGCTACCAAACAGGCTGCAAGCAATGAGTAATAACAACGCATAAGTTTTTAAGCAGACATTCAACAGAAATATACATAGAAGAGCATATGAAATGACAGAGAAATTCAAACATGTCCAAAAATATTTCATTTAACAGTCCTGAAAGGAAATTGTATAAAACTGTCCAACCACAAGAAGTTATTTATAAAATTGTCTAAACTTCCATTTGTCCAGGACCCAGTACCGAAAACTGTACAAACAAATAAACGACGGTGTTCATTCCTGAGACAGATAATTCCTCTGTCGAAAATTGTATTAGCAGCAAGGCCAAAGATTAACAGCGGCAGACAGCCTCAATAATGCCTCAGCAGAAATTTATACACAGTTAAATAACTAAACAGACTCAAACACTGGAGTATAGTTACGCTTAAAACCCTAAGGTTGAATTGTCATGAACCATTCTAGCTACAGAACCTTGAACGATGGCTTATCTAGTAGAAAACCCTCCCTAATGGAGAAAAGACAAAACCCTCGAAGTATTTCCTGAGGGATTGAACTGCCAACTCGAGGTGTACCTGTAAAAAGAGTGCCGAGTTAAAACCCCTTTGTTGCAAGCCGGAGCAAGAATGGAATTTTCCAGTTCCAAGTTCGGGTGTAAAGAGAGTTTACCTACCATTTCAAACAGGGAAGTCATTAACAAGAGAGAAACGAGTAAATACATTCCTGTCGAGAAAACAAACAACAGAAGGAACAACGAAATTACTGTAAACCCTTCCAATATTACCTGAGAAATTCTTTTGGGGGTGAACTGTGCAAGAAAACCAGAAGTAGATGATCAAGGACCCCATGAGTGCGGCAGAAGAACTGGACCGCTACCCTCCTTCGAGGCGAGCCTTTGGTAGGCCAATGGAACCCTGAAACGATTGTTAAAAAAAAAGACATCAGCGCTGTTGGAGAAGTAGTCAACTACAAAGAAAAAAAAAAATGCGGCGTTAAGTGCAGAAGGCGGAAAGAACAAGCAATAGTTACCATAGCGGTGGCAAGGAAAATACCTCCAAATACAGGGCAACAGGCGATATGCTCGGCCAAGCTCCAGACCGGCCGGAGCTGCTCCAGGACCTCCGCCAAGCAAAACAGAAACAACAAAATGAACCGGGAAGACAAGTCAGTGCGAAGGACATTACTCCACCTTGGAGACAGTGCATCGTTGGATGGAGGGCAGATCAAGGGCGTGGAGTCTGCCGGATGGAGAATGTTACAAGTGGACTTCCGCAGAAAAACAACCACAGTAAAAGGAACATCACACGAAAAAAATCCGTAATCCAATACGCGAGGATAACCAAGTCACATTTATTAATTGATGCCGTGGCAACCGAGCACGTAAGTCCCGGGTACACAGTGAAAACCATAATCATCGAGGGTCTAGCCATAGAGAGGAGCGGGTTAAGATTTTCACGCCAGTAAACATTTAATCAAACTGTATGCTGTACAAAAGTATCATAAACAAGGAGATCCGGAATTCACAGGAATTAAATGATAGGGGTCTTCTTATGGTTTTTATTTATCATTGGTACAAATAAATAATGTCGTGCAATCTACAGGATTAAGTCTTGAATAAACAATGGTAACCAATGAATATAAATTTTTTTTTTATGGTGTGGTAATTTTGCTTTATTTGTTTTAAGATGAATGTTACAGTATTCCTTCATTCTTTATTTCTATGTATACAAGTGTATTTTTCTTTAGTGTTCTTTGAGTGTTAGAGTGGTGCTTCCATTGTTTGTATGTATATAAATTTATTTATTTTGAGGAATTTTTTGTATTATATTCAATGTTTTTCAGTATTCCTTCACTATTAGCTTTGTGTGTGTATTTTTGAAAATTCTTGTGTATGTGTATGAATGTATTATTTGTTTTATTTGTGTGTGTATTATTTACTTGTATTCTTGATATGTGTGTGAATGTATTCTTTGCTATACTTGTGTGTATATTATTTACTTGTATTCTTTGCTATACTTGTGTGTATATTATTTACTTGTATTCTTTCTATGTGTATGAATATATTCTTTGCTACATTTGTATGTGTCTTGTCTACTTGTATTCTTTGTATCTGTATGAATGTGTTCTTCACGTGTGTATGAATCTATTCTTTTCTAAATTTTTATGTCTTGTTTACTTGTTATCTTTGTATGTGTATCAATGTATTCTTCATGTGTGTATGAATTTATTCTTTGCTACATTAGTATGTGTCTTGTTTACATATTCTTTGTATGCGTATGAATGTATCCTTCATGTGTGTATGAATGTGTTCTTTGCTACATTTGTATGTGTCTTATTTACTTGTATTCTTTGTATGTGTATGAATGTATTCTTCATGTCTAGGAAATTCTTGTTTACATTTTTATGTGTCTTTCTTACTTTTATTCTTTCTATGTGTATAAATGTAATATTTATGCATATAATTGTATTATTTATGTGTGTATGAATCTGTTTTTTCCTACATTAGTATGTGTCTTGTTTACTTGTATTCTTTGTATGTGTATGAATGTATTCTTCATGTGTATATGAAATTCTTTGCTAAATTTGTATGTGCCTTGTCTACATATATTCCTTGTACATGTACAAATGCATTCTTCATGTGTGTATGAATCTATTATTCACGATATTTCTCTATGTATTATTTAGTTGTATATACATAAGCGTGATATGTATGAATATATATATATTTTTTTTAACTATATATCTATATGAATATAAATATAGTATCATTATCTCTATATATAAATATATTATTTCAAATATTAACTGATAAATAAATTAGTTTAAATATTTAAAAAAATTCTATTATCTTTATTATTATTATTATTATTTATAAATTATTTTAGTTTTTTAATTTTTTAATTTTTATTTTTATTTTAATCATTTTTTTTAGTTTTTATTTTATTTTATTTTTATTTTTAATCAAAATTTTAAATATTAATAATATTAATTTATCACTTTAAAATGAAATATAGTATAGATATTACCCTGACATTAAAAAATACTTAATATTATCCCTCATTGTACCACTCAATTAATTTTTGTCAGCTTATAAAGTATAATGCAAACCATAAGACTCAAGGTTCAAAACCCTTAAAAAGGAAAACACAATAACATAATATTTATAATAGCATCAATTTGTAATAACACATATAACTTAATTATTTAATGTTAAAATCAATTCAATACAATAAATTTAATTAATTTATTTAAAATTATCATTAATTTTAATAATTAATAATTTTCTTTTTCATAACACTATATTTAATAATATGTGGAAAAAATATTATTTCTATTTTTTTTTTGAAATGTTAATCATTGTTTTAAAAATAAAAAAGAAAATAAGTACTTCTCAATTACCATAACATACTAATTAACTTATGAAATAAATGTAATTGTTAACATCATAATTTCTATACTCAATCTTCATCACATGCATAAAATAATGTAAATTCTAAAATGCATAGAATAATGTTAATTCTAAAATTTATAATAAGTGTGATGTGCATGAAGGATAATAAACATGTCACTTTGTGAGTCAATGTTTGTAATGTTTGTGTGCACCCTTTGTCTGTTGTGTGCATGTATGCATGTGAGTGATTGTGCCTCATTGGCAATGGATTGTGATGGTTCTCGTCAGTGGTTAGTTCCATGCCAATCATGGACTATTTTTGGGGTCATATAAGCTCTCACCTTCATGTGGTTGACCCTGTTAGTATAGATTTTACATCTCCAAACCAAGAAGAGCTTTCTATACAATGATTTTTAATTTATTTAAAACATAATATTAAATTAAAAACTTTAAAATGATTTTTTTAATAATATTTAAATGATATTTCCATTATTTTAAAAAATTATAAACATACCAACTTAATAAAATTATAACACCACAACAACAATAATATATATATATATATATATATATATAAAGTTACTTTATAACAAATTTTCAACTATATTAATTATAAAACTAAAAGATCCTCCCCTGCTTCAATCCTCCCCACCTGTCGAGCTATGTCAAAGAAACATCTGTGGTGGCTAGAGAGGGGTGCTCCCTCATCGTTACCAACATGAGAAGGATAATTGCCTGCAGCCTGTTGAATGCTCATCCTCAGGAAATTATGCTAGATAGAGCTTCGAACCAGATTAGGAGGAGAAGGTCCATGTGCAGGCTTCAAAGAGAGGAAGATGTGGGTCATAGAAGTCCAACATCACGCATTAGGCACACCTTTTTTCTCACAAGATCAAACCTCTACCATCTCAGGAGGATTAGGGGGAGGATACATATGTTTGGAATATGAATTTTGAAGGTACTTGGATGCGCGTTCCTGACGCAGAATACCCGGTGGCTCTTGCCCTTTGCGCATCGATCCCTAAGCCTATGTGACCTAATGATACAGAGGAAGCGGCTACACAGGTGTACATCTGCCCCGTAGTGGATGAAGAGCCAAAAAATGATGATGAAACCAAAGAATAAGGACTCCAAAGTTGTTTTGTTCTTCCTTGTTTTTTGTCATGCCTACTATCACTACGGAATCTCAAGTTACACTTATGCTTCTTCATATTTTTTTAATTTCTGCCTACATTAGCGCTTCTACGCATTTTGTAATTTCCTGTTTCAAGTATTTTCCGAGTTGGTTTACTCCATGGAGGCAACCCCAAAACCATGCAACAAAGGTTGGGATTGGTTAAACATAGCTTACCAATGCAACCTATAGCATATGTACTATTTATATTTTCAAATTAATATATATTAGCCTAATTTACGGAGAAAAAAATGTGCACTAATACTAATGTGCTCTATCATACCTCAAGAAAAGAAAAATATTCTAAGCTTGATACTTCAAAATCTTGTTTCTGTGATCAAGGATAAGGGAAATAAGCGCTTGAAGATTGCTATAGTTGGGTTGGATTAATAATTCAAAAATATTGGAGATGTGGCTCATGATAGGGAATTGAGAGTGGATATGAGTGAGAGTCAGGCAATAAAAAATGAAGCATTTTTCATCTTCCACTATATTAATATCACAAACCCGAGAGATTCTATCATTCCATAGATTATTGTAAGTAGAGCACAGCTTAGTTTCATTTTGAATCTCATGAGAACTACTTCTTATCCTAACGATGTTAATTTTCTTCTTGGTGATGGTGAACACAGACAGATAATTTTGGTTATCAAGAGTGGGTTTGATCACCTCCTTATAATATCTTATCTTCTTTTTTCCCTCCAACTTCTTATCATACCACATATTGTCCTTACAATTGGACGTAATAGTATGTTTGACACTATATTTTCTTCCCATGATGATCTCCTTCTTAATCCCCCAATGGTTGAGCCAATACTTGGCAACCTTATGTCACCCACCCTTGAAGCGCAGGTGGGGTTTTTGAATAAATTTAGAAGAAATTTTTGGGAGCCTCTTGGATTCCACGTGGTGAGCCCTGGTATTGCACCAAGAGTGTTGTAACTCCAAGGGTTGCCCTACTTTAATTTATCAACTAAAGGTTCGTACAAACTTGGAGGTGACAGTGCTACATACACAATAGGGTGCTATTTTTAAGGGTTCTCAGTGAAGTCCGTCACACTTCAATGAAACTAAACTAAATTGTAGAAAGGAAATGACAAAAGGAAACTAAATTAAATTGTTGAAAAGAAATGACAGAAGGGAAACTGATCTAAATTGCTGAAAATAAATGACATAAGAGAGACTGATTTAAATTTCTGAAAAGAAATGACTTAAAGGAAATTAATTTAAGTTACATAAAGGAAACTAATTTAAACCACACTTAACTTCGTCAATCATCTAAACATGCCCTACTCTATCTATCATGCTCTTATATATGCAACTACACATGACCTAATTCTAATTTGAAGAAGTGTGCTTGCAGTTTGGAGGAAAAAGGGCTAAAGAGGCCAATGGAGGGCTTAGACATATGAAACAAGGCTTAGAAGTGAAAAGGTGGGTTTAAAATTTACAAAAACTTATTATAGCTTAGAGAAGGTCTTTGGACTGGAATGAATTGAAAGGTGCGATGATAGAATTCTGATGGAGCGAAAGGTATTCAAGTGCGAAGTGCGATGGGTTAATCGATGTGACGAGAGAAATGGGAAATGCGAACAGGAAAGAGTTGCGAAAACATAAAATCCATGAGATGTGATTGCGGTAGGGATGACGTGGTAGTGGGACTAGTGGCAAAGCATAATCGTGATATCGAAATTGGTAGGCGAGAGTTGTAAGTGCTAAAGAAAGAGGGATACATTGTGATTTACGATTTCGATGTAGCAGGGTATGAAGCGATTATCACAATCGTTGAAAACAAGTGGTAAGTGTTAATAGAAAAATGGAAACATTGATATTTGCGATAGCGATGTGATGGGGTATGAAGCGATTATCGCATTCAGTGAAAACGAATAGTAAGTGTTAGAGGGAACGACATAATAAATGTGATTTGTGATTTGAAAAGTACAGTAGTGGGAGAACCGAGGAGAAAAGGCAGGGGTTTAATTTTAATTATTTTCAAGTGTTTCTGCTTTAAAAGGGTAAAGGTGAGGAGAAAGGGAAAAATCGTTGAGATGTTCAAAAATGACAAAGGAAAAGCAAGGGGTCATGTGAGATGCGAAGTGCAGTATCAGGAGTTTCAAGGAGAAAAGGTGGAGGTCAAAATTTAAATATTTTCGTGAAGAAAAAAGGTGTGGCAACTGATAAGAAGAGATAAAGGAGGGAAATGAAGGCGTAAAAACAAGTTTCAAAAGCATAACACATATATGGGGAGAAATTGGAAGATGAAGCGGAACGATGTAATGAAATTCTCTAGAAATTTCGATGCTCATTCTTGCAAACAAACCTATGGATTCGTGCATGGAAAACAAACAAAAAAGCAGAATAAAAATAGTGAACAGAAAACATTTTTTGGGTATGTGGGAAGGTTTACTCTCCTAGAGATCTATTGATAGAGATGAGAAGGGGATCTTGATCCACAAACATTTTCGATATTTTTTTCCTCTATTCTATTATTCAGAAGAAAATTAAACCTACAACAGAAAACTAAAAGCAAAAACCAAGCAACAATGAAGCTATCAGAAGCATAACTAACTAAATGACAAAAACAAAACTAGCTTAACGGCAGAAAGGAAAGAATGGTAACAATAGAGAAGCTGAGGCACCTAGGTTGGGCCCTAACCCATGAGCCTCGCTCTCTATAGCTAGATCAATAGAAAGTCATACGAATATGCATTTCATTAAAAAGACAATATTATTACATCCTGAAGGTCTTAAAGAACAAAAGCCTAATAGCTTGCAGTAAAGTTCCAACTAGAATCGACTGGAACTGACTAACTCTTCCTAGCTCTAGATCTCCTCTATTTAGTCTACAGGGTAGCTACCAACAAATCCCTAGAAAACAGTATTGTTTCCAATTGATTCAGAGTAAAAAATGATTGATTTTTCTCCTCTTTGAGTTTCTTGGCTACCTCTCGAACTCAAACTGCTGGAGATAAGCTTTGGGGTGATTAATTCCACTTGAATCCAAGTAAAAAGATATTGAATGAACTCCTCTTTGAGTTGCTTAGTTGTCGCTGGAACTTGAATTTCTAGAGGGGATCTCATGAGGATCCTTTGGCTGCCTTTGAGAGTTAAGGAGGGTGGACAACCCCCGTGAATCTCTCTAAGATTTCTCCCTTATTTCTTGATATTGTGCTCATTTATTCTCCAATCTTTATATTTCAGTGGCAGGGAACAAGTCCCTAAATCATATCCTACTCTAAATCTACATAATCTACCAAATATTCTCACAATATTATACAAAAAAAAAACCAATATTAGGCATGAATATTCAATTACCTTTAAACCTTCCTAAGAAAATATTGAAACATACGAAAACATTATTAAGTGCAGAAGGAGAGATTTAATATATATATTCATGTGCATAAGGAAGGTAGATGGGATTAAGAAAGGCTAGATGGACCTTATTTTATGTCTAGTTTAGAGGCCCATCATCACCCCAATACTAAAATTGTTGTTCATCCTCTGAGAAAATTATTGATCCTCCCTACCTTATGGTTTTTCCTGCATGCTGACTTATTTCATTGGAGCAACAAAATTGTAGGATTGTTGACTTAATTGTAAAATACACAAGAGGTATTTTTAATAATAATTTATTAATATAAAAATGTATCTGTGATGAATAAATTTTACAATGAGGCCCTCCTTATATACCTAGGCAGGTGGCCTTTCATGATTAGGCATGTATTTTAGAAATGCCCTTTCAATTAATTAATGACTATTTAAATAAACATTGTACTGATCATTTATTATTTATTATATTTTTTATGAATTATATTCATAACATTGCCCCGTTCATCAAAATCTTTGTCCTCAAAGCTTTATCGTTGACAATTTTTTCTTCGCCTTTAATCGCTAATCATTTCCTTAACTTATCTCACGTCATTTTTTCTCCGCGTGTATAATTCGCTCCTAATACTACCTTGGAACTAGGGTTTAATTAATTTTTTTTTAATAATATTTTTTTAGATTATATAATCAATTACTAAAATTAATTAATTATAATTATATAAATTAATTAGTTGTGATTATAACTTATGTATCTGCTCCAAACTGTATATATATATATATATATTGAACTGGAAGTGTGTATACCATGCCAGTAATGGTGTCAACGTAATGCTTGTAAACAGTGTATCGAACCACAATTATACACACCGATCCAAGTATGAAAAGACACCAAAACACACCATTTGACCCTCAACTGGGCACATCGCTTGACAGTGGGGAGATGGCAGTATTTTAACAGTGTTTCGAACAACAACTATCGATTTATTGATGCCAGGGGCACATTATCATGGTTGTCTACTATAGTCAGGCTAGACGTGTCGGTGCCACTGAATCAACGACAAAGGGTCGGTTGCACCAGAGTCGATTGCACCAAAACCGAGCATGAGGGTGATCTTTTTATTGTATTCCCATCAATTGCCACATTTTTCATTAGGCCAGATTTGAGAGAGAAGCACAATGAATTGATATGAATTGAGCCGCTTATGATTTGAGCCATACCCATTGACCATTCTTTTGATCGGTACCATCTTGATGGCATGCTGAAACCCACAATAAGTATTGATTCTTCTGGCAAGTGCCCTAAAACGTAGAATGCACAATTGCAATATACCATCTAGTGTTTGAATCTAAAATTATGTATCCCGAAGAGACTTAAGTCAGGCAAAGGATGTCCCGTGATCTTCCATGTCATTTTGTATAGGTCAAAATCCAAACAAGGTAATTATGCACTCGAATAGAAGACTATCAACCATGGTTGCTTGTTGTTGGGTGTCTTTGCAGATATACGAGCTAAGAAGATTTTAGATGAATGTAAGGCATTCCATTCTCTAAATCAGCGGAATTTTTCTGTTGATAATGTCCAATATTCGATAATATTTGTTCTTGCGTATTTATCTTGTCACAAATGACGGTTGGCTTCAGCATTGCTTTTTTATGATTGTCTATGGACTCGCTATGGTTTCTATTTATTGGCCCATGAGATGCTCCTCCTGCTAATATTATTGCTATTCATCTTGCATTTCTTATTGTAGGTGTTTCATGGAGGTCCTCATATGCCTTAAGAAAATATGTTTTGCATGCTAAGAGGTGGTGGATCCATGTTTTAATTGATTTTTTTTTTTTATTGTTCTTTTCTTCTTTTTTTATTGCATGAAACTCACAGTTCATTTTTTCATGAACTCAGTTCACTCATGGTTATCCCTTGGAACTTGTTGTCTTCCACTACAATGAACTTCTTACTACGCACTTTCTCAAGTCCTTTGTACTTTTATCTTGTTCCTCTTCTTAGTGGAAAAAATGAGGTTAGTTTCTAGATAAGGTTGAGGTTGCTCTGCTACTGATTTCAGCTATATAAGAAACTTTCCTTCTAAAACTTTTTAATGTTTTCTTAAGCTAAAATATATTTGAAGAAAGGGTTATATGATTGCATAGATAATCGTTTCTATTGATTTTTTATTTTTTTTTCTGCAGGTGATATTGAAGTTGCTGATATGGTTGTTGAAGCTGTCTTCGATGGTTGTGAAGCTTCTGTAAAGCTGCATCTGATAATCTGCTTCAAGTCGTTTTGGAGCTTCTGAGCATAGGAGGTGGAAGTCCAAGTTTGGTTTCCTTTGACCAAGGTGCTGACCTAATTGTATTTTTGTGCCAATTTGTTTTTTTTATGCTTGCAAAGGTTGGGGAGCACCCACATTCATTAGAGAGAGATACATGGAGAAATGATTTTTTTTTTTTTAAGGCCTCCTAGCTACCTTAATGAGGTTTTCCACTAGTAGGTATGCCTAGGCACCTCAAAGGAGGGTTTCACCTAGGATCTTTTTTTTCTATTTTTTTTAACCCAATGACTGCCTCATGGAGGTTTTCAATCAGTGAGCCAATCTCAAATGCCTCAAAACAGGTTTTCACCTGAGCTATTATTCTTTCCCTTTTTTTTTTCTTTTTCACTTTCCTACTCTACTTGAAAAAAAAAACCTTTTTCAAGTATAGGACTAATTCCAATGGAGCCATGTACACATCAAGATGAAAAATAAAATCAGATGCACACTTCGAATACATGCTCTGACATGTACCTGAATATAAGAGATGAATTGCTTTGAATGGAATTATATCAAGTAATATTGGAGAAGAGTGTGTTGCTGCAACTTAATGACTTTTTGGAACCATATGTCAATATAGTTGTGATGCCCCTCATTCACTTGCTGAGTTGGATCACCTTGGATGTCCTCTTATATTATGGCAGTGAAGTCTTCCTCTTTTTGTTGATTGTTCACTTGAACACATGGAGGAAATGATGGTAAACATGAGGGAACTTTCTCAACATTTGATTATGATTTATGTTCTTCATCAAGTGCAGCCCTCAATATTTTTATCTTGTCATTTGGATCTTGTTCTTTTTGATGTTGTCCTTCAGTGACATTAATAAAATATCTTCTTTGCAATACCTATCTTGAACTAAGAAGAAGACCGTTTAGATCAAGAGGATATGTTTGGTAGTGTTGTACCTTAGCATTGTAAGTGGGCTGAGATACTTCACGGTGTGGGTTTGGAAATGGTGGTATAGTGGGGGTGGATATATGATAAGGTTGTGGTTGAGGTTGTGGTTGTGGTGGAGGTGGATGGTAAGGATAGCATGGAGTTAGGTATGGAGGATATTGAGGGAAATACTAATAATGTTGAGGACTTTCTCAATAAGGACCTTTCCAGCCATGTTTCCAGGATTGGTTTTGGGGTTGAAATGACCAAGGTTTCCAAGGAGGGAGTGTGTCCCAATTAGTTTGAGATGGATGTGAATAAGCTTGAAATTGTGAAGTGAGTCCTTGCATCATATCAAGTTGACTAGGCTGTCAGGGTCTCCTTGGAGCTACATATTATAGCTTCTTTGGTGATTTCCTTGCTCCATTGACTTCCTGGTAAACTTCTTTAAACCTGGGGAGTAATGAACAACATTTAGTATCATATGATTCTACATGGATAACAAAAATATCAACATCTTCTTTTTTCTCATTTCGCATTATTAACATTTCTAATTGTTCACTTAGATTGCTAGGAATTTCTGTTTTAAAGTTATCAAGAAAATTTCCAAGTTCATCTTGCCTTACAAATGTTGATGCTGACTTAATTACTCTTTCCCTTCCTCTTGATATGTGTTTTCATAAATTTCTTGAAATGAAAATTGATATACATCTCCTTTACTCATGAGATTAAGGAGATCAATCCACTCTTCCCTAATTGTTCTAAGTAAGAGGGTTTTTAGTATGTAAAATCCTAAATGATGCAATTTTTCCCTCTTAACATTATACATGAAACTCTGTATTAGATTCTCGAGGCTCTCATCTTCTTCTTGGTTCATTATAAAAATTTCTTCTCTAAGAGCGTGATCTTTGTATTTTTCTAGAATTATTTTTAGCATATCATTCCATGATTTTATTGAATTAGTACCTAGAATCATGAACCATTTAAGAGCTCTACCCTTCAATGTTGTAGGAAACAATATTATTTTTTGAGTGTGTGATAAGTAGCTATAAGACCTACAAATTATCTCAAATTCAAAGAGAAATGTTTCTAGATCCTCTGCCCTCATACCATAGAAGTTGGGAAGGAAATATGGAGGGATTTTCTTCATACGTACACTGTTATTCATATCTTGAATGGGAAACCCAATAAGATCTTCTTAATTGTAATCATATCCATCCATCTCTTCTACCTTCAAAAGAGTATGGTGATGTGGTTCTTACTACACCACATCGTTAAGTGGGGGGATTGGTATTCGAGAAGTATTTAAAAAAAAAATCTGAGTATCCCTACTCTTATGAGGCATGAAATTCAGATATTTTTGTATTTTTTTTTAATATTTGTAAATGGCATGAAAATAAAGGAAAGTAGAAAAGAATGCTAAAAATAAAATCAAAGCATCTACTAGACACCTCCCCTGCAACGACACCAAAAAATGGTGAGCCCTTGTATTGCACCAAGAGCGCTGCAACAAGAGGGGCTATCCTACTTTACATTATAAACCCAGGTTTCGTACAAACTTGGAGGTGACAGTGTTATATACATAGTAGATGCATTATTTTGATGTCATCCTCTTCCACTTTACGAAAGGGTGCTATTTCTAAGGGTTCTCAAAGAAGCCTATCACACCTCAATGAAAGCAAACTAAATTGCAGAAAGGAAATGAGAGAAGGAAAATAAATTAAATCATTGAAAAGAAATGAAAAAAAGGGAACTAATGTAAATTGCGGAAAATAAATGACCCAAGGGAAACTAATTTAAATCGCTAAAAAGAAATAACAGAAAGGAAACTAATTTAAACGACACTTAACTTCGCCAATCGGCTAAACACACCCTACTCTATCTATCATGCTACTATCTATGCAACTATACATGACCTAATTCTAATTTGAAGAAGTGTGCATGCAGTTTGAAGGAAAAAGGGCTAAAGAGGCTAATGGAGGGCTTACACACATTAAACAAGGCTTAGAAGTGAAAATATGGGTTTAAACGTTACAGAACCTTATTATAGTGCAGAGAAGGTCTTTGGAGCGGAATTGATTGGAAGGTCTGATTGTGGAATTGCAATGGAGGGAAAGGTCGTGAAGTGCAAAATGCGATAGGTTAATGGCTGCGACAAGCGAAATGAAAATTGGGAATAGGAAAGAGTTGCGAAAAGGTAAAATCTGCGAGATGCGAATGCGATAGGGATGACGCGGTAGTGGGACCGATGGCGGACCGAGATCGCAATATCGCAATCAACAGGCAGGAGCGGTAAGTGTTAAAGGAAAGAGGGAAACATTTTGATTTACAATTTCAATGTGGTAGGGTACGAATCGATTTTCGCAATCAGCGAAAATGGTAAGTGTTAAAGGAAAAAGGGAAACATTGTGATTTACGATTGCGATGTGGAGGGTACGAAGTGATTATTGCAATCAGAAAAAACGAGTGGTAAGTTTTAATTGGAATGAAATAAGAAATGTGATTTGCGATTTATGAAGTACCAAAGCAAGAGAACTAAGGAGAAAAGAAGGGAGTCAAATTTTAATGATTTTCAAGCGTTTTTGCATTAAAAAGATAAAGGTGAGGTGAAAAGGAAAAATTACTGAGATGTTCAAGA
Source organism: Pinus albicaulis (assembly GCA_034641835.2). Classification (NCBI taxonomy): domain Eukaryota; kingdom Viridiplantae; phylum Streptophyta; class Pinopsida; order Pinales; family Pinaceae; genus Pinus; species Pinus albicaulis. The sequence continues at coordinate 558,087 of JAXQQM020064157.1, read as the reverse complement.
ATGGAAAAATAAATGGAAGGGGTGAAGTGAGATGCGAAGTGCACTATTGGAAGTTTAGAGGAGAACAACGGAGGTCAAACCCTAAATATTTTCGTGAAAAAAAGGTGCGGCAACTGATAAGAAGAGAGAAAGGAGGGAAATGAAGGTATAACAACAAGGTTTAGAAGTGTAACACAGAGATGGGAAGAAATTGTAAGATGAAGCATAACGGCGTAATGAAATTCCCTGGAAATTTCGATGCTCATTTGTGCAAACAAACATGTGGATTCCTGCATGGAAAAGACACAAAAATGCACGATAAAAACAATGAACAAAAATTAGTTTTTGGGTCTGTGGGAAGGTTTACCCTCCTTCAGCTCTATTGACAGAGATGAGAAGGGGATCTTGGTCCACAACCTTTTTATTTATTTTTTCTCCATTATATTACTCATAAGCAAATGAAACCTATAGCAACAAAATAAAAGAAAAAAATAAACATAAATTAAACTATGAGAAGCAAAAATAACTAAATGACATAAACAAAGCTAGCTTAATAGAAAAAATGAAAGAATGGTAACAACAGAGAAGTTGAGGCACATGGGTTGGGCCTTAACGCATGAGCCTTGCTATCTGGAACTAGATCAATATAACGTCATATGAATACTCATTGCATTAAAAATATAGTCTTATTACTTCCCAAAGGTCTTAAACAGGAAAAGCCTAATAGCTTGCACCAAAGTTCCAACTAGAATTGACTAGAATTGACTAACTCTTCCTTGCTCTAGCTCTTCTCTATTTATTCTACAAGGAAACTACCAATAGCTCCCTATAAATTAGTGATTAAGTCCACTTGAATCCCAGTAAACAAATATTGAGTTCTCTCCTATTTGAGTTGTTTGGCTGCCTCTAGAACTTGAACTACTGGGGAGAATCTTTGGGGTGGTTGATTCCACTTGACTCCAAGTAAATTGAGATTGAGTGAACTCCTCTTTGAGTTGCTTTTTTGCCTCTGGAACTATAAAGGGGATCTCATGAGGATCCTTTGGCTGCCTTGTAGAGTTAAGGAGGGTAGAAAACCCCCTTAAATCTCTCCAATATTTCTCTCAAATTTCCTGCTATTGTGCTCATTTATTCTCCAATATTTTTCTTTCAGTGGTAGGGAGAAAGTCCCTAAATCATCTCCTTCTGAAAATCCACATAGTCTACCAAATATTCTCACAATATTCTATAAAAATAACCAATACTAGGCACAAATATGGAATTACCTTTAAATCTTCCAAAGAAAATATTGAAGGATAAGAAAACATTATTAAGTACAGAAGGAGATACTTAATATATATATATATATATATATATATATATATATATATACATATATTCATGTGCATAAGGAAGGTAGATGGACTTAAGAAAGGTTATATGGGCCTTATTTTATGTCTAATTTAGAGGCCCATCACTAGGCTGTAAATATTATTTTTATACATCAAATATATAAACGTAGTCATAATTTCAATGGGGGGGGAGTCTAGCTTTCATCAAGAGGATATGATAGAGAATTTTTTAGTTTATCATGAGGTTATAGTATCAACTTTACTATTGTGACATTCCTCTGCAATGATCATGAGAGTGAAAAGGTGGTCAATAGTTGAGTGATGTCTCCTAAAATCCTTTAGACCTTTTACCACGGTTTTCAAGAAAAAGGCTAAGCTTCTTTTTGAAAATGAGCCCATATAGTTCAGCTAGGATGTGGTTAATCATAATGGCCCTGTATTTAAAGGGAACAATTTTATCCTCAATTTTGAATATAGGCATAATAAGGCTTTGCATCCAAATATTAGGGAAGCCATGCTTTACATCCGAATTTAGAAGCTTGTGGAGATGATGAAGGAATATCGATCTTACCATTTCAAATACCTTAGACCACAGTCCTTAGATATATTTAGCTTTCCCATTAGCAATATTATTAACTACCGACTTAACGTCTTCCAGAGAAAATATATCTTCCTTAATAGGAGTGCTTAATATGGTTCCCATGATGTCTAGACAGTCATACAACTTCTTAAGATAGTTTCTTCCATTTTCTAAGGGGATAGAATGATTATATTTAGTTTTATAAACAAGCACATTCCTGCAAAATGTTATGAGTACAACTTTAGAAACGTGGAGAGGATGCTCTTGTATCTTATTAATATATGAACTCTTCTTCCTCTTGATTACAACTTTTTATATACTTATATTCTGGAGCTTAATGATTTCATTACAGGCATATCTGATTGCTTTCCTGGAAATTTTACACTCTTTGTCATACCAAGGATTGGAAGTTCTATTATTCTTCTTATACAAAGTCTCATTAGAGTACTTGCTAATGGTAGTGGAAATGATAGTATTAAAATGGTAATAAATTTGAATTATATTGTTATTATAAGTCAAGGAGGCTAAATCCCTTAAGAAAATGTCTACATTAGTTCTATCAAAGAAAATGTGTATTTTTCTTTCACTAGTATCCTACATGTGGGTGGTATGCATAAGAATATTTACGGATAAGGACAAAGGTTTGTGGTTAGATTCATTCTTGTACTTTTTAAGTAGCCCAAATTTTTTAATATGGTTGAGGACATTCATGTCAAGAATCATATAAATCACGACACTGCTACCCACCCCATGGAAACATGTCATCTTACCTGAGAGAGGACACTTGTTAAAACCATTACAAATGATTAGGTCCTGTGACCTACAAAGCTTGAGGAGCTCGGTACGGAATAAGCTCTTGATTATGTCTTAATAGTCTCTCCTACATATATTGGATAACTTACCATCTTCATCAAACCATATGGAGTTGGGATTAGAGTTTTTACTTAACATAATATCTTGGCTAGTAGCAGTTCTAGTATTAAAGTACCAAAGCAAAAGGATATTACCTTCATTTCTTAGGTTGTAGATGTATTTTTCTAAGAAATTGAAAGGATATTTCTTGTCCAAGTTTTTTCTTCTTATATGATGTAGAGTTAATATTAGAGAAATAGCAAATTTAAAGAAATATCCTATTGGTTGTAGAATCAAAGATCTTCATCCAAATGTACTCATTCAAGGGATCAATTTTATGAAGGCAGATGTGAGAGGAAACAATGTTCCTTATATAACATACTATACCACCAAAACACCTCCTCGAGTATTTTTTATTCCAAGGTGACGAAAGAGTGAAACGATCAAGGTGATCCTATATTTTTCATGTTCCAAATTTTAAACTAAAAGAATGAGATCAATATCACGCGGGGTCCAACTTAACATAGTACCTTTACACTATGGAAAACCACGACAATTCCAGAAGAGGAACAAAACTAATGCTAGTCTTTATTTATCACTTGTGTTTGGGACTCTAACTCTAATAATAGCTTTTATATTCCTAATGATTGCTCATTTCCCTTATTTTATTTCCTCATTGATCTTTTGGACTTCTTTCCTAAGTTCACCTTGGTTAACGTTTATTAGAATTAAGATAATAAATTAATATAATTTAACAAAGTTTAGAAAGATAAAAATATCTAAAATTTTGTTTAAAATGTTATATATTAATGAGAATTGGGAATAATTATTGCATTAAATGACGTTAAGTTAAAGCTAAGTTTAGATACATGATTTGCATAAGGAAGTTGAACCTAGTTGATATGATGGAAATGGAGTATGTATTAATAGCCATATATTCTAAACTTAAGCTTTTTAACAAAATACTACGATATCTATACTATTTGTGTTTCACATTCACTAATACTAACCTAAAAAATTAAAATATATAAATCTTCAAAATGTTACACTAAACCATGATGAATTATTCCTCCACTTTAATTTTTAAGTCTCTTGATTAACCATTAAGGAAGGGGGGACATACCATTTTTTATATAATTGCACACTGATAGTTTTTTAAGAAAAGTAATTTTAGTTGAAAATAATTATATTATTTGTGTATTAATGGAGAAAAGGTTACATAAGTTGTAACCTATCTCCTTAGTTTAGGATTTGTTCCTATAATTTAGGAGTCTATTTGCAACTTCCTGATTTCTTGTGATGTACTTAAAGATGTAATTTATGATTCATGAATGTAGAGTGATCTCTCCGTTTGAGTGTAGTCTCCAGGTGCAGTACTCACTTGAGAGCTATAAATCCTTTTTCAATTCTATGCATATTTTATCTTGGTATCAGAGCTCAGATTCGGTGAGCTTGATCTTTTATCGCCTTTGTGGTTGAATCGCCTTCGTGGCTAAAAGTGCCTTTGTGGCTGCATGTACATGAGAGCTTTATGATCATAGAGCTTTGTGCTCGGTCGAGCAGGTGGACTACAGTAACACCTGGCTCATGGTCTCAGATGATTTTTTAATCTCTGAGCAGAAGGGGGTTGGCACGCTTTCTTCGCTGACAGTCGCACTGAGAAGCGCAATTGGCGCATCTGTTTGGCCCATACCCGTGCCAATGTGCCAAATCATGGGATTGGTGCATAATTGCATAGAAAACCCGCGCTAGCATCTGTTCGGCCCATACCCACGTGAACACGCCAAATCACGGGATTGGCGTGGAAGCGCATGGAAAACCCACGCCAGGATTTTTCCCCACATGCTTTTTGAACTGGGTGCATATTTTTCGCTCGGAAAGGTGCCACCTCACCTTCAGTGGAATATCTATGGAAAGCCTCACTTCGATGGAATATTTATGGAAATTTGCAGATCAGAGAAGTTGTGGATCTGTCTGGGAGAGGCAGATTGGATAAGTTTTGTGGTTGTATTGTGAAACAGTAGATTTGCTCAGTGGAGCAAGATTATTTTGCATATTTTCCAGATATTGCTAGATTTCAATCGAAGATACAATGGGTGGATCAGGATAACTAGCAGAACAGTGGAAGATCGATTGTTAGGATCTGACAGGTATTCATTTTTTTTTCTCTGATTAGTTGGGTAGATTCATTTATTTGTAGATTAGTTCAGAATGAGTAACACTATGGAATCATATCTCCATGACTCTGGAAAACTCGATGGATATAACTTCATGAATTGGAGGTTTAAGATACAGACCTTTCTTAAGGGTGAAAATACATGGTCGATAGGTACAGAAGATGAGCAGAGACCGAATTCAATCACAAGAGCAACTACGCAGGAGTAAGAATGGGATAAGAGAGAAAACAAAGAAATTTTTTTGTTAAAGATGTCTGTCAAGGACAACATTATCCCACATATCATAGAGTGTAAAACATCCTCTAAGATCTGGATGAAAATTAAAATTTTATATCAAACCCAGAATACAATCGAATTATGGCACTCAAAGGCAAGCAATTTTCAATGAAGATGGATGAAAGTGAGACCGCTGCTGCATTCATCGCACGAGTTAAAGATCTCAAAGACGGATTGGGAGACATCGAAGAGAAGGTGGTTGATTCTGATCTCATCACAATCACGTTGAATGGGATGAGGGATGAATACCAAATTTTCATCATTGGATTGGCAGCAAGGGAGAAATCCCCTACATTTGATGAATTGATAGGGATCTTTCTGCAAGAAGAGGAGTGGTGGTAGAACTTAAAACCACAGAGCGATGATCTTTCTCTGATGGTGAAACGACGATCATTCAAAGGAAAGCAGCCATAGTAGCAATCACAGTCGAAACAACAGAAGAGAGGAGGAGGTACATCATAGAAGAGTCCGTATAAAGGTATGTCTATAAATCATCTTGTAAAAATATGCTATTATTATGGAAAGAAGGGTCATATACAGATTGAATGCCTTAACAACCAGGTAGATGATGCAAAGAAAAAGTTGGCAAAACACAGAGGATACTTTGTTGAAGAAGATGAAGATCTCAGTCACGAATTTCAACTGTTCACAGCTGAATGTGCCCTTTCAGCATCTAATGAGGACGACATCTGGTATGTCGATTCTGGTGCATCCTCTCACATGACAGGTAAGAGGGAATGTTTTGAAACTCTTGAAGAAAGTACATATGGATCAAAAATTTATTTAGGAGATGATAGTGGATATTACATTAAAGGCTATGGGGATATTCTGGTGAAGTTACCAAATGGTGATATTAGTAAAATGATAACTGATCAAGATATGCAAGTAAAATTCTTCAAGACTCATTGTGTCATAGAAATTGTTGCAATAGGCGTGCGTTTAGGAATCTTATATAGACTGGATGTAAAAAGTATACCATAGCAAGCCATGGTTGCAGGTGAATCGATAGCCCAAAAACTCTGGCACCAGAGATCCGGTCATTTGAATTTGCACGACCTCATGTTATTACAGATAAAAGGTATGGTCGAGGGACTCCCTATTTTTCACAGTACTTAGTTAAATTGTGATGGATGTGCCTTAGGTAAAATGGATAGAGAAGATTTTCCTGTGCATGATAGAAGGAAGGAAAGAGATATCCTAGAACTAGTGCATACTGACATATGCGGACCTATGCAGACGAGGTCGCTAGGTGCAGCATATTAATTTCTTGTATTTACTGATGATTGCACTAGATATTGATGGGTTTATTTTCTGACTAAAAAGAGTCAACTTTCCAGTATTTTATAGAATTTAAAACCTTGGTGGAAAAACAGTTTGGAAAAAGCATAAAAATTCTCCGCTATGATCAAGGGGGGGAATACAGGTCAGGGGAATTCATGATATTTTTCAAATCTTATGGGATTGTGCAGCAGTTTACAGTGCCTCAAACACCACAAAAAAATGGAGTATCAGAGCACAATAACAGAACTTTAGTGGAGTGTGCAAGGATTATGTTACAAGGTAAGGGTCTATCTAATAGTTTTTGTGAAGAAGCTATTAATACTGCTATCTATTTAAAGAACAGAAGTCATAGCAAATGTCTTGGCTTCAAAACCCCCTTTGAAGAATTATATGGACTCAAACCAGTAGTAAATCATCTAAGAGTATTTGGGTGAAAAGCCTTTTCCCATATACCCAAAGCTGATAGGAAGAAATTATACCCTAAAGCTATCAAATGCATATTTTTTAGATATGGAAATGAATTTAAAGCATATAAGTTGTTCAATCCCAAGTCTCATAAGATATTTGCAAGCAGGGATGTAGTGTTTCATGAACAGGTTCAAGAAGGGAAGGATGGCAGTGATAATGATTGACACATTCCATTGTTGATGTAGGAAAGCAGCGAGGATGAATGAGAGTAGGAGCAGAAAGAAGAGTAGGAAGAAGGTGATAGAATCAATAATGCGAGCCTAAATAAATATGAAGAAAAAAAATTTGAGGTAAGTCCCCTACCAAGGAGATTAGGTAGGAAGACTCAAATACCATCCAGATTGAAAGACTATGCTTTGATGTCAAATATTTTAAACATTGTATAACCCACTAATTACAAAGAAACTAGTCAATGTGAGGCATAGAGGGCTACAATGAATGAAGAGATTGAATCTATTCTTAGAAATAACACTTGGGATTCAGTTGAACTGCCTAAAGATAAAACACCCATAGGATGTAAATGGTTTTTTAAACCTAAAATGAATGTATATGGAAGTATAGAAAAACTAAAAGCTAGGCTAGCTGCAAAGGGGTACTCATAGAAAGAAGGTATATATTTTGATGATACCTTTGCACCTGTAGAAAAGTTAAACACTATAAGAATGCTTATTTCTCTAGCGACAAAACACAATTGGGAGCTACACCAACTTGATGTTAAATCTTCATTTTTAAATTGTGAGTTGAAAGAAGAAATTTAATTAGTACAACCTAAAGGGTTTGTAAAGAAGGGGCAGGAACATCTTGTTTGCAGGTTGAAAAAATCACTACATGGCTTAAAACAAGCACCCAGGTCTTGGTACGAAAAGATTGATTTTTTCTTTTTAGAGCATAGTTTTCATAGGAGTTTGAATGACCTAAATTTGTATACCAAGTACAATAAACAGGGGTAGATTATTTTGATTTCTTTTTATGTGGATGACATGATCATAATAGGAAATGCAGATAATTTAACCAAAGAAATCAAAAGGCTGATGGCACAAGTTTTTGAAATGAAAGATCTTGGAAGCCTCCATTACTGTTTGGGATTGGAAGTATGGAGAGACACTGGACAGGCTTTTCTTACTCAAGGAAAGTATGCCAGAAATCTATTGGAAAATTGTGGCATGGATCAGTGTAGGTCAGCAGCAATACCATTGCAGTAGAATTTGAAGTTGTGCAGTGACGATGGCACTAAGGAGGTGGATGCCACTATGTACAGACAACTAGTTGGGAGTTTGATATATCTCACAACAACTAGACCAGACTTGGCATACTTTGTTAGTTTGTTGAGCCAATTCATGTTTAAACCACTTCAAAGTCACTGGGTAGCAGCAAAAGGAATCTTGAGGTATCTTTGTGGTACTGTTAATTATGGTATTTTATACACTAACACCTCTGATGTTACTCTAGCAGGTTTTTCAGATTCAGACTGGGCAGGTAACCTGGATGATCGAAGGTCTATCACAGGTTACGCATTTAGCATAGGATCTAGGGTCATAACATGGAGCAGCAAAAAGAAAAGCACTGTAGCATTATCTTCATGTGAAGCTGAGTACCAAGCATTGTGTGTAGCTACGTGTGAAGCAATCTGGTTGAGAAGGCTTCTCAATGATGCGGGAGAAGAACATAAAAACTCAACTTCCATCAAAAGCGACAACCAGAGCACCATTAAACTAGAATACAATCTAGTGTTTCATAAAAACACCAAACATATTGACACTCAGTTCCATTTTGTCAGAGAAAAACTGCAGTCAAAAGAAATTATTGTTGAATATTGTAAAACTTGTGACAATATGGCTGATATTTTTACTAAGCCTCTTGCACGTGTAAAGTTTGAGTTATTTAGAAGGATCCTAGGATTTTAGGATAATCCTTTCTCCATTAAGGGGGGTAGTTGAAAATAATTATATTATTTGTGTATTAATGGAGAAAAGGTTACATAAGTTGTAACGTATCTCCTTAGTTTAGGATTTGTTCCTAGAATTTAGGAGTCTGTTCACAACTTCCTGATTTCTTGTGATGTACTTAAAGATGTAATTTCTGATTCATGAATGTAGAGTGATCTCTCCATTTGAGTGTAGTCTCCAGGTGTAGTACTCTCCTGGGAGCTACAACTCCTTCTTTTTCAATTCTGTGCATATTTTATCTATTTTTTCTAGAATTTTTGGATTACTCATATCAGTAAAACTTTTGGTTTAAATTTCAAGAGATAAATGAAAATGAGACACACTTACTTACGCCAAATGCCAACCATGTAGTTTTTAAATATTTTAAAATTTAATAAAATAAATATTTTATTAATTATTTTATTATAATTTTATAAAATATTATTAATGCTTTATTCAAATATTGTTTTAAAATGTCTCAACGTTAAAGTTATGTTTTATAATATCTTGATTTAAATAAAATAATATATGATTATTATGGTTTAATTATTTTTAAATATTTTTTGAAATGATTTTTTATAATATTTAATGATATAATTTTAAAATGTTGGTTTAATTATATTTTAAACTTTAGTTAAATAAATATATATTTTTTAAATATTTATTGAAATAATTCTTTTTTATATTTAATGATATCATTTTAAAATGTTGGTTTTATTTTAAACTTTAGTTAAATAAATATTCAAAATTTTAAAATTTTATTATAAGTTATTATGATTATGTTTTAATAATTAAAAGGTTTTTATAAATCTAGGAATATATTACTATTTTTTTAATTGAATATATAGACTTTTTTTTTTTTTTTTTTTTTGTATTGAATATATAGACTAATCCATCCTGAATGGTATACATATATATATTCTATTAAATATATATTCTCATAATTTGTCGAAATTATATTTGTTTATTTGATAAAATGAAAAAGTATGATATTAATATAAGTAATCTAGATTTCATTTTAACATAGGATCACATATCAAAATTTTTTAGATAGAAACTTCTTTGAGAGTGAAAAGATATTTGATCTCTCTTTTGATATTTTGATACTTTGAAGACGATGACGCGAAGGCGCTCTGCAACCTAAGGGTTTCCTTTGGCCTCTTCTACGGCGCCGACTTGCTTCTCTCGGCCTTTGCTTCCTCCCGCAGGCCTTCTGCTTGCCCGTGACTGACTGGTGTTGTTGTCTCGTTCATGGATGCCCCCAAGGGGGGGACCACAACATCTTCCCCCACTTCGAACCTTGTGAGCACCTCGTAGATTCCGACAGGTCCTGTCGCCCCTGTTCATGATCACGAGGGTAATATGACTTCTCCTCAGCAGGATACGACAAATATTTCTGATGCCCTTCCTGACAAAAGCGATGATAAGCAGGAGGATGTGCTTGGTCACGAGGGCATCCCCAAGGCATCTTCCTCGACTTGCAAACCTATTGCCGCGGAAAGACCCAAGGTGGAGCTTCCTAGCCATAGGATCAACGGAAGAATCCAATATATGAGGGACCATGCCCTCATTGGTAAGTTTGTTGGCTTCTGGCCGACCGAAAAGGCCCTACAAGGATGGATCGCGGTGAAGTGGAAACCCAAGGGGCACGTTACCCTGCAGCTTGGCCCAAAAGGGTTCTTCACCGCCATCTTTACATGCATAGAAGACAGGAACAGAGTAATGGACGAAGGTCCTTACTTCTTCAACTCCGCTGGCTTGTATTTAAGGGATTGGATTGAAAGATTCAACCCCGACAAGGATGACCTAAGCTGGGCCCCGGTATGGATCAGGTTATATTCGCTCCCTCTAGAATATTGGGATGAAGATTCTTTGAAAGACATAGGCAAAGCCCTTGGAGAATTTGTCAAAATAGCATAAGAAACAAAAATGCGCAGATACACCTCATACGCCCGTATTTGCGTTTGCATGCGACTGGACAAGCCTCTTCCGGATTCGGTAAGTCTCTATCATGATGACTTTGAATGGGTACAGCCCTTAGATTTTGAACATGTTCCTTTTCGTTGTCGCAAATGCCACGCTATAGGACACCTGTACAGGGACTGCCCACTGAACTCTCACCCCACCCCCTCTGGCCCCTCGAATCCCACAGATCAGGAAAGATTCACTAAAGTTACCAATCGAAGAAGAGCTAACAAAAAGACCTCTAATGGGAAAAAACCTATGCATCCCGGAGCCACTACCCCTTCTACAAGTAATAGCTTTGACATCCTGGGAACTAATTTGACCGAACCCCCACCGAACTCAGAGCCTATCACTCAGAAGATCTCTTCTACCCCACCCTCTCCTCCTTCAGATCATCCGTCCCCCATTCCCCCTTCCCAGGAAAATTGCCCTGCCTCCTCCTCGGAGCTGCCCAAAGATCCTGATTGGAAGCCAAATGGTATGGATGTTGACTTCATCCCAAGTCATTCTCTGCTTTCATCGCTTCTTCCCACATAAAGCAATCTCCCTCAGCATATGGAGGAAGAGCCAGAAAGTATTGATCTTAAAGGTCTAGACATCTTTGGAATGGAACAAGCATGTAAAAGAAAAGATTATGATAAGATTCCAGAATTCCAACTAAATGCCCTTGAAGTGGTCATCTCCAGGGCTTATCAGCAGCAACAACTTGGCATACAACTGGGAAGTCTATGGGACGGAAACTACTTCCCCAAGGATTCTAAAAAGAGGGGGCGGAAAACTGACCTTCAATGCACCATTTCATTAGGAAAAATCCTGGTAGACTCAGGCAGATATGCAAAGCTGACTAAATACTACAAGCCTACCCCCCCCAGTGGATCATGAAGCTCACTTCATGGAATTTAAGAGGGCTTAATGGCCCCAGCAAGGTCCGTATGATTAGAAATATGATAAAGCAGGAGCAACCCCAAATCTTCTTTCTGCAGGAAACGAAATGTAATAGCTCTACTCTTGGCCAGATCCTCTCTAAAGCTTGGCCAGGGTGTCGCTCGGTCACCGTCGATGCTTCTGGCACTTCAGGAGGTCTTGCCATAGCTTGGAATGAGCAGAACATCACTCTCTCGGAGTTTCATGCTTCCCACCACATCATTCAAGCCACTTTCCACATTATCGGTACCAATATACATGGGCATTTAACTAACGTCTACTTCCCGCAGGAGGCAGGCAACAAAATAGCTCTTCTTGACACAATTGAACTTCTAAATCTTAACAGAGTCCATCCTCTCTGGATTGCAGGAGGCGATTTCAATATGATCACTAAGATGGAGGAGAAACAAGGAGGCCGTTCCAGGTTGGATCAGGAGAATCGCCATTTCAATGATTTCATTCACAACAACTCGCTTATCGATCTACCATTCTGTAATGGCACGCACACCTGGAGAAATAGAAGGGCCGGTAGATAGAAAATAGCTTCCAAACTCGACAGGTTCTTGATTTCGGACAATACGATCCATCTCGGAGGTGACCTCACGGTCTCCATCCATCCCTTATCAGGGTCGGATCACTGGCCGATTTCTCTTCAATGGCTCAGGCCTGGAAATGCTTCTAGGTGCCCGTTCAGGTTCGAAGGATTCTGGCTTTCTCATCCCGCATTCAAAGACTTCATCAATTCCACCTGGACAAATTCCCCTTTGTCTGATGGATCAAATATGTTTAGATTCCAGCAGAAACTCAAATTTCTGAAAGCCCAAATCAAAAAATGGAATCATAAGACCTTCGGTAACATATTTCAGGCTCAGCAAGATCTTGCCAAGGAAATGAAAGAACTCCAGCAAAATATCATTGATGAAGGTCACTCTACAGAAACCTTGGAAAAAGAAAAATTTCTGCAGAGTCTACTAGAGGAACGCAGGGCCCAAGAGGAAATTCTATGGAAGCAAAAGTCTCGCATCAGATGGTTAAAGGAAGGCGAACGGAATACTAAGTTCTTTCACAGAACCACAGTCCAGAGAAGAATGCACAACACCATTTCCTTCATTCAGAATAGCGAAGGAGAGCGCTTGGAAAATCATGTAGACATTAAACAAGAATTCATCAACCACTTCAAGGAGGTCCATCAGGAACCCCCTGTGGACAGAAGGCCAGCAATCGAAAAGCTCACTCAACATGTTCCAAAGCTCATAACAGAGGAACACAATCAAATCCTTCTCCGACCTGTTCTACTTCTGGAGGTGGACCAAGCAATGCACTAGCTAAAGGAAGGCAAAGCTCCTGGCCCTGACGGATTTACCACGACTTTCTTCCACTCCTTCTGGGATCTCATCAAAGAAGAGCTATGGCAGGTGGTCGAGGAATCCCGCTTAATGCACTCGCTTCTGCCAGCTCTAAACTCTACCTTCATTGCTCTAATACCTAAAGAAGCGAACATCAGAACTCCGGACAAATTTAGACCCATAGCTCTTTGCAATGTCATTTATAAAGTGATATCCAAGGTAATCGCAAATAGATTGAAGCCGCTCCTGCCCATTCTCATTTCTCAGGAACAATCTGGATATGTAGAAGGTCGGCAGATTTTGGATGGCATCATCCTCACTCACGAAGTCATTCACTCCCTCAAGCACTCCAAGCAGGCAGGTATGCTCCTAAAGATCGACCTCTCCAAGGCCTTCGATAAGTTGAGTTGGCTTTATATAGATAAAATGCTTTTAGCCTTTGGTTTCTCACCCATGTGGATCAGATGGATTGCTAGTTTAATTTCCTCTTCGTTCTTCTCGATTCTCATTAATGGTCTCCCCTCCCAACCTTTTAAACCCTCCAGAGGCATTCGTCAGGGAGATCCGCTCTCCCCCTTCCTCTTTGTCCTCATGGCTGAAGGGCTGGGTCGCCTCCTCAAACATACTCTCATTTCCCAGCATCTCAAAGGCCTCTCTGTCCACAATTCCCCTGCTATCACCCATCAACAGTTTGTAGACGATAACATGCTATTTGGGTATCCCTCTGTTCAAGAAGCCAAGGTCTTCAAGTCCATCCTGTCTGACTTCTCCGAGGCCTCGGGTTTAAGTATAAATAACGCCAAATCACAACTCTTTTTCTTCCACACCTCGTTAGTTACACAGAATTCCATTGCTCGCATCCTAGGCTTCTCCATTGCTTCTCTTCCTTCTAAGTACCTGGGGGCTCCCCTCATCGACTCGGCTATCAAGAACACGTCATGGCGTCTACTCCTGGAAAAGTTGGACTCCCGACTCAACCTTTGGACTCACAGAACTTTAAACATTTCCAGCAGATCTGTGCTCATCAAAGCAGTGCTACAAGCAATGCCACTCTATCTGTTTTCCATTCTTGCAGCGCCCAAATGGGTCTTAAAAAAGATCATGGCTCTCCAACGTAACTTTTTATGGGGTTCAACTGGAACCCATCGTAAATGGGCACTTGCTAAGTGGTCGACGGTCTGTCAGCCAAAGGAATATGGAGGCATAGGATTAAGGGACCCCCAGCATTGCAATGAAACTATGGGCGCAAAACTTTGGTGGCTTTGGCTCTCAGCCCATAACAAACCTTGGGCCTCTCTCTGGACTGCAAAGTATGCTAACAACAGGCCTGTTGCGGAGCTCGTAAGATTCACTCCTACGGAAAATGGTTCCCTAATTTGGAATGCTGCCCGACAGCACTATCACCTCATACAAAAACATAGCTTCTGGGAAATACGGAACGGCTGCTCGACAAGATTCTGGACGGACTCTTGGAAACAACTTCCCAAACTCATAAGTACTTTCAATTAGCCTCCTAGACATGAATGGGAAGAGCAACAACAGGAAACAGTTCAGCAACAATAGACGCAGGAAATTGAGCAGGGATATAGGTAATGGAAACAGACAGAGAGAATAATCAGGAATGATGACAACCAAATCAAGGAAGCCTTGGAAAGGGAGCTCCAGAAAAGACGCATAAGATTCTCCGAAGGCACGGATATCTTAAGATGGGGGTACACCCCATCTGGCTCCTTTTCCACCAAAGAAGCATATAAAATTCTTGGCAATAACCAACGACCTTCGGATCCCATTTGGTGCAAAATTTGGGCGAAAGGAATTTGGCCCAAGGTCTCCTTCTTCCTATGGCTCTTGGGTCACCGGAAGATCCTCACTTGGGATAACCTCTGGAGGCGCTCTTTTCATGGCCCCTCTAGATGTCCTAACTGCTGCTCTCAAGAGGAAACGATTCAGCACCTCATGTATTCTTGTCCTCTGGCTATCCACTTATGGGAGAAAGCTAGTTTCCGATGCCAAAAAAATTACAGACGCTCCGAAGAAATCATGAGCACTTTAAGACTCTGGGACCAGCACCCCTATCAAAGTGAAATCCTCAACCAACTATGGAGGCTTCTCCCAGGCTTGATCCTTTGGACTATTTGGAAAGAAAGGAACAGGCGTATTTTCAAAAACCTCTCCACCCCGATGGACATCATCTGGCACAATTTCGGTCTTAATCTCCAAGAGACATTGGACCTATACGCCTGGCCCCAGGAGGACTACCCCACTCTGGCAAAGGAAAAATCCATCTGGGATAACTGGAACTTTCATCTTCCTCAATGACTTCACAGCAGTAGTTCTTCCCAGAGCCCTTCTACTAGCAAGACTGCATGGAGTCTCCCCATTCATCACTCCTTCAAGCTCAATTTCGATGGCGCCTCCAAGGGCAACCCTGGTTCTGCTGGTTTTGGAGGTATTATCAGGAATCATAAGGGAGAACCCTTGCTCCTTTTCATTGGCAATATTGGTTGGGATACAAACAACTCCGCTGAACTCGAAGGTCTTTGGCAGGGTCTTCTTCTTGCTCGGCTTCATGGATTCCATCCTTTCGAAGTTGAAGGGGATTCCCAAATCCTCATTGGTATGGCCAACCAACTTCTCAATGGAGCACATGCCCAAAAAATTGCTAAAAGCTCGAGATTGGAAGCTCGATTAGAAGCAATAGAACATTGGCTTTATACTAATCGTGCCATTACCTTGAAGCATGTAAGACGTGAAGGAAACAAAGTAGCTGACCTCCTCGCCAACACAGGAGTCACTCATGACCATGCTCTTACCTTTGGCAGCCTGGATATTATTCAGAATGATGCTCACAAACAGGAATGCTCCTCTCTTATCCAAAGAGATGCTGATCCCCCGGATGCGGGTGTTTCCATGGTTAATTAAGGGATTGGGACGGAGGGGTCGACACCTGCCCCGGTGGTACGCTGTGATAAATGGACAGCTGCTCCACAGCTTGTTGCATTTACACTCCTCACACTCCAATGTTATGGGCTCTGCAACCCAATGCACTCGCGCGCCTTCAATCAGGTTGAGCTCTGCCTTCGCATGCTCGGGCGAGATTTTCACTCGGATTGCAGTTATGAAGATGGATTTGCTGGGTTTGGGCAGGACGAACTCGGCGCATGTTCAGGCCGGTCTCATGGCAGATAAATTTCACATGCAACAGGTTAATTTGGCTCCCGTCTTGGCTTTCCCGCATTGTCATTTGGGTGGCGTTGGTCTCTGTCTGCACAGTCAGGTGATCGTCCAATGACGTCTGGAGCGCTCCTCGCAAAGGGAGGCCTCCTGTCCTGGGAATTTTCCGCTATCTCTGCGTCTTTGTTTGAGTTCGGGCCTCCTCGGGCGGGTTGGCAATTTGGTTAACTCTTTCCGGTTCCTGCTCCGTCACACAATGTCGAGGCTTCGACATCACATGCGGAGTAGGAGAGGCAGCTCTCGGAGCCATCCCACTCGCCTGCCTTCCAGTCCTTCCCCGGAGACTTCTTCCTTCGACGACGGCTCCAGTCATTACCCCAGAACCCGCAGTGGCAGGGGGCTCTCTATGGATTTCTGCTCGTATTGGGGTCCCCATTCCCGTCGCTCGTCCGCCGCATCTGCTAATACAACTGGTTCTGCTCGGTTTACTTTCCATAGTTCCCTCAATCGTCCGAGGATTACCGCCATTCTCTCGGTGGTTTTTATTGAAGACTGCTTGCCTGAGGCTTCTAGTGCGCAGCCGGCTATTCCCATGGAGACTTATGCTCCTGCCTCCCAGTTTTCTCATTTCAATCTGGGCAGCGGCTCTCCTTTTCAGCCTCCGTCTCGCCCGGCTGTTCTTGATGAAGACATGATTTCGGCTGAGCCTGGTCCCCAGGCCTCTCAGGCTGAAATCGCCCCTGATTTGCTTGTCACCGGTGGTTGCAGGATCGTGGAGGAGATTCCGGAAGCCTAATGGGTTCGATGCTCGGTCCTTTTCTTTGTTTAGGTTGCCCATTTCCTAGGGTTTATTATGTTTTGGTTGCCATGAACTTTGCTGGCCCTTTTCTGTCTGTCATGGGTCATAGAAGTTTTTGGAGAAATCTTTTGCACCCCTGCGTGGGTTTCGACAGTCCAATTCTCTGTTTTTCTGAATCTTCTGCCTTCTAGGCAGAAGCTTTTGACTTCGGTCTCGATGTAAATTATTCAGCTTGTTAATAGATCAGTATTACTTAGAAAAAAAAAAGATATTTTGATACTTTGTAGTTGATATAGGCTAGTTTAATTTCACCTTTAAAATAGACTACGTTCCACATGAATAATTTTATTTTTAGTATTTGTTTATTTTTATAGGTTTCTTTTAATTTTCCTATTTTTACTTCCATTTTTATTTTATTTTGAATCGGTTAAAATGTTTACATTGCACTAATGTTTTCATTTTATTTATTTATTTGGAATTTACAACATTTCCACCATAATAAATTAGAGAGCAAGTCTTAGCACAAATATATATTTATTTCAATTTTTTTTTAATATTTAACACCTTATCCACTAGGGTGTTGAGAATATCTAACGAGTCTCACTTTGAGGAGGAAAATACCCATTTTCTTAATGTCTTTTGTAAAAATGGTTATAGTAGGTCGCATGGCCTTAAAGCTTTCCTTAAAGTAGAGAAAGGTCCTTTAAATACAAAAGAGCCTAGTGAATGGTCTAGTAGTGTACATTTGTTGGTCATTCCGGGTACCACTGATAAGATTGTGAGGATCCTTAAGAAGCATAAGGTATCATCATCTTTCAAGCCCCTTAACATGATTCCCAACTCTCTCAAGTCAGTTAAAGATCTGATTGACCCTAGGGATGGAAAAGGTGTCTACATCATTCCTTTTTCTTGTGGGACCCCTTACATTGGTAAAATTGGTCAGTCTATTAATCAAAGGATCTGTGAACATGATTTTGCATTAAACATAGAAAATTTCGCTTGTCCACCCTAGCTGAGCATGTAGAAAATACTAGCCATCATGTTTGCATCGAAGAGGCTAAGGTCATTTCTAGGATCGAGCATTTCCATCATTGTAAGTTAAGAGAGGCCTTAAAAATTGAAAAAAGACCTGTTAATCTCAATAGAGATGATGATTGGAATATTAGTTGGTGTTGGATATTGCTTTATATTCTTGATTAATTATTTTTTTAATTATTTTTTATTGATTTTTTATTTATTTATTTATTTCCTTAGACTTCACTCATTAAAAATAAATAAACAAATATATAATAAGAAATATTATATAAAGAATAATAATAAATAAATAATTAAATCAATTTATATACATATTTAGATATTATTATCACTATTAATTAATTAATTAATAATAATAAATAAATATATAAAAATTTAAATCTAAAAATAAAATGAAATGGTAAAGTTAAACTAGCCGTTATCCTAATGGCTAGTTGAGCCATTTTTACATCTATCTAATCTTAATTTCCTAATTTGATCTCTCACCTAGCTCTAATGATGAACCACACTTGTTCATTCGAAACATGTCAACCATGTTCCATTGCATGTGACTATTACCAAATTTTACAATTTTTATAATAGATCAAAGAAATTTACATTCAAAAAAATATTATATATTCTAAAGTTTAATAAAATAAATAATAATTAAATTTAAAAAAAATTAATTAAATTTTTTATATTTTAAATTTTAATAAAATAAATAACAATATAATTTATTTATATGTATTATTATGATTTAATATAATTTATTTATTTGTATTATTATGATTTAATATTTGTATTATTATGATTTAATAATTAAATGTGAATGATAAATATAATAATATATATATTTTTCTACATATTTTTATGATAAAACATAAAAATAATTATTTATTTTTAATTTTAAATAAATTTTAACAAATTAATTTTTAATTAAATTTTATATATTTTAAATTTTAATAAAATAAATAGCAACATAATTTATTTATTTATATTATTATCATTTAATAATTAAATGTGAATTATAAATATAATAATATATATTTACATAATAATAATTAAGAATTAAATTATAATTAAATTATATTATGTTATTTTTATAATTAATAGTTGAAAATTTGTTATTTTTATTATTAAATTATTTTTATAGGGTTATTTTTGTTTTTCTATTTTTTCTTTCATTTTTAATTTGATCTTATTTTGAATCTGTTAAAATGTTTACATTATACTAATGTTTTAATTTAATTTAATTTAATTTATTTATTTATTTGGACTTTACAACATTTTCTTTAGGTCTGATAGACCAAATATTGGTCTCGGTGGACGTTAACCATCATCATCATCACCATAATAAATTAAAGAGAAAGTCCTAGCACAAATATATATTTATTTAGAAAATCCTAGCACAAATATATATTTATTTTATTTTTAATTTTAATAATATTTAACAAATTAGATTTAAATAATTTTTAATTAAATTTTGTATATTTTAAAGTTTAATAAAATAAATAATAATGAAATTTAAAAAAAAATAAAATTAATTTTATATATTTTTTATTTTAATAAAATAAATAACATTTATTTTAATCGTTATGATTTAATAATTAAATGTGAATGATAAATATGATAATATATATATTTTTATGATAAATCATAATAATAATTAACAATTAAATTATATTAGGTTAGTTTTATAATTAATATAGTCGAAAAAATGTTATATATATCTATATCTATATATATAAAGTTGGTATATTTAAAGTTTTTAAAATAATGGAAATATCATTTAAATATTATTAAAAAATCATTTTAATGTTTTGAAATTAATGTTATGTTTTAAATAAATTTAAAACTATTGTATAGAAAGCTCTTCTTGGTTTGGAGATGTAAAATCTCTACTAACAGGGTCAACCACGTGAAGGTGAGAGCTTATATGACTCCAAAAATAGTCCATCATTGGCATGGGACTAACCACTGACGCTCACCGTCACAATCCATTGCCAATGAGGCGCAATCACTCACATGCACACATGCACACAACTGACTGACAAAGGGTGCACACAAATATTATAGACATTGACTCAGAAAGTGACATGTTCACACACATCACACTTATTATAAATTTTAGAATTAAAATTATTTTATGCATGTGATGAAGATTGCATATAGAGATTATCATGTTAACAATCACATTTGTTTTATGAGTTAATTAGTATGTTATGAACATTGGGAAGTACTTATCTTCTTTATTATTTTGAAAACAATTATTAACATTAAAAAAAATCAAAAATAATATTTTTTCCACATAGTATTAAGTATAGTGTTATGATTTTCTTTTTTTTATATAAATTATTAAAATTAATGAAAATTTTAAATAAAATCAATTAAATTTATTTTAATGAATTGATTTTAATATTAAATAATTAAGTTATATGTGTTATTACATATTGATTCTATTATAAATATTATGTTATTAGGTTTTCCTTTATAAGGGTTTTGAACCTTGAGTCTTATGGTTTGCATTATACTTTATAGAGTGACCATGATTAATTGAGTGGTACAAGAGCGGTAAAATGAGGGATAATATTAAGCAATTTTTAATGTTATTGTAATATCTATACTATTTTTCATTTTAAAGTGATATATTAATATGATTAATATTTAAAAATTTGATAAAATAAAAATAAAAATAAAAAATAAAAAAATAAAAAATTGATTAAAATAAAAATAAATAAACAAAATAAAAATTTATCAATTAATAATAATAATAAAGATAATAGAATTTTTAAAAATATTTAGAGTTATGTATTTATGAGTAAATCTTGGAAATAATATGTTGATATATAGAGATAATTATACTATATTTATAATCATATAAATAGATAATTAAAAAAAAAGTATATTCATGCATATCACACTTATGTATCTCCAACTAAATAATAAATAGAGAAATATAGGTGATAATAGATTCATACACACATGAAGAATACATTCATACACATACAAAGAGTACATGTTCACAAGACACATAAAAATGTGGCAAAGAATTTCATACACACATGAAGAATACATTCATACACATACAAAGAATACATGTAAACAAAACACATATAAATGTAGCAGAGAATTTCATACACACATGAATAATACATTCATAGACATACAAAGAATACAAGTAACAAGACACATACAAATGTAGCAAAGAACAGATTCATACAAACATGAAGAATACATTCATACACATACAAAGAATACAAGTAAACAAGACACATACTAATCTAGAAAAAAATGGATTCATACGCATACAAAGAATAAAATTAAACAAGACACATGCAAATGTAAACAAGAATTTCATAGACATGAAGAATACATTCATACACATACAAAGAATACAAGTAAACATGACACATACAAATGTAGAAAAGAACACATTCATACACACATAAAGAATACATTCATACCCATACTCAAAAGCATTCAAAATAAGACATTCAGAAACAAAGAAGAACAAACATTATAGAGAAGTACATAGAAGAGATAAAATCACTCTCAATAATATATTCACACACATCATATGAAAGTAGATATTCTATTTATTAATCCATACCAAAATAAAATGCTCTACAAAAAAATTCTAACTATAAAAATGAAACTATTAAAAATTATATATATATGTAATAAAACCAATACACAAGCATTTAAACATAATAAAATTATACAAATAAATAATAAAACCTTTAAATATCTACAAATTCTCTTAATATATTCATATCTAATTTCAATATCAATGTAAATATAAAATAATATTTATTTAATATAAGTATATATATATATATATATATATATAAATAAAAATAAAATAAAATAAATAAATAGGTTATAATTATTATATAATATATGTGAATAAGAGCCATTTTGACAGTTATGTGCACGTTGGGAAGATGCATAAAATATTGTAAAAATGTTAAGTGATTTATGTGAATAAGAGTGATTTTACAATTTGTATGTGTGGGTAAGATGTTTAAAACATTGAAAAAATGTTAAGTGATTTAAGTGAGTAAAAGTGATTTTTCCATTTGTGTATGTGTTGGCAAGATGTTTAAAACATGTTTCTAAATTATTATTATAATAAAATGATATATTTTAGTTTTTTCATATTGGAGTTACTATAAACTAAAGATAGTGAAAACCATGAACACAAGGAACACAACTCAAAGGAGGGTTACAATTTAACCATCCTAAGAGCCTTTTGGAGGGGTTGAATTCCCCTCCAAAACAAAAGAAAGAGCCTACTGCTTTTATTAATGACAGTTTGTGTTCATGTACATTTTTTGATGGGCCCATCTAAACAAAAATATATATACAATTTTTTCTAATTATAACATTACAAAAAATAAAAGTAGATAATGTCTTTGCCGAGCAACTTCAGTATTGATAAATTTTCTGCAACATACAACATGAAATGATATTGTTAGTATATAATATAATATACACACACTTCCTAACAACTTGTAACATAATTAAATACAAATTTCATAAAGAAAATGCATATTATATAAACCCATAATGTATGAGAAATATTATATAAACCCAAAATACATGAAAAATATTAAGAAAAAAATATAAATATAATATAATATAATTTGCAAATTTTATGTAATAACACTTAAATTTAACAATTGCATATTAAAAAACACATAACTAATGAATAACTAATCATAATAAAATATAATAAAATATAAGGTAACAAAATACATTTTTATTTTAAAAACTCTAAATAGATTAGAGTGACTACTAGTAAATATATTCCTGTGAATAAAACTAAATGTTATATTGTAAACTTAAAAAAAAACAGTGAAAGAGAAAACACCTTGTGATCTAATTAATAAAACTACGTGATAACAACTTGTGATATAATTAATAAAACCACCTGAATAATAATAGTGAGCAAAAAGGAATCTTTGTGTTACATTGGAAACTTCAACAAAATAAATAAACGCTGAAAGCTAAAACACCTTGTGATATAATTAAAAAATAAAACTAGGTAATTAATAATGGAGAGGAAAATGAATCTTTGATTACATAAGAGTCTCCACGTGAAACTGGTTGTAGGAGATGGCTTATGATTGTTTTATCTCATCATCATGACATTCTGATTGCCCGTGTTGTGTTTTGGGACTGCGCATGCATGTGCAAGAGTGAAGGGTTCATCTCATAATCAGTTATGACTTCTTGTTGACAACTAACCAATGTCCACTTCTTGCTGGCTTCTAAACACATTAATGCACAGGGGAATATTTTCATCGATGAACAGGGGATGAGTATTGATAAACAGGTGTTGCACCACGCAATAATTGCTAGAATTGATTAAACAGAATATATATACCACGTTATACTTGGTAGAATTGTATAAACAGAATATATAAGGATAATATCAAAGAGGCTAGACGTGAAAGTGTAAGGATAACAACAAAGAGGCCTGATGTGAAAGTGTAAGGAACGTGAAAGTGGAAGGATGACAATTAGGCATGCGAAAGATGGACATTGAAGCAGAATTTGGTTTAATAAAGAAACAAGTAACAAAGATACATTTGAAGTCCTCAACTCTTACACCTACACTACTGGTCAAGATACATATGAAGTCCACGGCAAACTCTATTTCCGTCGAGGCATTGGTTTCGAGTATATTTGGGTATTCTAGGTTTCCGATGTGGCTTCGTATTGTATTGAGCACAGAGCCATGTTCTTTATGGGGCGGGAAACTCTGATGATTTTTTCAAAATCTAATTAAATTAAATAATATTCCAATTAAATCTAATGTTCTTTGAACGGAGTACAATTCCAGCTATGAGCTATCTAGCTAGCTTCTTTCCTCCTAAGCCCTACCACTCGAATCTCTACATCTCAAGTTTCTTCCAGATATCTCTTTTGAATTGCACAATCAACAAAAAGGGTCGGGCCTTTCTCACCATTGTTTAAATCTAGCTCTGTAGGGTGTCTCTATATATGCAGGTTTTTGGCGGTGCTTATCAAGTGACTCAACCACCTTCTCATAGGATCATAAGCATAAGATCTCGGTCCCGAGCATCTAACTATTTGGGGATAGTCAGATTTCGCAGCTCTAGAGCATGTGACTATTTGGGGATAGTCAGATCACATCTCGCTCTCGAGGATCTCACTATTTGGGGATAGTGAGATCAGATCTCGCTCTCCAGCATCTGACTCTTTGGAGGCGGCACGAACAGGCCGGGTTTAGGGCTACTCTATGTGTGAAGAACCAAATTAAAAGGCATACATAACATATTGTTTCTCTGTCGTAAGGTTAATTACTAATAAAGAGAGCAGCCATGAAATGAGAAAAGGTTAATTACTAATAAAGAGCAGCCATGAAATGACAAGAGAAGGAGCTCAATTTGGAGTTTGAAGAGGCCAATGTTGTAACAAATAGCGCAACAATGAAATGAGAAAAGGAAGAGCGCAATTGGGCGTTTCGAGAGAATACCATGACATGAGAAAAGGAGGAGTTCAAATGGGCATTTGAAGGTACCAATGTTGTCAATAGCCTGCGACATGGCTTGTTACATGACAAAATACCTAATGCGTCAACATTTATTTCAACACTCACGGACACAAAGTACTAAAACAAACTTAGAGGGACTAAACATATAAGACATATATTATTACACTGCAACAAGAAATAGAGGAGAACAAGGCCATCAAAAATGAATACTAACATTTCTTCCTCGGAATCTTTCACTTCCTGTCGAAACTCTAAAAACTGGTGGTTGCAAAAGAGCTGGAAAATCCAAATTCTCTGTTGCAAAGGCACCGAAAATTCTGCTGGAGCTCCTGTATTTAAAATTCCAACTCATTAGAAAAGGAAACGTAAGAAAGGACTAGGAATGAATTTTAAAAAACTAAAGTAAATATCTCCATGAATACCAACTCACTTTGAAATCACTATTTGTTGATCAAGATAGCCCTTCCACTATCTGTGCATATTCTCCTCTCCTCACCCAAGTCTTTCTCTCTCAATTAACACAAATCCAAACACACAAAACAAACATTTACACACAATACTTACAACAACACAGCACACATTACAAACATAGCACAACACAACACATGACATTGATGCATACAAAACTACACAAACATTTATGGAGCGCTCCATAAGACAGACAAATTTACATTAGAGTGCTTGAGAGAGAAAGAACACCCACGCTTAAACCTGTAGACAGAGAAAATAAATTTTCAGGTTACACAAATGTCTGTGTAAAATGAATTGAACACACAAATTAAGGGAACATAAAATTGCTCAAACTCTTACCAACTCCTACTTCCTTTCTGTTGTTTTCAGAGTGCAAAACTTTCGATTACCTCCTCTTCATTTCTGAATTTTCTCCTCTCATCGTCATTCATCGCATTCACGGATCCCTCTGATTCTCCATTCATCAGTATACAATGACTTGGGAACTAGTGAGTTTTATGCTTTCTTTTTGGGACCGTTGCGGTCAAAATTAACTTTAACTAATCTTTTGATTACCATTAGTTAAACCAGTCTTTTAATTACCATTTATTAAACCATGACTCAGGAATTTTTGGGTTTTACGATTTTCGTATACAATGACTTGGGAACTAGTGAGTTTTATGCTTGCTTTTTTCGACCGTTGCCACCAAAATTAACTTTAACCAATCTTTTAATTACCATTAGTTAAAACAGTCTTTTAATTACCATTTATTAAACCATGACTTGGGAATTTTTGAGTTTTATGATTGTCTTTTTTAGACCGTTGCGTTCAAAATTAGGGTTAACAAATCTTTTAAAGACCATTCGTTAAACCAACCTTTTAATTACCATTCATTAAACTATCTTTTAACTAAATTTATGATATTTTTTAAAACTGTGCTTTTTAAAAATTGTGCAATTACAGTTCAATCCTAATGATCCTCGTCCATAACTTTCCATTTTTATCAATAAATGCAAGGCTGTAGTTTTTTTTACCTGCGTTTTAAAGTCTTTTCCCTGTGCATAACAGTATTGGTTGAAAGTTACAGTTTTGTTCGTGTGCAGAACATTATTGGCTTAAAGTTATTGATTGCAATGTATTTAATATTTAACGTTAATGGTGCAAAGCCTCAATGGAATATATGGATATATATAGATAGATAAAATAATGTTAATGGTGTAAAGACCCGTGGTGTTATTGAGTGGAATATATATAATTTAAATAGTGATAATTGTAAAACTTAAATTTATTTAAAATTTATGTAATATTATCATATATTAATTTTGGAAATAGTTATTTTTCTTTTTTATATATATGAAATAATGAGAACCAAATATTATTATTAGTAGCAAAAAGATATTGTTAATATTATTTTTATTAGATATTTCAAATTTAGTAGTAGAGGGAGACTATCTCTTGAGGCATGACTAGGGAATCAAAACACTTCTTCTCCCTATGTATTTTCAAATGGATAACAATTGTCTATACATAGCATTGGAAACTTAGTAAAATTTTCTAACTAAAATAGATACTTGTAAGAGTTAGTAACAAGGTAACAAATATTTGCATTGATATATTTTTAAATCCTTTCTTTGTAATCTATTATTGATGTAATTTTTATATTAAAAGTTATGTTTGTAATTAATTTCTGAATAATGTCACTTTGAAGGTAAATAATAAGTTTTTCTTCTTTTCCTCCAAGATTACATTGAGCAAGAGTTGAATATCTCTCCAAGAAAAACATGACGATGTCTTGAACGAATATATTTTTCTAAGAGCACATTGAAAACATTACTAATACATTCCTAAAAGTGAGTGTCTTAGATGACTCTATTTCAAACAATGTAAGCTTCGAAGGAATGTCTTGCACTAATAACATGAGCTTGGATATCTAACTTACATTGAGATAATAGAGATTTTAATTAATTTAACAAACTATATTTTTTAATTAAATTTTTTTTCAACATACATATTTATACCACTTTATTAATAACATAAGAACTTCAAATTAACTATAATTTTTCTGATGGATTTAGAAGAGTGTGTATGTTCATGACGTTGAGTGCCTTATAGGAAAAATATAGCAATCTTTTTCTTTATGTTGTTCTCCTTCATCTTACAATTGTACATGTAGGAACACACTCACACCATAATCGAATATAGATATTCTCCAAACCATTATTTCTTACATTCAAGGTTGAAATGATATTCATTTCATCAATTAATTACAACCCACCCTTTCATGTGTTTCTTGCCAGCTTGCTTGATTACATTGTAAACCATTCAATGTACATCTTCATGTGAGTTGTCACAATCAATTCAACTAATTTGTAGTGGATGACTTCCACTTCATAATTGGTCATCCATCCAATTTTGGTAGCTATATGATCTTGCTTCATGAATTTGTTTCTGATGGTTTACAACTACATATCCATTTTCACTAGTTTTCATCTTGGCCCATGCATTAGCTTACAATTGTTTTCGAGCTATTCAAACTTATAAATTCCACTTTGAAACTAGATTTCTTTGAAAAAAAATAGTTTATTTCCAATCAAATAAGTTCATTCACTTGAAAAAAATGCAAGGGAAAATCAACAATCCTTATATTGCTTGAGACATGGAAATCCCCATCACACATAGAGTTTAACACACAAAATCAGAAGTCCATTCACAGCCACTTAATATCGAGATTTTTTAGAAACCAACAGAAAAGAAGGATTCACTATACATACTTAAGTAGGTGTTTCTTATATTGGATAAAAAACCTACATTTCCATATTATATATTCCTGCAATGGATCTCTTGAGAGACAATTGGTTATGTGTCGTGGCACATTATGGATGCACGTGCATTGAAAAAATGACATGATGACATGTATAGTGCAATCATGCATCACTAGAAGTACGTTGGATAATTATTTGCAACTAAGTATGTTTCTTTGTTTTTGTACCACATTTACTATATATAATTTGTGTGGCTCTAATGAATTCTATGCAATAGAGATATCCAAGTTAGAATTTCTCTCTTAACCCAAATGGTGGACTTTGAATCCATTGAAAAATAACAATAAATACATAGTGGAACTCAAGTTCAATCATTGTTTTACATTAAAGGAATTGTGGGTAATTTTGAAGAAAAGTGAACAATTTAAGAATACAAGATCCTAGTTTCAGGTGGCATGGGAAAGAAAAATAGTTACAAGCTTAAGCAATATATGTAAGAATAGTTGTTCACACCGGTCATTCTAATTATTAAAGATTTTCTTAAATAATTAGGGTTGAATTGGAATTCGTAATGGAGCATGTGTCTTATTGATTAAATAATAAGAAAATGATATGGGAAATGAGCATGATAGACATGTTTATTGAACATTTCTTAGCGATATGTAACCTATGTGATGGAGGGTCGTGATCATCTCAAACATTGGAAGAAGTAAATTTAACTCGCCAAAATTATGAGGGTGTAGGGGCCTAGGTAGATGCACCTAATTCTCAAAGAAAACAAACAAAAAAATTACACACTTTACATAACATAAGAAAAATTATATTTGGAGTGAAAAAATAATGTGTTAATGGAAGAGTGGGGCTTCTTTATTGTATTGGATAGGGTTCAGCCCTTTTCGACCAATTATCATCCCTCTCTCTCAGGAATTTTCATATGGTGGACATCACTTATGCTATATTATCATCTCACTGCACTTTATCCATCGAACAACCTCGTATACTCATAGATTTTCTAGCTTCCATGGAAACCAAACACTTTAAATCCTTAGGGAATTCATCCTTTATTTTGATCATTACCTCATCCATTCATTCTGTGGTGGATGGATTTAATATCATGACAGCTAAGGGGATTCGCTCACCCTTCGCCATGGAGATAAGCCCATTTTTTTCCACTACTATAGGAATTATTGTTGTAAAGCGTGCTTCCCCATCCTCTGCATTGATGAAAATTTTCTTCAATACACCCTTTGGTTTAGAACATGCTAAAAATAGTTTTATTCCTTCCTCAATCCCTAGAGGGCTCATGTAAATTTATGTTTCACCGATATTTTCATGGTGTTGAGAAAGTTAAAAATGAGATTTATTTCTCAACTACATCATTTCATGAATTCCCTTCATTTTGAGGTTCCTTTGATGGCTCAAGAATTCAAGGATGCAAATTTCTTCTCATAGTGTGTCGTGATATGCATATTTAATTATTTAATGCCATCTTTAGTAGATCTTCACTCCTAGATTTTTTAGCACTAGAAATTGTTAATTTCAGATGAGCCAAATATTTATCCATTGACTAGATGGTCTTTTTATCAATCATTGATAAAGCTAAATATTAGGAGTTGATCTCAATTTATGGTATGTGATTCTAGAGAAATGCAAGGTAGTCTATGTAACCCTGGTTCCCCTCTTTCGACCCCTTTTCACATTCAATTCCTACTGGTTCTGCTTGGGTAAGGATTCCTAATATCCCTTTGGATCTATGGAATATTTCATCATTGAAATCTATACAAAATGCTTTAGGTATATTTTTGTTAGTGTAGTGATTAGATAGTACTTGAAACTTGTATATGCTTACATTTGTGTGCAAGTTTACTTCACTAAAGAATTATTCCCTAAATCAAACTGACAAGCCTAAATTATCTATGGGTGCAAAATACTGACTTTGAAAATATTTCTTCTCCCTGTAGAGCTTATTACAAAACAAGCCATTCTTTCAAAAATTGTCCCAAACCTCAAAAGATCAAAGCTAGGTAAAATAGTTTCAAACCAAGATAGTGGGAAGTTTCCAAGTCATAACATTAAATGATATTTAAATATGAACTCCCCCCAAATCAAAAAAACTATTAAAATCAACAAGAGACTTTATGATCCAATAAAGCCTCCCACCAAGTTAATGGAAACTCAACAACAAGCCATGTTGCAGTGTAATGTATAAATGATGCCTATCAAAATCTAGAGAAGTTTGGTTACCCAAATGATTATGTTGAAAATAATTCTAAAAAAAAAACCCTTGTGATAATATTCCAAAAGTGGCCAAGGACAAGTTAAATCTTTCTTGGTGATTCCTCTTCCTCTTTAGAAAATAAGACTAAAAAAAAAACTTCTTAGGAAGATGAGGAGAAAGAGGAAGAATTGTATAAGACTCTTAAAGGTGAAAACAATATTCTTGATAATAACTAAAAGAATGATCCTCTAGATACAGTAGATAACACAGGTTAGATCCAAGTGAGGAAAAAGGACATATATGTTGGGTATGTGTTATATTCTTTCCATGACTAGTCACATGCGGGGGGGTCACGGGGGGGGCGATAGCCCCACCTGTATGTTGTGTCGAGCGCAGCAGGGGGGTCACAGGTGGATAAAGACCATTGGATAAAGACCATTGGATTGCAGTAGATCCAGGTACTAAACCAATGGTAATGTTAGATGAAAACTAGAAGAAGTTGGATCGGAAGGCGAAGAGCACAATACGGTTGTGTGTCTCAGATTCGGTATTATTGAATGTATCTGGGGGAGCTACGACAAAGAATTTGTGGGAAAAACATGGGACTTTGTACCATTCTAAGTCTCTAGTGAATAAATTGTTCCTGCAGAAAAAGTTTTACAACCTAAGGATGAAGGATGGAGACTCGGTGACTGAGCATCTGAACGCCTTTGATATTGTGGTATATCAGTTGCCATATGTTGATATTAAAATCTCAAATGAAGATAAGTGCATCAATTTGTTGTGTTCTGTACCAGACTCATGGGATAGTCTGGTTATTACAATAGGTAGAAATACAAATACCTTGAATTTTGATGACATTGTCTCAGCCTTATTGTTGGATAAAATGAGATAGAGAAATATGGAGGGTCAGAATGGAAATGCCTTATCTGTACGAGGAAGGTTCCAAAACATAAACAAGAATAATGTTTCAAGTGGGAGATTTATATCTAGAGGGAGATCTAAATCTCCTGGAAAGTTTGTAAAGGTGTCCTGGAAATGTGAAAAGGAAGGGCACTACAAAAAGGACTACAAATCTAAAGCTCCTGAGAAAGGAAAGGTATCTTATGACGCTCCTTCTGCAGAGGAAAAAACCACCTCGGATGAAGGTGGGGATGTGTATTTGGCGTCCTCTTCAAATACACATGTAGATCATGAGTCATGGTTCATTGACTCGGGTGCATCCTTTCACTTCACTCCCAATAGGGAGTGGTTCTGCGAGTATGAGAAATATGATGGTGGTGATGTCTTCTTAGGTGATGATAATAAGGCCAGAATCATCGAACGTGGAAAAGTCAAACTGAAGCTACAAGGTGGAAGGATTAGAACACTTCCTAGTATTCTGCACATTACTGCATTGGCCAGAAATCTGATTTTTATAAGTAAGATGGATGATCCACGTGTAAAAACGGTGTTCGAGAAATATTCCTAGAAGATGGTTCAGGGAGCACTGGTATTAATGCAGGGAGTTCGGATTGGAACTCTATACAAGCTTCAGGGCAACACTATTATTTATTGGTGAAATAGTTCTGTGGTTCCCGATAGTGGAGCAAAAATCCTAGCGGTCTCTGGAGAAAATACCATGTTATGGCATCAAAGGCTTGGACATATTAGAGAGAAGGGCCTTCAGATACTGCATGGAAATTTTATGGTAGAAGGTATGTCTAATAGCTCTCTGGATTTCTATTTCTATGAAAATTGTGTATATGGGAAGCAGAATCGGGTGAGTTTTCCTTCTGGTGCTAAGAGGTCAAACAAGATATTAGAGCTTGTGCCCAATGATGTGTTTCGACCTGTGTCAGTTCCATCACTGGGTAAGTCTGTGTACTATGTTTCATTCATAGATGACTTCTCAAGGAATACATGGATATATTTCTTTAGGAAGAAATCTGAAGTCTTTGACAGATTTAAAGAATTTAAGGCTCTAGTGGAAAACTAGACAAAGAAGAAGATAAAGGTGCTGAGGATAGATAACGGTGGGGAGTTATGTAAGAAGGAATTTGAAGAGTTTTGTAAGAAGTGTGGTATAGCATGGCATAAGACTACTCCATACACACCTCAGCAAAACAGAGTTGCAGAAAGAATGAACAGAACGCTGATGGAAAAGGTAAGAAGCGTGCTCAGTGGTACCGTGTTAGGACAAGAATTCTGGGCAGAGGCAGTGGAGACTACATGTTACTTGGTTAATAGAGCACCTTCATCACCGTTGGAGGATAAGACTCCACATGAGGTATGGACTAGTAAGAAACCCTCTCTTTTACATCTGAGGGTATTTGGATGTGATGCATATGTACATGTTCCAAAGGAGAAAAGGACCAACTTTAATAATAAATCTGAAAGGTGCATCTTTATTGGGTATAAGGATGGTTTAAAGGGTTACAAGCTTTAGAACTCGGAAATAAGGAAAGTTGTGTGAAACCGAGATGTGTTGTTTAGAGAGGTGAAATATGTTGTTAAACATGAGGTCCTACCAAAGGAACCTGAGAAGATAGAGTTTGAGCTAAAGGAGGATGAATCAAACTCTACAACAAAAGAAGACTCGGAAGAGGAAGAGCAACAAACTCCAGCTGTGAGAAGATCAGTCGACAAAGAAGACAACCAGAAAGGTATAGTCCATCTGCTTTATGTTCAAATTTTTCTTTAACTATAACTAATGATGATCCCAAAACTGTCAGGGATGCAGTAGATTTAGAGGATGGAAAACTTTGGAAGGAGGCCATGGCTAAAGAAATGGCATCCTTGCACTAAAAAGAGGCATGGGATCTGGTGGATTTGTTGGCTGGAAGGAAGCCCATTGAGAGAAAATGGGTGTTTAAGAAGAAAATGAATGTAGAAGGCAAGGTGGAAAAATACAAAGCTCGGTTGGTAGCAAAAAGGTTATTCCCAAGTTCCAGGAATTGATTTTGGTGATATTTTTTCTCCTGTTTCCAAAGTTGCTTCTATTATATTACTTTTATCTATTTCTACTGCATTTAATTTTGAGGTAGAACAGATGGATATGAAGACAACGTTTCTTCACGGGTATCTGGAAGAGGAGATATACATGAAAAAACTTGAAGTCTTTATTTTGAAAGGGAAGAAAGAACTGGTATGCAGGTTAAAGAAGTATTTGTATGGGTTAAAACAATCACCAAGGATGTGGTATTAGACATTTGCTACCTATATACGGGGACTTTGCTTCACCAGAAGAAAGGAGGATCACTGTGTTTATTTTAAATTAATTGTTGACTATGTTATTTATTTGGTCTTGTATGTGGATGATATGTTGTTGATTGGAAATGACAAAGAAGTTATCCAAGATTTGAAGACCCAACTGTTCTCCAAATTCGACATGAAGGATCTGGGTTCTGCAAACTATATTTTGGGCATGTAAATTAAGTGAGAACGGGTAAAGAGGAAGCTTTGGTTAAACCAGAGGTAGTATGTTGAGACGATACTACAAAGGTTCAATATGTAGGATAGTAAACTAGTAAAATAGACCGACTTATCATAGTGAGTGATTTATGATCCCTAGGAATTTAATGTTTTGTAAAAGTGATTTTTTTTAGTTGTTTCATGAGCTAAATTTACTTCCTCCTCACTGTGATTTAATCTATATATTGGTAAAAAGGGTGTAAAGAAATTTTGTAAGAGAGCATAAAGATAAATAGTTATAAATGTGAAATTTAATATTTGTTCAATATTCAATTCCACAAAGCACACATGGTGTAGAGAATTCAGTGACGGGGTACACTGTTAAGGCACTCCATCTGCAAGGTCATCAGTTCGAAACCCATGGGTGATTAGGATTAGTCAAAACTACCAAAAAGAAATATTCAATTCCAAAAATTAGCACACCATGGGTAGTGTCAGGTTGCATTTGAATAAGGCTTATCTTTGAAAGTGCATGTCGTCACATAATTAGTGATATTCATCCAAGAAAAAAATCCATGGAACTTTTATCTTCATGATTTATAGGTAATTTGTTCAGAGGATTTTACATTTGAATTGATTTTTCCCAAGAAAAACATAAATGTATTCCACTCACATTTTCCAAAATGTAATTGTGTCTTGCATGTACATGTATTTCAATTTTATCATTTTAATTATGTTTCTCATCTTATATAGCTGAAAGCATTATCCCATGACCAACAATTAAGTAAAGAATCGGGAAGACCTATGTTAGATAATTTCAAGTCACACAATGTATGTAACACTCTCTAAGATGATCCAACATAACAATGTTGCTAAGTAGTCTTTCAAATTCTCTACAGACTGGATTTAAGTGTAAAAATTATCATTTGTAATTTGTATTAGAATATTTATTTATATTTTTAAGTGGTTATTGACATTACATTCTCATGGAAATTTAAGTTAATTTTTTCCTTTATATGCATTGAATATTATTATTTATTATACATTTTCTACTTTTTTTACATTATAGAATGTCCTATGCAGAAAAAAAAAATATCATAGCCTATCTGATATCACAATATGCTTCACAAGAAAAGGCTCAAGTTATGCCTTTGAATTAATGATATTATTTCATTTTTATAAAGTACCATTTGAAATATATAGTTCTGGATTAAAATTTATCTCTATGGATAAAATATAAATATATCCATTTACTTTATTAATGATAATTATTTGTACTCAAAAAGATCATAAAGCCTCACCTAATGTATGTTAATAACAAAATATTAACAACAATAGTCATTTTTTAATTCACAATATAGGAGAAACAATCAAAAAATGAACTCAAAATATGAAGGAAAACTACATTGATGAATTAATTAATGGAAGATAACAAAGAATGTTAAAGTAAAGACTAAATTAACATAATAAATCCATGTAGAATAAGAATGATTTAGAACCCTTTGAGTAGAAGTGGATTTATTAGATTTCTTTCCATCATAATGTGTAACACAATATTGCAATAAATGGAACTTGTTAAGTCACTTTGGCTTTAGTGTATCGTGATTTCTCATTTTCACAAGTCTTGTCCACTAATCATGCTATGAATTTTGAAATTGCACTCTCTCATACCATAGATGTATTTATTAGGATGATAGAATAAAATATAGGTGGTAGTGGGATATTTTATCATCCTATCCAATCTTAGAACCTATAGACACATAAAAAAGAACGAAGATGTACACTAAAAATACTTCCGTGTCAATATATACTATATCAAATTATGTGTTAGAAATTAGGATATCTATCCAATGTTCTAGTTATCTTGAGAGGAAAAAATAGTTGATATGATAAAGAAAAATAACCAAAACAAATTTTGGCTTAAACTAAATCTCCAAAATGAAGAGAATTACAAAAGTATCTTTGTTCCATTTTCAGGAATTCTACACAAATTTAGAAGAAGAAAGTTTTGCAACAAAGTAATACGGAGGTGTTGCATATCGTTGATATATCCTTCAAACCAAATTAACTATTTTACTTTCAACAATGTTCAACATTATATGGCTATATGACTTTGTATTTATTGATTTTTTCCATCTTGGTATGTATTCTTCTGATTATTATCATTTTCATTATTTACCATCATTATAATCATTATTTATGTATGTGGAAACATACACTATTAATTTTATTATTCCTCATAAATTTTACTTGAAAATGAGGTATTTGCCTATGCACAACTATTCAATATCATATATTTAAATAATGATATTATCGAAGATATAATATCATAAACAACCCTTTCAAGCATTACTGACATTCAATATTTTATTCACATTTTATATTTTATGAAATGTACCACCAAATTAATGCATTAACATACAATTGGATTTATCTCAGGTAGATGAAGAAATGATTATCATCCTTCCTGCCAAGGTTTGATTCCCTCATAGAGAGTATATTTCTCTAATGGATTTCATCCTTATTTTTTACTAGCCTTGTGGCCATAGTAATCTAGGGTTTTACCTATGTATCATCTTTGAAATGAGGGAAATTTTCCAAGGGTTTCCACGAGATTTGTAACATGGAAAAAAGTACAATATATCAAGGAAACCTTAAGTGCCAATAAGTTTGTCCCGTATTAAAAAGTGGTCATACTAGTGTAATGTGGGAGAAGGTCATATATATCTAAATGTATGCAAGGGCCAACCATTTTTACTCTTATATATTCAAAAATACATGAAAAATGTGTGCCACTATAGATTCAACATACAGTAAACATAGTATAATGCTACTAGTTACTTGATTAATTAATTGATATTTCCATATGCAAAAATACTAAAACAAATTTTGATTACTTGTAGTTGTCTTACGTGATCATATATTGTTACATTGAGCATTATGATATCTAAAATAGAATAAAATGGAAACATTAATAATGTTAGTAATGGACTTCAAAAACCAAAAGGAATCTCATATGTTTTTCTTTCCTCCCCTCCTTATGAGAAATATATTTATATTCCATATTATGAACATACATATTTTGTTCCTATAGCGACTAATCACACTCAATAATGAGGCTCAA
Source organism: Pinus albicaulis (assembly GCA_034641835.2). Lineage (NCBI taxonomy): Eukaryota > Viridiplantae > Streptophyta > Pinopsida > Pinales > Pinaceae > Pinus > Pinus albicaulis. Next base: position 521,525 of record JAXQQM020064157.1, on the reverse strand, counting down.
ATACATTACAACAAACCTCAACATGTGGCTTGAAAGAACTGAACCTAGGTGGGGAGAACAACAATTATTTCTCCCAACCACCTAAGATAAACCCAAATGAAAAAACACATCTCTTAAAGAATTTTGGAAAAAGAAAATCAGAATAATTTTAACAATTATAGATTGGATCCAAGTTCTTTTAATATAACAAAAAATACATATTTCTATTAAAACAAAATGAAAATTAAATTAAATGAGATTGATATAGGGAGAGGTAAAGGGGGTGGGAGGGGGTATACATATCTTTTGTTTCCCTTGGCATGAAAGGTGCTACGAGAAATTTTAATTGTTCAACTAATTTCCATCACCATAAGACTTAATATTTTTTCTTAGTTACTTTGTCTTCATATTAAATTTACTAATATGTGTTCTCTTTATTTTTTTTCACTTTCCTAATTTACCAATGTGTGTCTCCCCATAATGATAATGTTATTTTACAAAATTTCATTTCATCAAACTTGTTTCTTAAGAAGTCATTTGTTGTTGTCGTTAAAATAGTGGTTATATGACTAGTTCCAATACTAGTTAAGCAACTTAGGGTTCATTGGGTAATGGATATGGGACAACTCACTACGCAATTTTTTTTTCTTGGGAGAAAAAAGGAGGACTCATTGGCTTTGAATTTTTATATGTATAAGCATTTTGGTTTAGGTTCCTATAAGCATTAAGCACCCTACGATGAAATTTTTTAATCTTATAATGAATTCCCCACCAAATAAATTGGATTTCCACTCGTAAGATCTCTATATAATATCAGTGGTACTAGTGCTCCCCTAGAGGCTCTACTCTCTATATTGATATCAATATGGAGATTGGTATAAGTATTTGGGGTTAGGTGATTATGAAAAGATGAAATTTCACCATATTTTAATGAACTCCCCACTAGGGCAATCAACTCTCCACCGATAGAATATATATATAATATAGGTGGTGCTCCCCTAAATATATGGAATTTCTAAATCCTGGAGAAACCAATCAATGTTGATCTCGCTCTAGAGCATCAGACTATCTAAGGACTTAGACTATCATAAGAATTAAGATCTCGCTCTCACGAATTTGACTCTGTCGGAACTCATAGATTACTCAAGGCTACATAATATGGATCTCAATAAACAAGTGGATAGGGATATTCTATATATAAATGTGTTAAGGACTAAGAAAAAGGGTATAGATAGGCCAGGGTTTGATTTTTTTAAACCCTAGAAGATAAATAGGCCATGCCATTTACAAAAAAAATATGTTTTCCTCCTTCTAAGATAAATGACTAAAATCTACCAATATTTACCCTTTCCTTTAAGAAGAACATAGCCATCAACAAAGAATACTAACCTTGCTTCTTAGACATAGTTACTTTGCATTTGGAAGTCTAGAAACTGTTTCTTTAAAAATAATTGGAAACTCCCCATTCACTGTTACAAAAGCACTGGAAACATTTCTTTGTATCCTACATATAAAATTCCAACCCATCATAAAAGGAAACAAAACAAGGGCCTGGATTGAATTTAAAAATAATTGAATAAAATTTTGACATGAATACCAAATCACTCTAAAAGTGCAATATTTGTTGATCAAGTTGGCGACTCAACCACAAGTGCATATTCTCCTTAACCATGAATTTTTCTCTCAGTTAACACAAATTCAAAAACAGATAACACAAACATTTATGCACACACAACACATTTACAGAAAAAAACAAATTGTAAGCATACGAAAACACTATAGAGTACGTTATTTCATACAACACTACAAAGTACAATACATTTATGGAGCATCCCATAAGAAAAAAAAAATTTCATCAAATTTATTAAGAGAGAAAGAAAGATCTAACATAGTCCATTCTTAACCCATAGATTGAATATAGAAACAATGTTTTTGAGGTTACAGAAATGTCCCCCGGGAATGAATTAAACGCACACAAAAATTAAGGGAACAAAAAGTACTCAATCACCTACTATGCTTCGCTACTTAACCCATTGAATAAACAAAGAAACCAAATATATCAAAATTCCCTATGGAATGTATTTCCCTTTGAGATAATTATAGGTTAATTAATTATGTCAGATCATCTAAATATATTTTTTTTTTAAATAAGTTTTTGGATGACCAATGTATTGACCAAATAACAAGTAGATGTTTTAAACTTTGATTGTATTTAATATTAAGAAAAGGGTTGTTTCTTTACTTCAAAACAATGATGTGATTTAGCATATGTGAAGGCAGAAACTATAAGAGGATACAATCATCTATATCTAGTTTGAATATTTATTTTATACTAAATTATTTCTATTAGAACCATCTAAACATATTACAAAAATAGTATCAAAATATAGGAATACAAAAACTATTTATTTGAGATGTCACTGTCTTCAAGGAAGTGGTTGATGATGTGGCCCCAAAATGTGTTGCTTTGCTGGCATGTTGTTGGAGATGATATTCAATCGATAGTTTTAGATAAGTGATCCCATCTTTCTTGACTTGGTATATCCAGATTAATTAACCTTATAAAAACTTCATCTAATTAAGTATATCTCTCAAAAGTAGGCTTATTAATAAATATAAGTTTGATTTCATGTTTGATTATTAAATGAAACTCTAAGGCCTCTAGAAATTCCTTTCCTGTCATATGACCTCTAATCCTTGCAAATTTATCTTTGTAAAATGAAATTGTCTAAAGTTTCTTGAAATACTCCTCCAAGTTGATTTAATTTTCATTTGGCACTACTAATCCTGGAAATCCTCTTTGATTTATAAGGTTGAATTTGATGTGAAATATTTGGAAAACACTATCTGAAGTTTGACACTTGGTTTCCAACACATTCAGCAGATTCTTCTTATGCAGAAATTTCTTGATTTTCAAAATGGTTTTTTCTTTACCTATGATATTAATATGTTCTAATTCTCCTCTTCTCTTTGAATTCAACACCTTAATCATATTTAAAGATTTGGGTTTTTTTTTCTTAAGTGATTCCTTTCCCTGCTCAATGACTACTTTGCACTTAGTGATTATTTCTTCCTGTTCCAAAATAATATATATGGAGGGTCATACTTCATTCATAGCCTGACATATTTCAGTACAAATGCTTTCCTTGGCTTGGGCCAAGGTATCTAACATCAATAACACAGTCTCTAACTTATGAACATTCTTTGTTATCCTGTGAGATTTATGAATTTGTTCCATGTAAAGAGTATCATTATTTATCTTTTGAGCTTCTAGATTATTTAATTTCTCCAGAAGATTTTCATTCTCCTACTTTGTAGAGATAAATCCCGCATAATTTTTTCTGGTTCACCTACTCCTAATGTGGATTTTGTTGATTTTAATGAAGAACATAGCTCTATGCCTGCAACTGCAATAGGTACAACTAAAACTGGAATCATGGCCAACTGATTTGATTGTTCCTTCTCCTTCAGTAGACCTTCAACTTATTCCTCCATCTTATTGTTTTGAATGTTCTACTCAATGATAAGTTTTATCATTTCCTCTCTCTTTTGTTTAATTTCCTCTATCTCCTTGGTTTGGGGATATTTTGTAGAAGGAATTTTGAGTTTCTTTCGAAGAGTTGCAATGTCTGCATTTTTCTTATTAATAATTTATTCTACATATTTGACATCCTTAGGGTCATACCCAATCTCTATTACTATATCTTCTAATGATTTTAGCTTATTATATTTAGCAAAAGAGGAATGTTTCTCAATTTTCAACTGTGACTATACATTTGACATAGTTGTTCTCAATTCGGACAATGCCATGGCAATGTTAGCCATGGTAGAGAAAATAATTTCTCCTAATTGTCTGTGCATGTCCATTTGGTCAATGGGATGAATTTGATTTGCATCAAAATAGAATATGGTCTTCTTGTAATCAGAAGGGGATTTGGGAAAAGGGACATGAGCCTATAGAAAATCCATCTAAATCCTTTTGTTTTCATGGTCAAAAGCCATCAACAACCTACGCTGTGATGTAGAGGTATGTTTCCAAAAATTACTATAGACATTAGCCTTTAGAGCTTAATTCTTATCTTTAATCTCTAATAATTTAGAGAAAATAGTTTGATCACCATGTTCATTGGTTCCTACTAGTTGAATAATATCCATGGGATCTTGTGAGATTTAAAATGAGGATGGGGTATTAGGAACATTTCCCTCTGCTACTATAGAAACTTTTATATCACCCAAATCAATGATATTTGGATCTTTTTGACTTTCCTCAGTGGAAATGGTGAAATCTGTCTTTTGCTTCTTCTACTGGATAATGATTTATTTGGCAATGTTTGTAGAAGATGATGGTTCCTCTCTAGGCCTTTTCTATTTTTTGTCTTGAGAAATTGGAGTTTGCAGAGTGGGGGTAGGAAGAAACTGCGCCTCTGCTTCTTGCAGTGTTTTTTCTTCACACTGGTTTTGGTTCATGAATTTCTCAATCTCTGGCCTAGGAGTGTAAAGAAATGTTGTAAGAGAGCATAAAGAGAAATATTTATAAATATGAAATTTAATATTTATTCAATATTCAATTCAAAAATTATCACACCATGGTAGTGTCAGGTTGCATTTAAATAAGGCTTATCTTTGAAAGTGCATGTAGTCATATAATTAGTGATATTCATCCAAGAAAAAAATCCATGGAACTTTTATATTCATGATTTATAGGTAATTTGTTCAGAGGATTTTACCTTTGAATTTATTTTTCCCAAGAAAAACATAAATGTATTCCACTCACATTTTCCAAAATGAAATTGTGTCTTGCATGTATATGTATTTCAATTTTATCACTTTAATTATGTTTCTCTTCATTTATATTTGAAAGAATTATCCCATGACCAACTATTAAGTAAAAATTCAACAACACCTATGTTAGATAATCTCAAGTCACAGAGTGTACATGACACTCTCTAAGATGATCCAACATGACAATGTTACTAAGTAATCTTCCAACTTCCCTACGCACTAGATTCAAGGGTAAAAATTATCATTTGTAACTTGTATTAGAATATTTTCTTCTATTTTCAAGTGTTTATTGACATTATATTCTCATTTAGATTTAAGTTAATTTTTTCCTTTATATGCATTGAATCTTATTATTTATTATACATTTTCTATTTTTTTTACATTATAGAAAGGCATATGTAGAAAAAAAATCATATCCTATTTTATATCACAATATGCTTCACAAGAAAAGGCTCAAGTTATGCCTTTGAATTAATGATATCATTTCATTTTTATATAGTATCATTTGAAGTATATATTTATGGAGTAAAATTTATCTCTATGGATAACATATAAATCTATCTCTTTACTTTACTAATGATAATCATTTGTACTCGAAACCCTCATAAATCCTCCCCTAATTTATGTTAATGACACAATATTAACATCAATAGTCATTTTTATATGCGTAATATAAGAGGAACAATAAAAACATGAACTCAAAATATGAAAGAAAAGTGCATAGATGAATTAATTAATGGAAGATAACAAATAATGTTCAAGTAAAGAGTATATTAATATAATAAATCCATGTATAATAAGAATGATTTAGAACCCTTTGAGTAGAAGTGGATGTATTATATTTCTTTCCATCATAATGTGTAACATAATATTGCAATAAATGGAACCTGTTAAGTCACTTTGACTTTAGTGTATCGTGATTCTAACTTTCACAAGTCTCATCCTCTAATCATGCTATCAATTTTGAAATTGTACTCTATCATATCGTAGATGTATTTATTAGGATGATAGAGTAAAATATAGGTGGTGGTGGGATCTTTTATCATCCTATGCAATCTTGGAACCTATACATACATAAAAAAGAGCGAATATTTACACTATAAATACTTCCCTATCCATATATACTTTATGAAACTATGTGTTATAAATTAAGATATATATCCAATGTTCTAGTTATGTTAAGAGGAAAAAAAAAAGTTAATATAAGAATAAAAAAATAACCACAACAAATTTTGGTTTAAACTAAATCTCCAAAATTAGGAGAATTACAAAAGTTAATTCCTTACATTTTCAAAAAATTTAAATCAATTTAGAAGAAGAAAGTTTGGAGAAAAAATAATATTAAGGTGTTGCATATCGTTGATATCTATCCTTCAAACCAAATTTAATATTTTACTTTCAACAATGTTCAACATTATATGGCTATATGAGTTTCTATTTATTGATTTTTTACATCTTGGTATGTATTCTTCTGATTATTATCATTTTCATTCTTTACCATCATTATAATCGTTATTTATGTACGTGTAAACATCTATTATTAATTTTATTATTCCTCTTAACTTTCACTTTAAAAGTAGGTATTTGCCTATGCATAACTATTCAATATCATATATTTAAATAACGACATTATCGAAGATATAATATCATAAATAACCCTCTCAAGCTTTACTAGAATTCAACATTTTATTCACATTTGATATTTTATCGAATTTACAAACAAATTAATGCATTAACATACAATTGGATATATCTCAGGTGGATGGAGGAATGATTATCATCCTTCCCACGCGGGTTTGATTCCCACATGTGACATTTTGAGCTGATATAGAGTATATTTCTGTAATGGATTTGTTAGGTCCCTATATTACTAGTATAGTCCGTTATTGTTGTTAGTGTAACCCCCTTATTATTATTGTTGTAGCCTTGTAACACCATATTGTTATTATTGTGCCCTTACATTATTATTGTTAGGTCAGCTAGGATTACATTGTGGCCCCATGGACTCCTATATATAGAAAGGAGGTTTTTTCATTTGTATCATTAAGGAATTGTTCATTTTTGCAATGTATTGAAGGTTTCTCCTTTGAAGTGGATTAGTTCTAAGGTGTTAATCTCCCTTTTCTTATATTTTGGGAGCTGGTTTCATAACATTTGGAATTAGAGATTTGGATTCTAGGGTTTTGCTGCTCCAAATAGGTAATTGTGGGGTTTTCACTATAAGTTTTCTTCTACAAAGTTTCAGAATTTTAAAATGTTACAGAGCAAGGCCGAAATCCCAAGGAACATCATGTAAAAATTTTAGATCTTGGTTCGCAAAATTTTTTAGAGATATGATCTTTGGAAGTTAGGTTTATTTCAGGCTCTTGAATTTCACTTAAACAGATCATTATTGAATGTTTGTTGTAGCTTTTTTTCTACGGAGGTTCAGAAGCTGAAATGTTTAGAGAGAGAAGTCGAAATATTAAGGAACATCGTATAAATATTTTAGATCTTGGTTAGCAATATTTTTAGAGATATGATCTGTGTAAGTTAAGGCTTATTCATGCTCCTGAATTTCATCCTAAAGAGGTGACCATGGGAAAATCATCATAACTCTGTCTCTCTCTCTCTGAGCATCGAATAGGAATTACGTAAAAATTTTCCATAATTACACAGACTATAGTTTTCTTTGTATCAATTTAATATCCTAAAGAGCAAATAGTGACATGTGGCACACCGTACAAGTTTGCTCTATTGAACCAGTCCATAATTAGGTTATTGTGGGAGATTGGGAATAACTTTACCTTGAAGAATCCAAATCAGGTCAGATCTTTGCCATTCGAAAGAATATTGAGTGGGCTACTAAATTCAAAAATGGTTGACCACAATATAATTTAGGTGTCTAACAACTTTATTCCCAAAGGTCTAGTACCTCCAGAAATATTATGACCAAAATTATGTTCCCAAGTATCCACTATCAATTTCACCTAAAGAGAATATTGAAGAATATAATATTGGAACACCTGAAGAATTCAAGAACATTAAAATCTCTGCATCTCTACCTCAGGAAGTAAAAACTGAATTTTGGAATATTCTTAAAGATTACAAGGATTTTTTTTCTTGGTCTTATTCTAAATTAAAAACATTTGATCCAACTCTCAGTGAGCATAAAATTCCTTTAAAACCTGAAGCAAAAAACTATAAAGAAAAATAATGGAGAAAAAATCCAGTCTTGATCCTTGCCATAGAGAAATAACTTAAGAATTTACTTGATGCTCAAATCATAATTTGAATAAGATACACAGAGTGGGTAGCTAATTTAGTTCCTGTTAGAAAGAAGAATGGGGAAATCAGAAACTGTGTAGATTTCAGGAAATCAAACAAGTCATCCTTAAAAGACATGTACCCATTACCCAAAATGGATATTTTTCTTCAAAAAGTTTCAGGTCCAAATATAATTTCAATACTTGATGGGTTTTTTTGGATATAACCAGATAATGGTGAGTCCATAAGATAGGGAGAAGCCTGCTTTCACTACTCCTTGGGGTACATTTATGTATGCCAAAATGCCCTTTGGATTAACAAATGTTTGAGAAACATTCTAGAGAGCTACAGATTTATATTTTGTGGGTAAGATTAAAAAAAATAAAAAAATGTTGTTATATATCTTAATGACCTTAATGAATAAAAATTTAAAATACTTGACGAAATTTTTTGACGGGTCTAGAAAATTCGAGATATCACTCAATCACAAGAAGTATTTTCTTGCTACCAGAAAAGGGAAATTTCTCAGACACATCATTTATAAGGAATGGGTGCTAATTTACCCTAAAAGGGTTTCAACTATTCAAGCACCTTAATTTCCAAGGAAGAATAAGGAGAACCAAGCTTTTCTTGGAAATATTAACTGCCTGAGGAGATTCATTTCTAACTATGCTGAAATTTTTTAATGATATAACTGATATGTTGAAGAAGAGTCATGAATTTAAGTGGACAATACCAGCTAAATATGCTTTTGACCAAATTAAAAAGTTCATTTTTGAAGCCCAAACTTTAGCCAGCCCTAATTATTTTGAACCCTTTGCCATATTTTCCTTTTCCTCTGAAACCAATTTAGTTATTGTCCTTTCGAAAAATAATTAAGATGGATATCATTAACCTATACCATTTTTCAGTAAAGTCATGAGAGACAAAAAATTTAAGTTTGACATCATTGAAAAAGAGGCTTATTCCTCAGGCCAAGTGTTAAATTACTTTAAAATTTATGTCCTTCACTTAACCATTACTGCTTATGTTCCCAACAATGCTGTGAAAATTGTCTTAACTCAACCAGACACTAATGGGAGAAGAGGAAGATTAATTACCCTAATACTTGAATTTGATATTAGTATAAAAACTACAAAGTTGGTAAAAGTTCAAGGTTTGGCTAATGTTTTATCTGAATCCAATTGTAAATTTTTGGGGATAAATTTTGTTTTTTAAATTTCAACACAGAAGAATCCACAAGAACCGTCTCGAAAATCACAAGGGGATAATCCACAAGAATCTTGCAAAGACTCAGAAGGGAAGAATACACAAGAAACTTCATCTTCAATTCAATCAGTTCTTGTTTATGTTGATGAGAAATTCATGTTGTCATAATGGTATTACGATATTGTACATTTTCTTATAAACATTGAGTGTCCTCAATTTTCAAAAAGTTAGTGTAAGACACTAAATTTAAAATCCATAAATTATTGTATCATCAATGTAAATTTCTACAGGAAGGATCCACTCAATAACCTTTTTCCTTGCTTGACAGAAAGTGAAACATAAGGGATTATTGAATAGTTTCATGCAAGTATATGTGGGGGACACTATGCTTGGACAACATATAAAATAATGAGAGCATGATTCTATTGGCCTACTATGTTCTTACAAGTAGGAGAAAAGGTTAGGAGTTGTCAATGTCAAATGTTTGCTGGAAGGAAAAAACTAGCATCCCTTCCTTTGGTTCGAGTATTAGTTTCAACACCTTTCTTAGAGTGGCGATTGGATTTCATAGGGTAAGTTCATCCAACATCAATCAACTAGAATAGATGGATACTAATTGAAACATATTACTTCACCAAATGGGTAGAGGCCATTCTAGTTAGAAATTCCACAACCACTGTAGTCATCAAATTTATTGAAGAAAACATTATGTCGAGGTTTGGATGTCTTCAGCAGATAGTAATAGATAATGCAAAAACATCTAATAGTGTGAAAATGATTGAATTTTGTAAAAAATATCAAATTTTGTTGAAACATTATACTTCTTACTATCCACAGGGAAATGGTCTAGCAGAGTCATCAAACAAGAGTTTGGTCAAAGTTATATAGAATACATTAGAGGATCATAAAAATAATTGGGAAAATCATCTCATTTATGCAGTTTGGGCTAACAGGATATCTCCAAAATGATCTACATGAAAATCTTCATTTCAATTCGTTTATGGTAAAGAAGAATTTTTTCCTACAAACATAAATTTCCCTGTTTTGAAATTTTTGCAAGAATTTAATGAAGAAAGTCATGATTTTTCTAGGAGAATAAATCAGATTATTGAACTTAATGAAAATAGGGATGAAATCCAATACAAGATTAGGAAATACGAGAAAAAAATGAAAAGTTTCTTTAATATAAAATCTAGAGAAAAATGTTTCAGAGAAGGATATTTAGTGTTAAGATGGGATGTTATGAGGGAAGAAAGAGGAAAACATGAAAATTTTGACATCCTCTAGTTTGGACCTTTTAGTATTGTAGAATTCAAGGGTAATAATACTTTCATCATGTGGAATGTTGAAGGACAAGTTTCTTCATTTCTAGTCAATGGAAGATATTTGAAGCACTACATTTAGTACTGAAGATGCAGAAGAGTCATTCACACATTCATCATTGTATATCTACCAGCTTGTTTGATTTTCAAGTATGTTTGTTTTCTCAACAAAGACTCCATTAGCCCAAGGAGAAGGCACTTAGATCTTATAGTTCTTTGCATCCTATAGGAGAAATAAATCCCCAGTTGGAGCTGATGTTGTAGAATTTATTTTTTTGAGAAGTTGGATATTGTAGAAGAAAATGGAAAGATTTAAAAATGTTAGGTTTGGATATGAATAGATGAAAATTAAAAAAAATGTTAGGACGCATGTCAAAATAAAATAATAATTTCAAAAAATGATAGGATTAGATGCTTTAAAAAATGAAGGAAAAAATATTTGAAAATGCTACTAGGCATGGATAGAAGCAATAAAAGAAATAAAATTTCTTAGTTTGAAATTAAAAAAATAAACAAGTTTTGTGCAGTTTGTTAGGATGACACAACCCAAAATATTTTTTTTTTTATCATACTACTGAAACATGATAAAAATTATTTAAACTTACGCAATTTATATTAGGAAACAAAAGTACACCAAAATTTTTAATCTTGGTTGAGCATTGGACTTAGGAAAATTAATGGCAGCTTGTTTTAAATGCGCCTAAAATAAGATCAGGATTAAAATATGTTTTATTAGCATTAATTGCTTCATTAATGGGTCAATTATTGTTGTAATAAAGAACATGTTAATTTTATTCTACATTTGTAACGCAAAAAATTTCTTTTTTCATTTTGCGTTATCATCGAACCAAATCTCAACAGTGGATCTCTTCCCCGCCCACATCAATGAAGGGGAAGTCATTTCGCACCCCCTTTTTCAGTTTTGAATTAATAGTAGTGGGGTCTGAAAAGTAGTTTCCTTTCGGTAGGCCCCTTTCAAATGTTTCACTCCTTCGTCATTTCACACCCCCCACCCCCACCCACTCAATATTGCTTGCCATCACCTACCCACTCCATAATCATCCTTTCCTTCCAACGGTTGTTTGACTTCCTTCCAATGTCCATATCCCAATGCCCACTCACCTCCTGCCACCTGAAGATGTTATGTTACGTCCACTCCCTTATCGTTTCGTCCAAACATGTCATCACAAATGCTCCTTAACTATTATCAGCTACTATTACTATGATCCACTACATTACCATTTTCCATTAAACCTCCACGTCTTGTTTTCTAATAGTAATTTCATATAATGGTAATCCAAGAATGTATAAATAAACATACTCCATTCCTTGCACCACCCTTTGATTCATTTTTTATTCTGTCTAATCGTAGGTTTGCAGAGATATATTTTTAGTTTACCACTCCAGTATGTATCACCATTGTCAAAAAAAATTATTCAGAGGCCTATCAGTTACTTACAAAGACTACCTTCATCTACTATCATTTTAGTAGAGAAATACCTCTTCTCTTTTACACTGCAGAAAGAAATGGCTCCCAATGGAAACGGTCAAAAACCAATTGCTAAAGAAACTTCAAATGTTTCTACCACCATCAATCTCGACCATGTCCCATTAGTTGACCAGTCTTTCAATATTACAGAAAAAAAATGTGAATTCGAGATCTATGAATTAAATCTTTGGTTAAACATAAATATTTAAATAAAAAATATGGATTCAAGCTCTAGGAGACTTTATTGCCTCTATTCACCTTTCCTCAAACCCATCAGATCCCTAATCTAGTCACGTGGTGTCAAGCTAGGTATGATCCCCTTAAAAAGAAATTAGTAGCTCAAAATAAAGACATTTTGATTTCTATTACATCTGAGACCATAAACCAAATGTTGTCAATCCCACAGAGTGATTCCCTCGGCCATTTCTCCCAAGCTGCTCACATGGACTTATACCAAAAACTGAATTTTTCTCAAAGAGCTTAGATTTTCAAAACATTTCTTCCAGATGATGTTGAACATTATAAAAGAGAACCCTCCTTACCCATCCACTATGTTTCATGAAGCAACCAAGCACATTATTTCCTTAATTTCCTATTTCTTACACTATCAAAATGTCAGAACAATAGAAGATTCAATTCTGGGTTGCTTTTCCATTTTCTCCAAAGACATTCAGACAAACTTCATCTACAATTATAGAAAGCTCCTAGTTTTTAATATGCATGCACATATGATTAACTTGACTACACAAGGAATGTTCAAGTACAATTCTATACTAGTTTGTATGTTTCTATTTCAGTAAGGGGATTCCTTACCAATTAAGTTTCATAAACATGATGATCAGGGCGTTAATAAATTAGTCATTCATTGGACTCAATTGGTTAGAGTCATTTCAACTGAATTTTTATTTTCAAATTTCATTGACTCCTTAAATTCATTCAGTTTCCTAGATTTTAAGCAGTCAAAATGAGCCTAAGATTGGGCCAGACATCAAAAGGATACTTCATCTAAGTGATCAAGCTAAAATAAAAGATAAGTATCTTTAACATAATTATACAAAGATTAGAGTATATGGTTGTGAATTGGAACCTTAAAAGATGCCCAATTAAGTTCCAATGAGACTTTTATCTCTTAAATATATTAGGAAAATGATTAACATGGATGAACTGCATTTTGTTTCAGGTAAAATAAAATTCCAGTTTAAGATCAAGACTAGGGTGGGCTCTTTTATATGCAACACTAGGACAATAGGAATTAGAGCATATGCAATCCTCAAGAGGATGGATTTTCATCCAAGTTTCACTCGGTCATATGATCCATTTAGCATTATTTATAATTTGAGGCTGGAACTGAAGAAGACAACTTACAATCATACTCCTAGGTCAGAGATTGAGAAATTCATGAACCAAAATCAGTATGAAGAAAACACACTGCAAGAAGCAAATGCATATATTATTTCTACCTCCACTCTGCAAACTCCAATTTCTCAAGACAAACAGTAGAAAAGGAATAGACAGGGACCGTCATCTTCAAAAAACGTTGCCAAATAATTCATTATCGAATAGAAGAAGCAAAAGAAGGATTTCACCATTTCCACTGAGGAAAGTTGGAAAGAGTCGGATATCATTGATTTGGGTGATATAGAAGTTTCTATAGAAGTAGATGGAAATTTTCTTGACACCCCATCCTCCTCTTCATCTTCACAAGATCCCATGGATATTATTCAATCAGTAGGAACCAGTGAACATGGTGATCAAAATATTTTCTCTAAATTATTAGAGATTAAACATAAGAATGAAGCTCTAAAATCCAATGTCTATAGTCAGTTTTCAAAACATACCTCTACATCACATCATAGGTTATTTATATCTTTTGATAGTGAAAAAGGAAGGATGCAGATGGAATTTTTATAGGCCTATGTCCCTTTTCTCAAAGTTCCTTCTGATTACAAGAAGACCATATTCTATTTTGATGCAAATAATATTCATCTCATTTCCATAATGGACATCCACAGACAGTCAGGAGAAATTTTTTTCTCTTCAATGACTAACACTGCCATGGCATTGTCCAAATTGAGAAAAACTCTATCAAATGTATAGTCATAGTTGAAAATTGAGAAACATTCCACTTTTTCTAAATCTAATAAGCTAAAATCATTAGAAGATATAGTAATAAAATTTGGGTATGACCCTAAGGATGTCAAATATATAGAAGAAATTCTTAATAAGAAGAATTCATACATTGCACCTCTTCGAAAGAAACTCAAATTTCCTTCTATAGAAGATCCCCAAACTAAGGAGATAGAGGAAAGTGAACAAAATCGAGAGGAAATGATCAAACTTATCTATGAGTACAACATTCAAATCAAGAAGATGGAGGAACAAATTGAAGGTCTACTGAAGGAGAAGGAACAATCAACTCAGTTGGCCATGATTCTAGTACCAATTGTACCTATTGTAGTTGCAGGCATAGAGCTAAGTTCTTCATTAACAGAAACATAATCCACATCAGTAGAAGGTGACACAAGAAAAATTATGCAGGATTTATTTCTACAAAAGCAGGAGAATGGAAAGCTTCTGTAGAAATTGAAGAATCTAGAAGCTTACAAGATAAAGAATGATACTCTTTACATGGAACAAATGCATAAATCTCACAGGTTAGCACAGAAATTTCAAAAGTTAGAGAATTTGTTATTGATGTTAGACACCTTGGTCCAATCCAAGGAAAGAATCGGTACTTAAGTCATGCTATGAATGAAGTATGAACCCCCATATATCTTATTTTTGAACAGGAAGAAATAATCACTAAGTGCAAAGAAATCATTGAGCAAGAAAAGGAAGCAGTTAAGAAAAAACCATCCAAAGCTTCAAATATGATTAAGATGCTAAATTCAAAGAGAAGATGAGAATTATAACAACCAAGTGTCAAACTTTGGATAGTGTTGTCCAAATATTTTACATTAAGTTCAACCTGATAAATCAAAGAGGATTTCCAGGATTAATAGTGCCAAATGACAAGTTAATCATCTTGGAGGAGCATTTCAAGAAGCTTTAGAAAATTTCAATTGACAAAGCCAAATTTGTAGGGATTAAAGGTCATATGAAATGAAAGTAATTTCTCGAGGCCTTAGAGTTCTATTTTTAAACAAGAGATGAAATAAAACATATATTTATTAATAAGCCTACTTTTGAGAGATATACTTAAGTAGATGAAGTTTTTAGAAGGCTAATTAATCTGGATATACCAAGTTAAGAAATATGGGATCACTTATCTGAAAATATCAAGTAAATTTCATCTCCAACATCATGCTAGCAAAGAAACACATTTTGGGGCCACTTCATCAACCACTTCCTTGAAGATAGTGACATCTCAACTCAACATTTTTTGTATTCCTATATTTTGATACTATTTTTGTAATATGTTTAGTTGATTCTAGTAGAAATAATCTAGTATAAATGACACTCCATTCTAGTTATTAAGGGTTTCACCCTTGGATGAGCACTTGTAAAGTATAATTGCATTAAGTTTCGATCATTGATGATGAATAAAAGGGTTCTGTATTTTTTTCAAAAAAATTTTATCCTTCTAACTTTTTCCAGTATTCATTTCATTCTGTTTCTACATATATTTAAGTTTTATGGATATAAGTAGGTAAGAGAAAATTGTATCTCAGTCTATCTTAAATCCTCTAAAGTTATAATCTATTTAAGAGATTGATTTATTAGAATATCTATATGTATAAGTCCCTCTATATCAATTAATTGTTAGTAATCTTCATAATGTTAAATATATTTTGTTAAGTTGTAAACATTGTTTGTCAGACTTTCATACTTATGATAAACTAAAAATCCAAAATAGATATATAGCTAATCATATTATCTTACAGTTTGTGCCTTCACATATGCTAAATCAAATCAATGTTTTGATGTGAAAAAACAACCCTTTTCTTAATACTCAATACAATCAAAGTTTAAAAAATATACTTGTTATTTGCTCAATACATTGGTCATCCAAGAACTTCTTTTAAAAAAATAAAAAATTTAGATGATCTGACATAATTAATTAACCTATAATTATGTCACAGGGAAATACATTCCATAGGGAATTTTGATGGATTTGGTTTCTTTTTTTATTCAGTGGGTTAAGTAGGGAAACGTATTAGGTGATTGAGTACTTTTTGTTCCCTTAATTTTTGTGTGTGTTTAATTCATTCCTTGAGGACGTTTTTGTAATCTCACAAAATTTGTTTCTATATTCAATCTATGGGTTAAGCATGAACTATTTTAGATCTTTATTTCTCTCTCAAGAAATTTGATGAAAATTTGTTTGTCTTATGGCATGCTCCATAAATGTATTGTAATTTGTAGTGTTGTATGCATTAATGCACTCTATAGTGTTTTTGTATGCTTACAATGTGTTTTTTTGTATAAATGTGTTATGTGTGCATAAATTTTTGCGTTATGTGTTTTTGGATTTGTGTTAATTGAGAGAGAAATTCATGGTTAAGAAGAATATGCACTCGTAGTTCAATGGCCAACTTGATCAACAAAGAATGCACTTTTAGAGTGATTTGGTATTCATGTCAAAATTTTATTCAATTATTTTTAAATTCAATCCAAGCCCTTTTGTTATTTCCTTTTATGATGGGTTGGAATTTTATATGTAGGATACAAAGCAATGTTTACAGTGCTTTTGTAGCACTGAATGGGGAGTTTCCAATTATTTTCCAACCAGCAGTTTCTAGACTTCCAAATGCAAAGGAAATATGCCTAAGAAGCAAGGTTAGTATTCTTTGTTGATGGCTATGTTTGCCTTGAAGGAAAGGGTAAATATCAGTAGAGTTTAGTCATTTATTTTAGAAAGAGGAAAACATATTTTTTCTGTAAATGGTTTGGCCTATTTCTCTTCTAGGGTTTAAACAAATCAAACCTTGGCATTTTTATGCCCTTAGTCTTAGTCCCTAACACAATTATCGATAGAATATCCCTATCCACTTGTTTATTGAGATCCATATTATGTAGCCTTGAGTAATCTATGAGCCCCCAAAGAATCAAATTTGAGAAAGATAGATCCTAATTCTTATGACAGTATAAGTCCTTAGAGAGTAAGATGCTCCAGAACGAGCTCGAGATCGATTTATTTCTCTAGGATTTACCAATTCCATAGCCTTAGGGGAGCACCACCTATATTACATAGATATTCTATCGGTGGAGAGTTGATTGACCTAGTGGGGAGTTCATTAAAAGATGGTGAAATTTCATCTTTTCATAATCACCTAACCCCAAATACTTATACTAATCTCCATATTGATATCAATATAGAGAGTTACCAATTTTAGAGGCTCTACGGGAGCACTAGTACCACTGATATTATATAGAGATCTTATGAGTGGAAATCCAATTTATTTAGTGGGGAATTAATTATAAGATGAAAAAACTTCATCGTAGGGTTCTTAATGCTTATAGGAACCTAACCTGAAATACTTATACATATAAAAATTTAAAGCCAGTGAGTTGTCCCATCTCCATTACCCAATGAACCCCAACTTGCTTAACTATTATTGGAACTAGTCATAGAACCACTAGTTTAACGACCACAACTAATGACTTCTTAAGAAAATTTTTTGATAAAATGAACTTTTTTAAAATAATGTTATCATTATGGGGAGACACACATTGGTAAATAATGAAAGTGAAAAAAAAAAGGAGAACACATATTAGTAAATTTAATATGAAGACAAAGTAACGAAGAAAAAATATTAAGTCTTATGGTGATGGAAATTAGTTGAACAATTAAAAGTTTTGGTAGCACCTTTTATGCCAAGGGCAACAAAAGAAATTTATATCCCCTCCCATCCCCTTTACCTCGCCCTATGTGAATCTCATATAATTTAATTTTCATTTTTTTTAATAGAAACAGGTATTTTGGATTATATTAGAATAACTTGGGTCCAATCTATAATTTTTACAATTCTTCTAATTTTTTTTTCCAAAATTCCTTAAGAAATGTGTTTTTCCATTTGGGTTTATCTTAGGTGGTTGGGAGAAATAATTGTTGTTCTCCCCACCTAGGTTTAGTTCTTACAAGCCACATGTTGAGGTTTGTTGTAATGGATTTGAGCCTTATTGTTGAGTTTGAGTAGTTCCTATACGTGGTTGGGAGAAATAATTGTTGCTCTCCCCACGTAGGTTTAGTTCTTGCAAGCCACATGTTGAGGTTTGTTGTAATGGATTTGAGCCTTATTTTTGAGTTTGAGTAGTCCCTATATGAAAAATATCTGTAGGTTCCTAATATGGAATATAAATATATTTCTCATAAGGAGGGGAGGAAAGAAGAAATATGAGATTCTTTTTTGTTTTTGAAGTCCATTACTAACATTATTAATGTTTCCATTTTATTCTATTTTAGATATCACAATGCTCAATGTAACAAGATCTGATCATGTAAGACAACTATAAGTAATCAAAATTTGTTCTACTATTTTTGCATATGGAAATATTTATTAATTAATCAAGTAACTAGTAATTTTCTTGCAACCAGTGGAAACATTATCATGTTAGAATTATACTATGTTTAGTGTATGTTGAATCTATAGTGGCACAAAAATTTCATGTATGTTTGAATATATAGTAGTACAAATGGTTGCCCATTGAATACATTTAGATATATATGACCTTCATCCACACTTACACTAGTATGACCACTTTTTTATAAAGGACAAACTTATTGGAACATAAGGTTTCCTTGACATATTGTTTTTTTTTTCAGTGTTACAAATCTCGAGGGAACCCTTGGAAAATTTCCCTCATTTAAAATATGATACATAGTTAAAACCTTAGATTACTATGGCCACAAGGCTAGTCCACAATAAGGATGAAATCCATTGGAGAAATATACTCTCTATGAGCTCAAAATGTCACATGTGGGAATCAAACCTTGGCAGGAAGGATGATAATCATTCCTTCATTAATTTAGTGGTACACTTGATAAAATATCAAATGTGAATAAAATATTGAATTCTATTAAATCTTGAAAGGGTTGTTTATGATATTATATCTTCGATAATATAATTATTTAAATGTATGGTATTGAATAGTTGAGAATAGGAAAATACCTCCTTTTAAAGTAAAAGTTAAGAGGAATAGTAAAATTAATAATGTATGTTTCCACATACATAATAACAATTATAATGATGGTAAATAATGAAAATGATAATAATCAGAAGAATACATACCAAGATGGAAAAAATCAATAAATACAAAGTCATATAGCCATATAATGTTGAACATTGTTGAAAGTAAAATATTAATTTTTGTTTGAAGGATAGATATCAATGATATGCAAAACCTTCATATTATTTTGTCGCCAAACTTTCTTCTTCTAAATTTGTTTGAAATTTTTGAAAATGGAAGGAAGATACTTTTGTAAGTCTCTTCATTTTGGAGGTTCTGTTTAAACCAAAATGTATTATGGTGATTTGTACTTATCATATTAACTTTGTTTTTCCTCTCAAGATAACTAGAACATTGGATAGATATCTTAATTTCTAACATATAGTTTCATAAAGTATATATGGATAGGTAAGCATTTATAGTGTACATCTTCACTCTTTTCTATGTATCTATAGGTTCTAAGATTGGATAGGATAGTCAAAGATCCCACTACCACCTATATTTTATTCTATAATCCTAATAAATATATCTATGATATGAGAGAGTGCAATTTCAAAATTGATAGCATGATTAGTGGACGAGACTTGTGAAAATGATAAATCATGATACACTAAAGCCAAAGTGACTTAACAGGTTCCATTTATTGCAATATTGTGTTACACATTATGCTGGAAAGAAATATAATACATCCACTTCTACTCAAAGGGTTCTAAATCATTCTTATTCTACATGGATTTATTATATAATATACTCTTTACTTGAACATTCTTTGTTATCTTCCATTAATTAATTCATCAATGCACTTTTTTTTCATATTTTGAGTTAATTTTTTTATTTTTCCTCCTATATTATGCATATAAAAAATGACTATCGCTGTTAATATTGTGTCATTAACATATATTAGGAGAGGCTTTATGAGGTTTTTGAGTACAAATATTATTATAGATAAAGTAAAGAGATAGATTTATATGTTACCCATAGAGATAAATTTTAATCCATAACAATATACTTCGAATGATACTATATAAAAATGAAATGAGATCATTAATTTAAAGGCATAACTTGAGTCTTTTCTTGTGATGAATATTGTGATATAAAATAGAAAATGATATTTTTTTGTGTAGTCCTTTCTATAATGTAAAAAAAAAAACAATAGAAAATGTATAATAAATAATAAGATTCAATGCATATAAAAGAAAAAATTAACTTAAATTTCCATGAGAATGTAATGTCAATAAACACTTGAAAATATAAACAAATATTCTAATACAAGTTACAAATGATAATTTTTACCCTTGAATCTAGTCCATATAGAAGTTGAAAGATTACTTAGCAACATTATTATGTTGTATCATCTTAGAGAGTGTTACGTACACTCTGTGACTTGAGATTATCTAACATAGGTCTTCCTAATTTTTTACTTAATTGTTGGTCATGGGATAATGCTTTCAAATGTAAAATAAGGGAAACATAATTGAAATGATGAAATTATAGTACATATACATGCAAGAAACAATTGCATTTTGGAAAATGTGAGTGGAATACATTTATGTTTTTCTTGGGAAAAATCAATTCAAATGTAAAATCCTCCAAGAAAATTACCTATAAATCATGAAGATAAAAGTTCCATGGATTTCTTTCTTGGATGAATATCACTAATTATATGACGACATGCACTTTCAAAGGTAAGCCATATTCAAATGCAACCTAACACTACCCATGGTGTGCTAATTTGTGGAATTGAATATTGAACAAATATTAAATTTCATATTTATAAATATTTATCTTTATGCTCTCCTACAAAATTTCTTTACACCCTTTGTACCAGTATATAGGTTAAATCATGGTGGGGAGGAAGTAAATTTAGCTCATGACAAAACTAAAAAAAGTCACTTTTACAAAACATTAAATTCCTAGGGATCATAAGCCACTCACTATGATAAGTGGTTCTATTTAATTTTTCAATCTAAATTTGGATTTTAAGTAAATGTGTGTTAATATCATGAAAATACATTGACATATATTTTGTAGCAGATTTAAAACTGCATTAATATCAGAACATATATAATATTTTGTATATTGGATTTTTTCATTGCATCTTCTAAAACTACATTGTAATGTCAAGGGTGGTCATTGTCAACCCCATTTTAGTAGAAATTACAATGTGAGTTTGAAGGTTGTACATTTGATGTGATAGGTTAGGATTCATATAGGTGCTCGTAATCATATGGTTTAAAGAAGCATAGGTGAGGATACATAACTCACATTTAGTATGATTAGTGATAAGGTGTTTTATTAAGGCACTCCATGGTAAAATGGTCACGGTTTGTTACCACACAAGGAAAATTAATCCATAAGTATGGGTTGCTGTGGCCAAGAATAGGTGCTTTTTTTGGTTAATTTTGTTATAGTTTATATTCCCTTGGGTTGAAGTTTCTCAAGCCACTATTTTTTCATGCCAAATTGTGAACAAGCTATCAAACAAAAGGAAAAAAAGAAGGGAAAAGTTTCAAATTTCATACAATGTATGATATAATGGAGGGAATCAATGTATTTATGAACCTACTTCTTAGACTGGGCTCATAACATGTATCCTTTATGTTAATTATACTCTCTTAGCTATGTACTAAATATATATAAATTTTTTCTTAATCTGTACAGCCCATCTACAAGAAACAAATTGAGAAAATGAGCTTTTATAAAAAAAAGTGTTATAATTATGGGAAGACACATATTGGTAAATAAAGAAAGCGAAAAAAATAAGAAAAAAAGATATTAGTAAATTTAATATGAAGACAAAATAACTAAGTAGAAATATTAAATCTTATGGTGATGGAAATGAGTTGAACAATTAAAAGGTTTGGTAGCGCCTTTCATGCCAATGGCAAAAAAAGCAATGTGTATCCCATCCCATCCCCTTTAACCCTCCCTAGCTCTATCTCATATTATTTTTGTTTCTTCTTCTTTTTAAAAGAAATGGTATTTTGTATTATATCAAAAGAACTCGGATCGAACAAATAAATGTTACAATTCTTCTAAAAAAAGTGCTTCCAAAATTCCTGGAGGATTTGAGATTGAACATGCATTATCAACCCAAATCCTTAATTTAGATCTCAATAAAAAAAAAAAAATTGTTACCATTCCAGCTAAAGATTTTCCAAATACCTCTAATATCCAAATACATTTTCATCCCATTCTTAATTATTGATCATTATAACTTTGACTAGCTTCTCTTCTTTTTTTTAGCTTCATCTAACTTCTTGTTTCCCTTGGTGAAGTATATATGTCCTTTTTCCTCACTTCGATCTAACCTGTGTTATCTACTATATCTAGAGGATCATTCTTGTAGTTATTATCTAGAATATTGTTTTCACCTTTAAGAGTCTTATACAATTCTTCCTCTTTTTCCTCATCTTCCTCACATTTTTTTTTTTAGTCTTATTTTCTAAAGAGGAAGAGGAATCACCAAAAAATATCTAACTTGTCCTTGGCCACTTTTTGAATATTATCAAAAGGTTTTTTTTTCTTTAGAATTATTTTCAACAGAATCATTTGGGTACCCAAACTTCTTTGGATTTTTATAGGCATCATTTATACATTCCATTGTAACATGGCTTTTTGTTGAGTTTCCATTAACTTGGTGGGAGTCTTTATTGGATTATAATGTCTCTTGTTGATTTTAATAGTTTTTGTGATCTAGGGGGAGTTCATATTTAAATATCATTTAATGTTATGACTTGGAAAATTCCCACTATCTTGGTTTCGAACTATTTTACCTAGCTTGTATCTTTTGAGGTTTGGGACAATTTTTGAAAGAATGGCTTGTTTTGTAATAAGCTCTATAGGGGGAAGAAATATTTTCATAGTTTATATTTTGCACCCATAGATAATTCAGGCTTGTCAGTTTGATTTAGCGAATAAATATTTAGTGAATTACTTTTGCACACAAATGTAAGCATATACAAGTTTCAAGCACTATTTATCTAATCACTACACTAACACAAATATACCTAAATAATTTTGTATAGAATTAAATGATGAAAGATTCCATAGATCCAAAGGGATATTAGGAAGCCTTACCCAAACTAAAAAAGTAGGAATTGAATGTGAAAAGGGGTTGAAAGAGGCGAACCAGGGTTACAGAGACAACCTTGCATTTCTCTAGAACCACATACCATAACTAGAGATCAACTCCTAATATTTAGCTTTATCAATGATTGATAAAAAAAACCATCTAGTCAATGGAAAAATATTTGGCTCATCTGAAATTAACAATTTCTAGTGCTAAAAAATCTAGGAGTGAAGATCTACTAAAGATGGAATTAAATAATTAAATATGCATATCAAGCCACACTATGAGAAGAAATTTGCATCCTCGAAATATTGAGCCATCAAAGGAACCGCAAAATGAAGGGACTTCACAAACTGATGTATTTAAGAAATAAATCTCATTTGTAACTTTCGCAACATTATGAAAATATGGGTGAAACATAAATTTACATGAGCCCTCTAGCGAGTGAGGAAGGAATAAAAATATTTTTGGCATGTTCTAAACCAAAGGGTGTATTCAAGAAAATTTCCATCAATGCAGAGGATGGAGAAGCACACTTTACAAAAATAATTCCTATAGTATATAAAAAAAATGGACTTGTCTCCATGGATAAGGGTGAGCTCACCCCCTTAGCT
This sequence comes from Pinus albicaulis, assembly GCA_034641835.2. Taxonomy (NCBI): domain Eukaryota; kingdom Viridiplantae; phylum Streptophyta; class Pinopsida; order Pinales; family Pinaceae; genus Pinus; species Pinus albicaulis. Next base: position 497,642 of record JAXQQM020064157.1, on the reverse strand, counting down.
AGGGTTGTGATCTTAAACCCATCCACCACGGAATGAATGGATGAGGTAATGATCAAAATAAAGGATGAATTCCCTAAGGATTTAAAGTTTTTGGTTTCCATGGAAGCTAGAAAATCTATGAGTATACCAGGTTCTTCGATGGATAAAGAGCAGTGAGATGATAATATAGTATAAGTGATGTCCACCCTATGAAAATATCTTAGAGAGAGGGATGAGAATTGGTCGACAAAGGCTGAACCCTATCCAATACAATAAAGAATCCCCACTCTGCCATTAGCACATTATTTTTTCACTCCAAATATAATAATTCTTATGTTATGTAAAGTGTGTAAATTTTTTTGTTTTTTTGTTTTGAGAATCAGGTGCATCTACCTAGGCCCCTACACCCTCATAATTTTGGTGAGTTAAATTTACATCTTCCAATGTTTGAGATGCTCATGACCCTCCATCACATAGGTTACATATCGCTAAGAAATGTTCAAGCAACATGTTTAGCATGCTTATTTCCCATATCATTGTTTTATTATTTAATCAATAAGACACATGCTCCATTACCAATTTCAATTCAACCCTAATTATTTAAGAAAATGTTTACTAATTAGAATGACTGGTGTGAACCACTATTCTTACATATATTGCTTAAGCTTGTAACTATTTTTCTTTCCCATGCCACTTGAAACTAGGATCTTGTATTCTTAAATTGTTCACTTTTCTACAAAATGACCCACAATTCCTTTAATGTAAAACAATGATTGAACTTGAGTTCCACTATGTATTTATTGTTATTTTTCAAAGGATTCAAAGTCCACCATTTTGGTTAAGAGAGAAATTTTAACTTGGATATCTCTATTGCATAGAATTCATTTGAGCCACACAAATTCTATAAAGTAAATGTGGTACAAAAATGGAGAAACATACTTAGTTGCAAATAATTATCCAACATACTTCTAGTGATGCATGATTGCACTATCCTTGTCGTCATGTCATTTCTACAATGCACATGCATCCATAATGTGCCACAACACATAACCAATTGTCTCTCAAGAGATCCATTGCAGGAATATATAATATGGAAATGTAGGTTTTTGATCCAATATAAGAAACACCCACTTAAGTATGTATAGTGAATCCTTCTTTCGTGTTGGTTTCTAAAAAATCTCTATATTAAGTGGTTGTGAATGGACTTCTAATTTTGTGCGTTAAACTCTATGTGTGATGGGGATAGCCATTTCTCCAGCAATATAAGGGTAGTTGATTTTCCCTTGCATTTTTTTCCAAGTGAATGAACTTATTTGATTGGAAACAAACTATTTTTTTTCAAATAAATCTAGTTTCAAAGTGGCATTTATAAGTTTGAATAGCTCAAAAACAATTGTAAGCTAATGCATGGGCCAAGATGAAAACTAGTGAAAATGGATATGTAGTTGTAAACCATCACAAACAAATTCATGAAGCAAGATCATATAGCTACCAAGAATGGATGGATGACCAATTATGAAGTGGAAGTCATCCACTAGAAATTACTTGAATTGATTGTGACAACTCACATGAAGAAGTACATTAAATGGTTTACAATGTGAATATAATTTCAACTTTGAATATAGGAAATAATGGTTTGGAGAATATCTATGTTCGATTATGGTGCAATTGTAAAATGAAGGAGAACAACATAAAGAACAAGATTGTTATATTTGTCCTATAAGGCACTGAACGTCCTAAACATACACACACTTCTAAATCCATCAGAAAAATTATAGTTAAGTTGAATTCCTTATGTTATTAATATAGTGGTATAAATATGTAAGTTGAAAAAAAAAAGGTTAAAAAATATTGTTTGTTAAATTAATTAAAATCTATATTATCTCAGTGTAAGCTAGATATCCATGTTCATGTTATTAGTGCAAGACATTCCTCGAAAGCTTACATTGTTTGAAAGAGAGTCATATAAGACACTCAATGTATTAGTAATGTTCTCAATGTTCTCTCCGAAAAATATATTCGGTCAAGACATCGTCATGTTTTTCTTTGCTAGATATTCAACTCTTGCTCAATGTAATCTTGGAAGAAAAGAAGAAAAACTTATTATTTACCTTCAAAGTGACATTATTCAGAAATTAATTACAAACATAACTTTTAATATAAAAATTACATCAATAATAGATTACAAAGAAAGGATCTAAAAATATATCAATGCAAATATTCGTTAGCTTGGTACTAACTCTTACAAGTATCTATTTTAGTTAAAAAAATTTACTAAGTTTCCAATGGTATGTATAAACAATTTTTGTCCATTTAAAAATACATAGGGAGAAGAAGAGTTTTGATTCCCTAGTCATGCCTCAAGAGAAAGTCTCCCTTTACTACTAAATTTGAAATATCTAATAAAAATAATATTAAAAATATCTTTTTGCTATTAATAATAATATTTGATTCTCATTATTTCATATATATAAAAAACAAAATAACTATTTCTAAAATTAATATATCATAATATTACATAAATTTTAAATAAATTTAAGTTTTACAATTATCACTATTTAAATTATTTATATTCCACTCAATAATACCACTAGTCTTTACACCATTAACATTATTATATCTATCTATATATATAGATATATTCCATTAAGGCTTTGCACCATTAACGTTAAATATTAAATACATTGCAATCAATAACTTTAACCTAATAATGTTCTGCACATGGACAAAACTGTAACTTTCAACGAATACTGTTATGCACAGGGAAAAAACTTTAAAACGCAAGTAAAAAAAAAAACTACAGCCTTGCATTTATTGATAAAAATGGAAAGTTATGGACGAGGATGATTAGGATTGAACTGTATTTGCACAAGTTTTAAAAAGCACAGTTTTAAAAAATATCATAAATTATATAATAGTAGTAGTGAGTTAAAAGATAGTTTAATGAATGGTAATTAAAAGGTTGGTTTAACGAATGGTCTTTAAAAGATTTGTTAACCTTAATTTTGAACGCAACGGTCCAAAAAAGACAATCATAAAACTAAAAAATTCACAATCATAAAATTCAAAAATTCCCGTCATGGTTTAATGAATGGTAATTAAAAGACTGTTTTAACTAATGGTAATTAAAAGATTGGTTAAATTTAATTTTGGTCGCAACGGTCCAAAAAAGCAAGCATAAGAACCAAGTCATTGTATACGAAAATCGTAAAACTCAAAAATTCCCAAGTCATGGTTTAATAAATGGTAATTAAAAGACGGGTTTAACTACTGGTAATTAAAAGATTGGTTAAAGTTAATTTTGACCGCAACGGTCCAAAAAAGAAAGCATAAAACTCACTAGTTCCCAAGTCATTGTATACTCATGAATGGAGAATCAGAGGGATCCGTGAATGCGATGAATGAAGAATGAGAGGAGAAAATTCAGAACTGAAGATGAGAGGAGAAAATTCAGAAATGAAGAGGAGGTGATCGAAAGTTTTGCACTCTGAAAACAAAGAAAGGGAGTAGGAGTTGGTAAGAGTTTGAGCAATTTTATGTTACCTTAATTTGTGTGTTCAATTCATTTTACACAGACATTTGTGTAGCCTGAAAATTTATTTTCTCTGTCTACAGGTTTAAGCATGGGTGTTCTTTCTCTCTCGAGCACTCTGATGTAAATTTGTCTGTCTTATGGAGCGCCCCATAAATGTTTTGTGTAGTCTTGTATGCATCAATGTCATGTGCTGTGTTGTGGTATGTTTGTAATGTGTGCCGTGTTGTTGTAAGTGTTGTGTGTAAATGTTTGTTTTGTGCGTTTGGATTTGTGTTAATTGAGAGAGAAAGACTTGGGTGAGGAGAGGAGAATATGCACAGATAGTAAAAGGGCTATCTTGATGAACAAATAGTGATTTCAAAGTGAGTTGGTATTTATGGAGATATTTACTTTGGTTATTTTTAAATTCATTCCTGGTCCTTTCTTACGTTTCCTTTTCTGATAAGTTGGAATTTTAAATACAAGAGCTCCAGCAGCATTTTCAGTGCTTTTGCAACAGAAAATGTGGATTTTCCAGCTCTTTTGCAACCACGAGTTTTTAGAGTTTCGACAGCAAGTGAAAGATTCCGAGGAAGAAATGTTAGTATTCATTTTTGATGGCCTTGTTCTCCTCTATTTCTTGTTGCAGTGTAATGATATGTGTCTTATATGTTTAGTCCCTCTAAGTCTGTTTTAGTACTTCGTGTTCATGTGTGTTCACATAAATGTTGAGGCATTAGGTATTTTGTCATGTAACAAGTCATGTCGCAGGCTATTGACAACATTGGTCCCTCCAAATGCCCAATTGAACTCCTCCTTTTCTCATTTCATGGATGCGCTCTTTATTACAGAATTCTCTCGAAACGCCCAATTGCGCTCTTCCTTTTCTCATTTCATTGTTGCGCTATTTGTTAGAACATTGGCCTCTTCAAACTCCAAATTGAGCTCCTTCTCTTGTCATTTCATGGCTTTTCTGTTTATTAGTCATTAACCTTTTCTCATTTCATGGCTGCTCTCTTTCTTAGTAATTAACCTTACGACAGAGAAACAATATGTTATGTAGCCCTAAAACCGGCCTGTTCTTCACACATAGAGTAGCCCTAAACCCGGCCTGTTCGTGAAGCCTCCAAAGAGTCAGATGCTGGAGAGCGAGATCCGATCTCACTATCCCCAAATAGTCACATGCTCTACAGCTGCGAGATCTGACTATCCCCAGATAGTTAGATGCTCGGGACCGAGATCTTATGCTTATGATCCTATGAGAAGGTGGTTGAGTCACTTGATAAGCACCGCCAAAAACCTGCATATATAGAGACACCCTACAGAGCTAGACTTAAACAATGGTGAGAAAGGCCCGACCCTTTTTGTTTATTGTGCAATTCAAAAGAGATATCTGGAAGAAACTTGAGATGTAGAGATTTCAGTGGTAGGGCTTACGAGGAAAGAAGCTAGCTACATAGCTGCATAGCTGGAATTGTACTCCGTTCAAAGAACATTAGATTTAATTGGAATATTATTTAATTTAATTAGATTTTGAAAAAATCATCATAGTTTCCCGCCCCATAAAGAACATGGCTCTGTGCTCAATACAATACGAAGCCACATCGGAAACCTAGAATACCCAAATATACTCGAAACCAATACCTCGACGGAAATAGAGTTTTCCGTGGACTTCATATGTATCTTGACCAGTAGTGTACTTGTAAGAGTTGAGGACTTCAAATGTATCTCTGTTATTTTTTTCTTTATTAAACCAAATTCTGCTACAATGTCCATCTTTCGCATGCCTAGTTGTCATCCTTCCACTTTCACGTTCCTTACACTTTCATGTCACGCATTTTGTTATTATCCATACACTTTCACATCAGGCCTCTTTGTTGTTATCCTTACACTTTCATGCCTAGCCTCTTTGATATATATATATATATATATATACAATTCTACCAAGTATAACCTGGTATATATATTCTGTTTAATCAATTCTAGCAATTATTGCGTGCTGCAACACCTGTTTATCAATACTCATCCCCTGTTCATCGATGAAAAAAATCCCCTGTTCATTAATGTGAAGTGAACATTGGTTAGTTGTCAACAAGAAGTCATAACTGGTTATGAGATGAACCCTTCACTCTTGCGCATGCATGCGCAGTCCCAAAACACAACACGGGCAATCAGAATGTCATGATGATGAGATAAAACAATCATAAGCCATCTCCTACAACCAGTTTGACGTGGAAACTCTTATATAATCAAAGATTCATTTTCCTCTCCATTATTAATTACGTAGTTTTATTTTCTAATTATATCACATGGTGTTTTAGCTTTCAGCGTTTATTTATTTTGTTGAAGTTTCCAATGTAACACAAAGATTCTTTCAGCGTTTATTTATTTTGTTGAAGTTTACAATGTAACACAAAGATTCCTTTTTGCTAACTATTATTAATCAGGTAGTTTTATTAATTATATCACAAGGTGTTATCACGGAGTTTTATTAATTAGATCACAAAGTGTTTTAGCTTTCACTGTTTATTTTTTTATAAGTTTACAATGTAACATTTAGTTTTACTCACAGAAATATATTTACCAGAAATCACTCTAATCTATTTAGAATTTCTAAAATAAACATGCTTTCTGTTACCTTATATTTTATTATGCATTTTGTTACGTTATATTTTGTTATGATTAGTTACTCTAATCTATTTAGAATTTCTAAAATAAACATGCTTTCTGTTACCTTATATTTTATTATGCATTTTGTTACGTTATATTTTGTTATGATTAGTTATTCATTAGTTATATATGTTTTTAGTATGCAATTGTTAAATTTAGGTGTTATTATATAAAATTAGCAAATTATATTATATTATATTTATATTTTTTTCTTAATATTTTTCATGCATTTTGTGTTTATATAATATTTGTCATACATTATGGGTTTATATAATATGCATTTTCTTTATGAAATTTGTATTTAATTATGTTACAAGTTGTTAGGAAGTGTTTGTATATTATATTAACAATATCATTTCATATTGTGTGTTGCAGAAAATTTATCAATACTGAAGTTGCTCGGCAAAGACATTATTTTTTTTTTTTTTTTGTAATGTTGTAATTAGAAAAATTTATATATATTTTTTGTTTAGATGGGCTCGTCAAAAAATGTACATGAACACAAACTATCATTAATAAAAGGAGTAGGCTCTTTCTTTTGTTTTGGAGGGGAATTCAACCCCTCCAAAAGGCTCTTAGGATGGTTAAGTTGTAATGGTTTTCACTATCTTTAGTTTATACTAACTCCAATATGCAAAAACTAAAATATATCATTTTATTATAATAATAATTTAGAAACATGTTTTACACATCTTGCCAACACAGACACAAATGGAAAGATCACTTTTATTCACTTAAATCACTTAACATTTTTTCAATGTTTTAAACATCTAACCCACATACACACAAATTGTAAAATCACTCTTATTCACATAAATCACTTGACATTTTTACAATATTTTATGCATCTTCCCAACATGCACATAAATGTCAAAATGACTCTTATATATTTTTATTATCAGTATGTTATTAGGATATATATATATATATATATATATATATATATATATATATATATTTACTTATTTTATATATATTTACATTGATATTTAAATTAGATATGAATATATTATTTAGAGAATTTGTAAATATTTAAAGGTTTTTATTATTTATTTGTATAATTTTATTATGTTTAAATGCTTGTGTAATGGTTATATATATATATATATATATTATTTTTATTAGTTGCATTTTTATAGTTAGAATTTTTTTGTAGGCATTTCATTTTGGTATGGATTAATAAATAGAATATCTACTTTCATATGATGTGTGTGAATGTATTATTGAGAGTGATTTTATTTCTTCTATGTACTTCTCTATAATGTTTGTTCTTTCTGAATGTCTCATTTTGTATGCTTTTGTGTATAAGTATGAATGTATTCTCTATGTGTGTACGAATGTGTTCTTTGCTATATTTGTACGTGTGTGTCTTGTTTACTAGTATTCTTTGTATGTGTATGAATGTATTCTTCATGTCTATGAAATTCTTGTTTACATTTGCATGTGTCTTGTTTAATTTTATTCTTTGTATGGGTATGAATAGATTTTTTTTCTACATTGGTATGTGTCTTGTTACTTGTATTATTTGTATGTGTATGAATGTATTCTTCATGTTTGTTTGAATCTGTTCTTTGCTACATTTGTATGTGTCTTGTTTACTTGTATTCTTTGTATGTCTATGAATGTATTATTCATGTGTGTATGAAATTCTTTGCTACATTTGTACTTCTCTTGTTTACATGTATTCTTTGTATGTGTATGAATGTATTCTTCATGTGTGTATGAAATTCTTTGCCACATTTGTATGTGTCTTGTTTACATGTACTCTTTGCATGCCTATGAATGTATTCTTCATGTGTGTATGAATCTATTATTACCTATATTTCTCTACGTATTATTTAGTTGTAGATACATAAGTGTGATATGCATGAATATACTTTTTTTTTTAACTATCTATTTATATGATTATAAATATAGTATCATTATCTCTATATATAAATATATTATTTCCAATATTAACTCATAAATACATTAGTCTAAATATTTTTTAAAAATCTATTATCTTTTTTATTATTATTAATTTATAAATTTTTATTTTGTTTATTTATTTTTATTTTAATCAATTTTTTATTCTTTTTATTTTTTTTCTATCAAATTTTTAAATATTAAATATATTAATATATCACTTTAAGATGAAAAATAGTATGTATATTACAATAACATTAAAAATTACTTAATATTATCCCTCATTGTACCACTCAATTAATGATTGTCACTCTATAAAGTATAATGCAAACCATAAGACGCAAGGTTCAAAACCCTTAAAAAGGAAAAACTAATAACATAATATTTATAATAGCATCAATATGTAATAACACATATAAATTAATTATTTAATATTAAAATCAATTCATTACAATAAATTTAATTGAATTTATTTAAAATTTTCATTAATTTTAATAATTAAAAAAAAATAATCATAACACTATACTTAGTAATATGTGGAAAAAATATTATTTCTAATTTTTTTTTTTTTTTTAATCATTGTTTTCAAAATAATAAATAAAATAAGTACTTCCCAATGTTCATAACATACTAATTAATTTATAAAACAAATGTAATTGTTAACATGATAATCTCTATATGCAATCTTCATCACATGTATAAAATAATGTTAATTCTAAAATTTATAATAAGTGTGATGTGTGTGAACATGTCATTTTGTGAGTCAATGTCTGTAATGTTTGTGTGCACCCTTTGTCTGTCAATTTTGTGCATGTGTGCATGTGTGCATGTGAGTGATTGTGCCTCATTGGCAATGGATTGTGATGGTGCGCGTCAGTGGTTAATCCCACGCCAATGATGGACTGTTTTTGGGGTCATATAAGCTCTCACCTTCACGTGATTGACCCTGTTAGTAGAGATTTTACATCTCCAAACCAAGAAGAGCTTCCTGTACAATAATTTTAAATTTATTTAAAACATAATATTAACTTCAAAACTTTAAAATGATTTTTTAATAATATTTAAATGATATTTCCATTATTTTAAAAACCTATAAATATACCAACTTTATATATAGATATAGATATATATAACATTTCTTCAACTATATTAATTATAAACCTAACCTAATACAATTTAATTGTTAATTATTATTATGATTTATCATAAAAATATTTAGAAAATATATATATTATTATATTTATCATTCACATTTAATTATTAAATCATAACAATAAAATAAATGTTATTTATTTTATTAAAATTAAAAATATATAAAATGTAATTAAAAAAATTTTAAAATTTCATTATTATGTATTTTATTAAACTTTAAAATACACAAAATTTAATTAAAAATTATTAAAAATTAATTTGTTAAATATTATTAAAAAATAAAAATAAAATAAATATATATTTGTGCTAAGACTTGCTCTCTAATTTATTATGGTAAAAATGTAAGTCCAAATAAATAAATAAACTAAATTAAATTAAATTAAGACATTAGTATAATGTAAACATTTTAACAAAGTAAAAATAGAAAAATAAAAATAACTAATTATATTAAAAAATATATGTTATTATATTTATCATTCACACTTAATTATTAAATGATAATAATATAAATAAATAAATCATATTGTTATTTATTTTATCAAAATTTAAAATACATAAAATGTAATTAAAAATAAAATAAAATTTAATTATTATTTATTTTATTAAAATTTAAAATATGTAAAATTTAATTAAAAATTATTTTAAATTAATTTGTTAAATATTATTTAAAAATAAAAATAAATAATTATTATTATGTTTTATGATAAAAATATTTAGAAAATAAGTATATATTATTATATTTACCATTCACATTTAATTATTAAATCATAATAATACAAATAAATAAATTAAATTGTTATTTATTTTATTAAAATATATAAAATGTAATTAAAAAATGTTAAAATTTAATTATGGTTTATTTTATTAAACTTTAAAATATATAAAATATAATTATAAATTATTTCAAATTAATTTGTTAAATATTATTTTAAAAAAATGAAATAAATATATATTTGTGCTAAGTCTTTTTCGAAAACATTAGTGCAATGTAAACATTTTAACCAAGTCAAAATAAAAAATGGAAGTAAAAATAGAAAAATAAAAATAAACTAATACTAAAAATAAAATTATTCATCTAGAACATAGTCTATTTAAAATGTGAAATTAAGCTAGCCTAGTCTATTTAAAATGTGAAATTAAACTAGCCTATATCAAGTACACAGTATTAAAATATCAAAAGAGAGATTAAATATCTTTTCATTCTTTAAAAAAGTTTTTATTTGAAGAAATTTGATCAATATTGATGATATCCTATGTTAAAATGAAGTCTATGTTGCTTATATTAGTATCTTACTTTTTCATTTTATCATATGTTTTACAATTATAAAATAAACAAATATAATGTCAACAAATTTTTAAAATATATATTTAATAAAATATATATACATATACCATTCATGATCGCTTAGTCTATATATTCGATTAAAAAAAAGTCTATATATTGAAGGAAAAAGAAAAATAGTAATATATTATTATATTTATAAAAAACTTTTAATTATTAAAACATAATCATAATAACTTATAATAAATTTTAAAAGCATTGATCATTTATTTTACTAAAGTTTAAAATATAATTATGTAACACCCCAAATTTATGTGTTTGAATTTCAAAGCTAGACATTGAACTTTAATCCTAAAGGGAGTGGACCCCAAAGGACAAGTAATTGGTGAATGTAATTAAATAATTAATTGGAGGAAATGAATAAAATGATTTTGTGCTTGACCAAAATGAGAATTATGAGATCACTTGCTAAATCCATGAGGATGGAAAAAGAAAATATTTCCCCACAATCTTTCAAAAATCCTTGAAAGAAATTAGTTCTAAATTAGATTTTTGAGGAAAAATCTGAATTCCCCAATGATGAGGAAAGTAGTTGGGAAGAGGTAAAAAGCTGGACAAGCTGGGAAAAGCATAAAACAGCTTTAAAGAATCCCAAAAATGGGAAACCTAGGCAAACAGGAAGAAAAGCATCTTGATATTCTGGACGCAGAATTAGAAACATGCTTTGGGGAACAATAGCTTAAATAAGCTGCTCCTAAACAGATTGGGGGTTGATCTGTTCTAGCAGGGATCTCAGCTCGGGGGTGAATTCTGAAGATAAACAAATTCTAAGGTTGGGTGGATTGGTCATCTAATTAAGTGGTATGCACAGTTCATTTATATGTTTATGCTATAAGGGGTAGGAGTAAATTTTATGTTGCATAGGAATGTGAAAATATTATATGTACATGCTGTGTGTGGTAATATTCCATACATTTAATAGAAATCTCAGTAGAATTAGCTTCAATTTCTGTACAGTTGTAGGAATCACATCAAGGGAAAGAATTCATCAGAATCTCTAAACCATAGATGGTCTAAATCTGAGAATACATATTTTCCAAAGATGAGTTATATTCTAACTTTAATCTGCTTCTGCAATTTGAAATAAAAAGAAGGCTCATTCAAAACTAGGTTCAACCAGATTTCCATCTATTAGAGTCTGAAATCAAAACAAACTACACTGTAATTGTTCCTGTAGTAGAAATTATATTTGGGTCAAACACAATATTCTATTTAATAATTTGATGTAATAAGAGTGAACTCTGCTAGCCAGTTAATAGTTAAAAATTCTGTTTGAGTTATGAAAAATTGGAGTTAGAAAGTATGTATAAGTCTTTGCATCCAAAAGTAGCACAAATAGATGTGATGTATTTTGGTTATATTAAAATCTCCTTCCTTTCAATTGCCATGAGATTTCATGGTAAATTTAGATAAGAGTAGTTGTGCATAGAAATCTGCTAGAAATTCCAGAGTCTTAGAAACCTTGCACCAGCGGCAACTTAAGTTCAAGAAAATACCATTATCATAAGAAATACCATTTTATAGTTTGGAAAAGTGCATGTGTATAGATATACTACCCAGTCTTAATAAGAATAAATTATTGAATTGGCTGAGATCTACTAAAACCATACAGCCTGAAATACCCAAAATAAAATCTGGATTAACATGCATAATAATCACTGTAATTAAAGTGAAGATCTTGTTACGGAATAATAAGTTAGAAATTGTAATTTATATGAGGAAGTGAATCATTACAGCATAATCAACATTATCGAATCTCTACCTCCTCATGATATATATACTCACTGAAATTAAATAACAAGAAAAAAAAAATAATGGTTTGCAAACACTGTTGTCACTTCTAGGGCGGCAGTACATTGCATTCTGTACTTAAAAATAACTATGCAAGGTGACGCGTGAAGGCAGAACCATCGGCCATCCATGTAAAGTTTTAATTGTAAGGGCGGTGAAATAGGCATGAGTATGATTAATTATTAAATAGAATTCCTTTTAAGTTAGCACTGTTGTTGTAGAAATTTAATAGAAATAAAAACAAGAAACTGTACTGGGGTGCTCAGCAAGAAAGTAGACAAGCGTCTTATAATGGTTATATGCAGACGGGATTGCCGTGACAATCTGGACAGAAAAAAAAAACAAAATTTATGCAACTGAACAGTGTGCAAACATTGAAATCAAGTGATTGTAACTCTGGCAACCATAGCTAGAATCCCAAACGAACGCTGAGGGAGTGTAGAGAACCTGTAGTGTAGACGAACTACAATAATGGAGCCGAAATGAAGATTTAACCAGAAACAAGAAAGAAAAACCCTGAAACCATTGTTCGGTGGGACAGAGCTTCCTCATACCTGGAACAAAAATAAATCACGTATTAATTAAGAGTTGTAAAAGAAAAATCGATGTAAACAGGAAAAGGGTATAAAGACAACTGAGAGACGAGACTAGTGTTGTTAACCTTCGAAGGAGTCGACGCTCTGACACAAAATGGCACGTGGGACTAACCATGACCGCGGAAATGGCCTCCCAAAAGCTGAGTCTCGCTTGTGCTAAATCGATATCGGAAACCTATTGCGCATCATCGTGGAAGTAGAAATACTACATTCCTCGGAGTTCAAATCCATTACCCGCAATAAAAAGGGATGGGTTAGACACATATATAACTAGAGAGCTGTATGAATGCTCAAGGTAAAAATAGGAAGTCTGAACAAGAGTTACTGTAAAAAAAAAAAAAAAACACTACCCATTTGTATAAATTAAAAAGGGGAAAAATCCTTTGATAATAATACGTTCAAACCCATAATTCTGAAATCAGAATAAGCACAGAACCACTGTACAGCGCGGAGATAACCTACAAAGAAAAAAACAACGAAGCAAACTGAGAAGGAAATCGCTTACCAGTGTGACCAGTGATGGAATGCATGCTTTGGTACTCCTTCCTCGTGACTGTAGATTTCCATTATCTTGAGAAAAGCCAAGAAGGCAGAAAAAAAGAGCGATAGTCCAGGTAAATGTAACAATCAGGAAAAAAAATGTGACTTAAAAGAAAAACCTAAAACCCTAATACACAAATCGATACTTGTAATTCAAAACTGTGGTTGGAGGGAGGGTATGAAATTCGGAAACTTAAAAAAATTAATGGGAGAGTAGTTAAGGAAATCTTGAGAGGGATCGTAGAAATCAGTTGATGGGATATCATCGTACCCTTCCTGTCTTATTTCCTTTTTCATTAGACCATAGGTTGAACGCCAAATAGACAGAGTACATTTACGATCTGGATCTTTCATGGCTAGAGTAACCCTTATGCAATTGAAGTCCAATTGTTCATGCTACATGTCCAAAGATAGTACGAGAGAGAGTTGGGAAAAGAAATTCGAGCCGGAACGAGTTAGAACGCTATCATGAAGATTTAAAATTTCATTTATAAGAGACAGGACAGATAAAATGTATATAATACAAGATACCAACATAGTAACGTGAACCTTTACAAAGATCTGACATAAAGTAGCTAGTTGTCGAACAAAATGGTGAGCGGTCAATGGGGTTTTAACCGTAAGCGTACGAGACACAACCGTAGCCAGCTATGAAAAATTTATACATAACACTAAGGGTTAGTCCTTCAACTTCACCCTCCCGTGATAAATATGAAAGTATAAGCATAATCAAATTTATACAATGTACCATGAAATCAAATATATATATATATAAACTATATATATATATATATATATATATATATATATAATATACGTTGAATTTAGATCATATAACCTATAGTTACATTGTAGCCTTTGGGATTAATTATGTTAATTCCATTTAAGTGAAAATGGCATATATGTGAATCTAGAAGTTAGAAGAAGTTATAACGTTATTGAAAACTAGCATTTTGGGAAAAATAAAATGCAACAGTTAGGGATGCTAACAGTTTATTATGAATTTTTTTTTTGGGTAGAAGAGAGAGAGAGACATTACAAACGGTATCAGAGCACAAGTTATAAAACTGGGCTGTTGTCATGGTGCTCACTGTTGGTGTGTGTTCTTGGTATAAATGAGTATTGTGGAAACTTTTCTTTTTAAATCTTACTGATCTATGTTGTGTAGTGTACAGTGGTGTTGAAATGGCAGAAGGTGAATAAATTTATGTGGATCTGCGGGATGAGTATGGCACACCAGATCCCAACGCTCCGGTGATGGCTATGTTGCACAGGTTGCAACGAGAATTGGCTGAATTGAGAATCCAGAATGACAATTTGTCATCAGCCAGTAAGGAGCAGGAAAAGCTCATCAGAGAACTAGCTTCACGGAACACCCAAGAAGGCGAGGGTTGCGGAAAGAGGAAGATTGATGGTTCTGATGATGATGATGCTGCTAGGCATCAATATAAATAGAAAAGGGAATTTCAGGGGGAATTTCGAAAGATCAAACCTCCCTCCTATGATGGGGAGAAGGAGGAAGATGCTGAAGCCTGGTTGCTGAATATGATTAAATATTTCTAGGTCTATGAATATGAGAGCAATCTGAAGGCCAGATTAGCTGTTTACTAGCTACAAGGTAAAGTTACCTTGTGGTGGGAGGAGACGAAAATGGTCCATGCCATTGACGAAAAGACAATTACTTGGGAGGATTTCCAAGTTAAGTTCAAAAATCGCTATCTAAATGAACGTTACTATGATGATAAAGCCAAGGAATTTCATGAACTTAGACTGGGACAACTCACTATAGATGAGTTTGTCACTAAGTTTACAAATCTGTTGAGATATGTCCCTTATATTAGGGAAGAGAAGGCAAAGGTACAAAGATTTCTGAACTGTCTGCCGGCTGTGTACAAAGAGAAGATCGAGTTTCATAGTCCAAAAACAATGGACGAGGCAGTAAGGAAGGCAAGATTATGCTATTAGCAGTTTAAAGTAAAGGCTAAGCATGGGAAAAGTTGGCAGAATAAGAGTGAGTTCAAAGGAAGGAAACAGAAACCAGCCTATTTGAAGAATTTTGGTAGGGATCATCAGCGAAAAAACTTTAATAAACCCTAAGAAATTCAAACTGCTCAGTCCCAGGTGGCCTAAAAAAATACATATGGAGACAACAAGAAAGAGGGAACAATGAAAATGAGAGAACCCTTGAAATGTTGGGGCTGTGGAGAACCCCATCTTCTAAGGGATTGTCCTCATCGAAACATTCAGATGATCATGAGAGATCGAGAAGCTACAACAATAAATGACATAGAAAGAAATATACCCACCATCAGTGCAGCCTTGGAAAATCGGCAAGCAGAACATCAAGCTACCATGGTTGAAATGGAGGGTAAGATTTCTAACCAATCTGTTACAATTTTGATTGATCTGGGTGCTTCTTTGAGTTATATTAGTCCAAAAATTGTAGAAAAATGTAATCTTAAACCTGAAAAATTTCAGCAGTCATGGTTGGTTAAGTTGGCCACTGGAACCAAGAGGAAGGTAACACATAAATTGCCCAAAACATAAATTAAACTAAATGATTTTAAAGCAAAGGTAAATTTGAATATTCTGCCTTTAGGTTCATATGACTTGTTGATAGGAATGGACTGGCTGGAAAAGAAGAAGGTTATGATGAACTATTGGGACAAGACCTTACATTGTGAAGATGAAGAAGGGAAACCTCTTATCCTGAAGGGAAAAAAAAAACCTATCTCTGTGAGACAAATATCAGCACTGCAATTAAAACGAACAACTAGAAAAGGATACCAAGTTTATGCAGTACATCTGGAAGAAATAGAACAGAACAATGAAGAAAAATTGCTGGATACTTTACCAGTAGTAAGAGAGTTTAAGGAAGTTTTCCCAGATGAGATTCCTCATCTTCCTCCCAAAAGTGAGATTGATTTTTCAATCGACCTAGTGCCGGGAGCAGTACCTATTACCCGAGCCCCCTATCGAATGAGCCCCCCGGAACTAATGGAGCTGGAAATGTAATTTCAAGAACTGTTAGATAAAGGTTATATCAGACCGAGTGTGTCTCCTTGGGGAGCACCTGTGTTGTTCGTGAAAAATAAAGATGGAACTTTTAGGATGTGCTTTGATTATCGCCAACTAAACAAGTTGACCATTAAGAATAGATACCCTTTACCAAGAATTGATGATATTTTTTATCAAGTGAGAGGAGCTTCAGTATTTTCAAAGATTGACTTAAGAACTGGCTATCACCAGCTCCGAATCAAGGAAGAAGACATCAGCAAAACAACTTTTCGGACCAAGTATGGTCACTACAAATTTGTAGTCCTACCTTTTGGTTTGACAAATGCTCCTGCCACATTTATGTGCCTAATGAATAGTGTGTTAAATAAATACTTGGATAAATTTGTCCTTGTGTTCATAGATGATATTTTAGTCTACTCAAAAAGTGAAGAAGAACATAAAGAACATTTGAGGATAGTATTGCAAACTCTAAAAGAAAACCAACTATATGCCAAGTTCAGCAAATGTGAATTTTATAAAGATAAGATTCAATACTTGGGCCATATTATTTCTGAACAAGGCCTTGCTGTTGACCCTGAAAAGATAAAGGGTATTAAAGAATGGCCTGTACCAACTGATGTTTCAGTAGTAAGATCATTCATTGGAATCGCAGGCTATTATCACAAATTTGTGGAGAGATTTTCTGCCATAGCATATCCCATAACTTCCCTACAGAGGAAGGGTGTCAAATTTGAGTGGACTGAAAAATGCCAAAACAGTTTTGACCAATTAAAATTAAAACTTACTACAGCCCCTATACTGAAGATTGCAGATCCAGATAAAGAATTCGTGGTGTGTACAGATGCCTGTAGAGAGGGGTTGGGAGGAGTTCTTCTGCAGGAAAATTCAGTTATTGCATATGACTCTAGGAAACTGAAGATACATGAACAAAACTATAGTGCCTATGATTTCGAGTTAGCAGCTGTTATTTATGCCTTGAAAATGTGGCGACACTATCTCCTTGGAAAAAAATTTACATTGATGACTGACCATATTAGTCTTAAATATTTCTTTTCCCAAACTGATCTGAATGCAAGACAGGCCAGATGGTTGTCCTTTTTAAGTGAATTTGATATGGACATAAAACATATCAAAGGGAAAGAAAATAAAGTTGCTGATGCATTGAGCAGAAATGCGTGTCAAAATATAAACAGAATTGGAAGTAGTGCCCAGATTGAAGTAGAAGAGTTGGTGAGAAAAGAAGAAAACCAAGATCCAAATTATGAAACACTCTTGACGAAACTACAGAAAAAGGAGAAAACTGATTTCACACAAAACCAAAAAGGGTTGATCTGTTATAAAAACATATTATATGTTCCAAATGTGGAGATCTTGAAAAAAGAGATTCTAGATGAATATCACAAACAGCCATATGCAGGACAGCCAGGATATCAAAAAATGTTAACAACTTTGAAAAAGAAGTTGTTTTGGCCAGCAATAAAGAAAGATGTAGCAGAATATTTAACTAGATGCATGGAATGTCAACTAGTCAAAGTTGAGCATCAACATCCTGCTGGTCTTCTAAACCCTTTGCCAATTGCAAAGTGGAAATGGGACACAGTTTCCACGGATTTCATAACAGGATTACCCAAAACCAAATACCAGCATGATTCAGTAATGGTAGTAGTAGACACTTTAACAAAAGCTGCACATTTTATACCAGTAAAATCTACCTTTGGGACAGCTCAAGTAGAGAATGTGTTCCTGAAAGAGATAGAAAGACTCCATGGAGTTCTGAAGGTGATTGTGTCTGACTGAGATGCTAAGTTTACAGCAGCTTTTTGGAAGGGGCTATTTGGAGGGATGGGTACTAAGTTGAATTTTAGTACTGCTTACCACCCTCAGACAGATGGTTAAACGGAAAGAACTAATCAAATTTTGGAGGATATGTTGAGAATGTATGTGATGGACAGGCCGTCAAAGTGGGAATATTACTTGCATTTAGCTGAATTTTCCTATAATAACAGCTATCAATTCTCCATTAAGATGATATCGTTTGAGGCACTATATGGAAGAAAGTGTCGTACTCCTTTGAGCTGGAGCCAGCCAGAAGATAAACTAATGTTGGGACCATATGCTCTACAAGAGATAGAAAGAATTGTTAAACAGATACAAAGAAACATCAAGACAGCACAAGATCGCTAGAAAAAATATGCTGATAAGAAAAGGGTACACCAAGAATTCAAAGTGGGGGAGCATGTGTACTTGCGTATTAAACCCAAAAAGAGCACACTTTATATTGGAAGCTGTGCAAAACTGGCTCCTAGATATTGTGGTCACTTTGAAATATTAGAAAGGGTGGACCAGTGGCTTACAAGCTAGCCTTACCACCCCATGTTAGAGTTCATGATGTGTTTCATGTTTCGTTATTAAAAAGATATGTGCATGATGCTTCTCACATAGTTGATTGGACTGTTGTACAGGTGGAACCAAAAGGGGAGTTTCTACCAGAACCACTTCAAATATTGGAGCGGGAAGAAATTGAATTGAGGAACCGAATGATAGCAAGAGTAAAGGTGAAGTGGAAGAACTTTACTACTGAGGAAGCTACCTGGGAAAGAGAAGCTGAAATGATGGAAAGATATCCATTTTTGTTTGAGAAATGAACTCTAGTAGTTGAATAACAACACCGAGAACGGTGTTTATTTTCAGAGGGGGAATATGTAACACCCCAAATTTATGTGTTTGAATTTCAAAGCTAGACATTGAACTTTAATCCTAAAGGGAGTGGACCACAAAGGACAAGTAATTGGTGACTGTAATTAAATAATTAATTGGAGGAAATGAATAAAATGATTTTGTGCAGATTGACCAAAATGAGAATTATGAGATCACTTGCTAAATCCATGAGGATGGACAAAGAAAATATTTCCCCACAATCTTTCAAAAATCCTTGAAAGAAATTATTTCTAAATTAGATTTTTGAGGAAAAATCTGAATTCCCCAATGATGAGGAAAGTAGTTGGGAAGAGGTAAAAAGCTGGAAAAGCTGGGAAAAGCATAAAACAGCTTTAAAGAATCCCAAAAATAGGAAGCCTAGGAAAACAAGAAGAAAAGCATCCTGATATTCTGGACGCAGAATTAGAAACATGCTTTGAGGAACAATAGCTTAAATAAGCTGATCCTAAATAGATTGGGGGTTGATCTGTTCTACGAGGGATCTCATCTCGGGGGTGAATTCTGAAGATAAACGAATTCTAAGGTTGGGTGTATTGATCATCTAATTAAGTGGTATGCACAGTTCATTTATATGTTTCTGCTATAAGGGGTAGGAGTAAATTTTATGTTGCACAAGAATGTGAAAATATTATATGTACATGATGTGTGTGGTAATATTCCATACATTTAACAGAAATCTCAGTAGAATTAGCTTCAATTTCTGTACAGTTGTAGGAATCACATCAAGGGAAATAATTCATCATAATCTCTAAACCATAGATGGTCTAAATCTAAGAATACATATTTTCCAAAGATGAGTTATATTCTAACTTTAATCTGCTTCTGCAATTTGAAATAAAAAGAAGGCTCATTCAAAACTAGGTTCGACCAGATTTCCATCTATTAGAGTCTAAAATCAAAACAAACTACACTGTAATTGTTCCTGTAATAGAAATTATATTTTGGTCAAACACAACATTCTATTTAATAATTTGATGTAATAAGAGTGAACTCTGCTAGCCAGTTAATAGTTAAAAAATATGTTTGAGTTATGAAAAATTGGAGTTAGAAAGTATGTATAAGTCTTTGCATCCAAAAGTAGCACAAATAGCTGTGATGTATTTTGGTTATATTAAAATCTCCTTCCTTTCAATTGCCATGATATTTCATGGTAAATTTAGATAAGAGTAGTTGTGCATAGAAATCTGCTAGAAATTTCAGAGTCTTAGAAAACTTGCACCAGCGGCAACTTAAGTTCAAGAAAATACCATTATCATAAAAAATACCATTTTATAGTTCGGAAAAGTGCATGTGTATAGATATACTACCTAGTCTTAATAATAATAAATTATTGAATTGGCTGAGATCTACTAAAACCATACATCCTGAAATACCCCAAATAAAATCCGGATTAACATGCATAATAATCATTGTAATTACAGTGAAGATCTTGTTATGGAATAATAATTTAGAAATTGTAATTTTTATGAGGAAGTGAATGATTACAGCATAATCAACTTTATCGAATCTCTACCTCCTCATGATATATCTACTCACTGAAATTAAATAACAAGAAAAAAAAAACAATGGTTTGCAAACACTGTTGTCACTTCTAGGGCGGCAGTATATTGCATTCTGCACTTAAAAATAATTATGCAAGGTGACGCGTGAGGGCAGAGCCATTGGCCATCCATGTAAATTTTTAATTGTAAGGGCAGTGAAATAGGCATGAGTATGATTAATTATTAAATAGAAGTCCTTTTAATTTAGCAGTGTTGTTGCAGAAATTTAAAAGAAATAAGAACAAGAAACTGTACTGGGGTGCTCGGAAAAAAAGTAGACAAGCGTCCTATAATGGTTATATGCAGACGGGATTTTCGTGACAATCTAGACAGAAAAAAAAACAAAATTTATGCAACTGAATAGTGCGCAAACATTGAAATCAAGTGATTGAAACTCTGGCAACCATAGCTAGAATCCAAAACGAACGCTAAGGGAGTGTAGAGAACCTGTAGTGTAGACGAACTACAATAATGGTGCCGAAATGAAGATTTAACGAGAAACAAGAAAGAAAAACCCTGAAACCATTGTTCGGTGGGACAAAGCTTCCTCATACCTGGAACAAAAATAAATCACGTATTAATTAAGAGTTGTAAAAGAAAAATCGATGTAAACAGGAAAAGGGTATAAAGACAAATGAGAGGCGAGACTATTGTTGTTAACCTTCGAAGGAGTCGACACTCTGAAACAAAATGGCACGCGGGACTAACCATGACCGCGGAAATGGTCTCCCAAAAGCTGAGTCTCGCTTGTGCTAAATCGATACCGGAAACCTATTGCGCATCATCGTGGAAGTAGAAATACTACATTCCTCGGAGTTCAAATCCGTTACCCACAATAAAAAGGGATGGGTTAGATGCATATATAACTAGAGAGTTGTATGAATTCTCAAGGTCAAAATAGGAAGTCTGAACAAGAGTTACTGTAAAAAAAAAAAAAAAAAAACACTACCCATTTGTATAAATTAAAAAGGGGAAAAATCCTTTGATAATAATACGTTCAAACCCATAATTCTGAAATGAAAATAAACGCAGAACCACTGGACAGTGCGGAGATAACCTACAAAGATGAAAATGACGAAGCAAACTGAGAAGGAAATCACTTACCAGCGTGACCAGTGATGGAATGCACGCTCTGGTACTCCTTCCTCGTGACTGTAGATTCCATTATCTCGAGAAAAGTCGAGAAGGCGGAAACAAAGAGCGATAGTCCAGGTAAATGTAACAATCAGGAAAAAAAATGCAACTTAAGAGAAAAACCTAAAACCCTAATATGCAAATCGATACTTGTAATTTAGAGCTGTGGTTGGAGGGAGGGTATGAAATTCGGAAACCTAAAAAAATTAATGGGAGAGTACTTAAGGAAATCTCGAGAGGGATCGTAGAAATCAGTTGATGGGATATCATCATACCCTTCATGTCTTATTTCCTTTTTCATTAGACCACAGGTTGAACGCCAAATAGACAGAGTACATTTACGATCTGGATCTTTCATGGCTAGAGTAACCCTTACGCAATTGAAGTGCAACTGTTAATGCTACGTGTCCAAAGATAGTATGAGAGAGAGTTGGGAAAAGAAATTCGAGATGGAACGAGTCAGAACGCTATCATGAATATTTAAAATTTCATTTATAAGAGACGAGACAGATAAAATGTATATAATACAAGATACCAACATAGTAACGTGAACCTTTACAAAGATCTGACATAAAGTAGCTAGCTTTCAAACAAAATGGTGAGCGGTCAATGGGGTTTTAACCGTAAGCGTACGAGACACAACCGTGGCCAGCTATGAAAAATTTATACATAAGACTAAGGGTTAGTCCTTCGACTTCACCCTCCCATGATAAATATAAAAGTATAAGCATAATAAAATCTATACAATGTACCATTAAATCAAATATATATATATATATATATTTATATAATACGTTGAATTTAGATCATATAACCTATAGTTACATTATAGCCTTTGGGATTAATTATGTTAATTCCATTTAAGTGAAAATGGCATATATGTGAATCTTGAAGTTAGAAGAAGTTATAACGTTATTGAAAACCAGCATTTTGGGACAAATAAAATGCAACAGTTAGGGACGCTAATAGTTTATTATGAAAAAAATAATTTGGGTAGAAGAGAGAGAGAGACATTACAAACGGTATCAGAGCACAAGTTATAAAACTGGGATGTTGTCATGGCGCTCACTGTTGTTGTGTGTTCTTGGTATAAATGAATATTGTGGAAACCTTTCTTTTTAAATCTTACTGATCTATGTTGTGTAGTGTACAGTGGTGCTGAAATGGCAGAAGGTGAAGAAATTTATGTGGATCTGTAGGATGAGTATGGCACACCAGATCCCAACACTCCGGTGATGGCTATGTTGCACAGGTTTCAACGAGAATTGGCTGAATTGAGAAGCCAGAATGACAGGTTGTCATCAGCCAGTAAGGAGCAGGAAAATCTCATCAGAGAACTAGCTTCACGAAATAGCCAAGAAGGCGAGGGTTGCGGAAAGAGGAAGATTGATGGGTCTGATGATGATGATGCTGCTAGGCATCAATATAAATAGAAAAGGGAATTTCAAGGGGAATTTCGAAAGATCAAACCTCCCTCCTATGATGGGGAGAAGGAGGAAGATGTTGAAGCCTGGTTGCTGAATATGATTAAATATTTCCAGTTCTATGAATATGAGAGCAATCTGAAGGCCAGATTAGTTGTTTACTAGCTACAAGGTAAAGCTACCTTGTGGTGGGAGGAGACGAAAATGGTCCATGCCATTGACGAAAAGACAATTACTTGGGAGGATTTCCAGGTTAAGTTCAAAAATCACTATCTAAATGAACGTTAATATGATGAGAAAGCCAAGGAATTTCATGAACTTAGACTGGGGCAACTCACTATCGATGAGTTTGTCACTAAGTTTACAAATCTGCTGAGATATGTCCCTTATATTAGGGAAGAGAAGGCAAAGGTACAAAGGTTTCTAAACTATCTGCCGGCTGCGTACAAAGAGAATATCGAGTTTGATAATCCAAAAACAATGGACGAGGTAGTAAGGAAGGCAAGATTATGCTATCAGCAGTTTAAGGTAAAGGCTAAGCATGGAAAAAGTTGGCAGATTAAGAGTGAGTTCAAAGGAAGGAAACAGAAACCAGCCTATTTGAAGAATTTTGGTAGGGATCATCAGCGGAAAAAGTTTAATAAACCCAAAGAAAGTCAAACTGCTCAGTCCCAAGTGGCATCAAAACAAACGGATGGAGACAACAAGAAAGAGAGCACAGTGAAAATGAGAGAACCCTTGAAATGTTGGGGCTGTGGAGAACCCCATCTTCTAAGGGATTGTCCTCATCGAAACATTCAGATGATCATGAGAGATCGAGAAGCTACAACAGTAAATGACATAGAAATAAATATACCCACCATCAGTACAGCCTTGGAAAATTAGCAAGGAGAACATCAAGCTACCATGGTTGAAATGGAGGGTAAGATTTCTAACTAGTCTGTTACAGTTTTGATTGATCCGGGTGCTTCTTTGAGTTACATTAGTCCAAAAATTGTAGAAAAATGTAATCTTAAACCTGAAAAATTTAAGCAGTCATGGTTGGTTTAGCTGGCCACTGGAACCAAGAGGAAGGTAACACATAAATTTCCTAGAACAAAAATTAGACTAAATGATTTTCAAACAGAGGTAAATTTGAATATTCTGCCTTTAGGTTCATATGACTTGTTGATAAGAATGGAATGGCTGGAAAAGAAGAAGGTTATGATGAACTATTGGGACAAGACCTTACATTGTGAATATGAAGAAGGGAAACCTTTTATCCTCAAGGGAAAACAAAAACCTATCTTTGTGAGACAAATATCAGCACTGCAATTAAAACGAACAGCTAGAAAAGGATACCAAGTTTATGCAATACATGTGGAAGAAATAGAACAGAACACTGAAGAAAAATTGTTGGATACTTTACCAGTAGTAAGAGAGTTTAAGGAAGTTTTTCCAGATGAGATTCCTCATCTTCCTCCCAAAAGAGAGATTGATTTTTCAATCGACCTAGTGAAGGGAGCAGTACCTGTTACTCGAGCCCCCTATCGAATGAGCCCCCTAGAACTAATGGAGCTGAAAATGCAATTGCAAGAACTGTTAGATAAAGGTTATATCAGACCGAGTGTGTCTCCTTGGGGAGCACCTGTGTTGTTCGTGAAAAAGAAAGATGGAACTTTTAGGATGTGCATTAATTATCGCCAACTAAACAAGTTAACCATTAAGAATAGATACCCTTTACCAAGAATTGATGATATTTTTGATCAAGTGAGAGGAGCTTCAGTCTTTTCGAAGATTGAATTAAGAACTGGCTATCACCAGCTCCGAATCAAGGAAGAAGACATCAGCAAAATAGCTTTTCGAACTAGGTATGGTCACTACAAATTTGTAGTCCTACCTTTTGGTTTGACAAATTCTCCTGCCACATTAATGTGCCTAATGAACAGTGTGTTGAATAAATACTTGGATAAATTTTTCCTTGTGTTCATAGATGATATTTTAGTCTACTCAAAAAGTGAAGAAGAACATAAAGAACATTTGAGGATAGTATTGCAAACTCTGAAAGAAAACTAGCTATATGCCAAGTTTAGCAAATGTGAATTTTATAAAGATAAGATTCAATACTTGGACCATATTATTTCTGAACAAGGCCTTGCTGTTGACCCTGAAAGGATAAAGGCTATTAAAGAATGGCCTGTACCAACTGATGTTTCAGCAGTAAGATCATTCATGGGAATTGTAGGCTATTATCACAAATTTGTGGAGAAATTTTCTGCCATAGCATATCCCATAACTTCCCTACAGAGGAAGGGTGTCAAATTTGAGTGGACTGAAAAATGCCAAAACACTTTTGACCAATTAAAATTAAAACTTACTACAGCCCCTATACTAAAGATTGCAGATCCAGATAAAGAATTCGTGGTATGTACAAATGCCTGTAGAGAGGGGTTGGGAGGAGTTCTTCTACAGGAAAATTCAGTTATTGCATATGAATCTAGGAAGCTGAAGATACATGAACAAAACTACAGTGCTTATGATTTGGAGTTAGCAGCTGTTATTCATGCCTTGAAAATGTGGCAACACTATCTCCTTGGAAAAAAATTTACATTGATGATTGATCATATTAGTCTTAAATATTTCTTTTCCCAAACTGATCTGAATGCAAGACAGGCTAGATGGTTGTCCTTTTTAAGTGAATTTGATATGGACATAAAACATATCAAACGGAAAGAAAATAAAGTTGCTAATGCATTGAGCAGAAATGCTTGTGAGAATATAAACAACATTGGAAGTAGTGCCCAGATTGAGGTAGAAGAGTTGGTGAGAAAAGTAGCAAACCAAGATCCAAATTATGAAACACTCTTGATGAAACTACAGAAAAAGGAGAAAACTGATTTTACTCAAAACCAAAAAGGGTTGATCTGTTATAAAAACAGATTATATGTTCCAAATGTGGAGATCTTGAAAAAAGAGATTCTAGATGAATATCACAAACAGCCATATGCAAGACATCAAGGATATCAGAAAATGCTAACAACTTTGAAAAAGAAGTTGTTTTGGCCAGGAATGAAGAAAGATGTAGCAGAATATTTGACTAGATGCATGGAATGTCAACTAGTCAAAGTTGAGCATCAACATCCTGCTGGTCTTCTAAACCCTTTGCCAATTGCAGAGTGGAAATGGGACACAGTTTCCATGAATTTCATAACAGGATTACCCAAAACTAAATACAACATGATTTAATAATGGTATTAGTAGACATTTTAACAAAAGTTGCACATTTTATACCAGTAAAATCTACCTTTGGGACAGCTAAAGTAGCGAATGTGTTCCTGAAAGAGATAGTAAGACTTCATGGAGTTCCAAAGGTGATAGTTTATGACCGAGATGCTAAGTTTACAGCATCTTTTTGGAAGGGGCTATTTGGAGGGATGGGTACTAAGTTGAATTTTAGAACTGCTTACCACCCTCAGACAGATGGTCAAATGGAAAGAACTAACCAAATTTTGGAGGATATGTTGAGAATGTATGTGATGGATAGGCCGTCAAAGTGGGAAGATTACTTGCATTTAGCGAAATTTTCCTATGATAACAGCTATCAATCCTCCATTAAGATGAGTCTGTTTGAGGCACTGTATAGAAGAAAGTGTCATACTCCTTTGAGCTGGAGCCAGCCAGAAGATAAACTAATGTTGGGACCATATGCTTTACAAGAGATGGAAAGAATTGTTAAGAAGATACAACGAAACATCAAGACAGCATAAGATCGCCAGAAAAACTATGCTGATAAGAAAAGGGTACACCGAGAATTCAAAGTGGGGGAGCATGTGTACTTGCGTATTAAACCCAGAAAGAGCACAATTTATGCTGGAAGTTGTGCAAAACTGGCTCCTAGATATTGTGGTCCCTTTGAAGTATTAGAAAGGGTGGGACCAAAATATGCTTAGTTTTACCAAATTCCATGTTAGAGTTCATGATGTGTTTCATGTTTCATGGTTAAAAGATATGTGCATGATGCTTCCTCACATGTTTGATTGGACTAGGTGTACATTGTGGAACCAGAAGGTTTGTTTTCACTTCTAACCACTTCAAATATTGGAGCTGAAGAATTGAATTGAGGAGCCGAATGGTAGCAAGAGTGTGTGTAAAGTGGAAGCACTTTACTACCGAAGAAGCTACCTAGAAGAGAAGTCGAAATGATGGAAAGATATCCATTTTTGTTTGAGAAATGAACTCTTATAGTTGAATAACAACACCGAGAACTTGTTTATTTTTAGAGGGGGAATATGTAACACCCCAAATTTATGTGTTTGAATTTCAAAGCTAGACATTGAACTTTAATCCTAAAGGGAGTGGACCCCAAAGGACAAGTAATTGGTGAATGTAATTAAATAATTAATTGGAGGAAATGAATAAAATGATTTTGTGCTTGACCAAAATGAGAATTATGAGATCACTTGCTAAATCCATGAGGATGGAAAAAGAAAATATTTCCCCACAATCTTTCAAAAATCCTTGAAAGAAATTAGTTCTAAATTAGATTTTTGAGGAAAAATCTGAATTCCCCAATGATGAGGAAAGTAGTTGGGAAGAGGTAAAAAGCTGGACAAGCTGGGAAAAGCATAAAACAGCTTTAAAGAATCCCAAAAATGGGAAACCTAGGCAAACAGGAAGAAAAGCATCTTGATATTCTGGACGCAGAATTAGAAACATGCTTTGGGGAACAATAGCTTAAATAAGCTGCTCCTAAACAGATTAGGAGTTGATCTGTTGGAGGGATCTCAGGACAGGGGTGAATTTTGAAGATAAACGAATTCTAATGTTGGGTGGATTGATCGATTAATTAAGTAATGGCCAGCTCATTTATATGTTTCCGCTATAAGGTAGGATTAAAGTTTATGTTGCATAGGAAGGTGAAAATAAGTATTTGTACATGCTGTGTGTAGTAATATTCCACACATTGAATAGAAATCTCAGCAGAATTAGCTTCAATTTCTGTATAGTTGTGGGAATCACATCTAGGGAAAGAATTCATCAGAACCTCTAAACCATAGATGGTCTAAATATGAGAATACATATTTTCCAAAGATGATTTATATTCTAACTTTAATCTACTTCTGCAATTTGAAATAAAAAGAATGCTCATTAAAAGCTAGGTTCAACCAGATTCCCATCTACTAGAGTCTGAAATTAAAACAAACTACACTGTAATTGTTCTTGCAACCGAAATTATAATTGAGTCAAACACAATATTATATTTAATAATTTGATGCAATAAGAGTGAACTCTGCTAGCCAGTTAATAGTTAAAAATTCTGTTTGAGTTATGGAAAAAAATTTGAGTTAGAAAGTAGGTATAAGTCCTTGCATCCAGAAGTAACACAAATATCTGTAATGTATTTTGGTTATATTAAAACCTCCTTCTCCTCAATTGCCATGAGATTTCATGGTAACTTAGATAAGAGTAGTTGTGCATAGGAAACTACTAGAAATTTCAGAGTCTTATAAAACTTGCATCAGGGCAACTTACATTCAGGAAAATGCCATTATTATAAGAAATACCATTTTATAGAAAAAAAATGCATTTGTATAAATCTACTACACAGTCGTAATAAGAATGAATTATTGAATTAGTTGAGATCTACTAAAACCACACAGCCTGAGATACCCCAAATAAATTCCGGCTTAGTATGCATACTAATAACTGTAATCACAGTGAAGATCTTGTTAGGAAATCATAAGATAGAAATTTTGATTATTCGGAGTAAGTGATATGTCTACTCACTGAAGTTAAATAACAAGAATAAAAATTTTAATAAAACAATGCCTTGCAAACGATGATTATCACTTCTAGGGCGGCAATACATTGCGTTCTGCGATTCAAATAATTATGCAAGATGACGCGTGAGGGCAGAACCTTCAACCATCCATGTAAAGTTTTTTTTAGTGTGATAGCAGTGAACTAGGCATGAGTATGGTTAATCATTGAATAAAAGTCCTTTTAAATGAGTACTATGGTTGCAGAAAATTTACAGAAATAAGAATAAGAATTTGTACTGGGGTGCTCGGCAAGAAAGTAGACAAGCGTCTTATAATGATCATATACAGATGGGATTGTCGTGACAATCTAGACAGGAAGAAACAAAAACGAAATGTATGCAATTAAACAGTGCGCAAACATGGAAATCAAGTGACTGAAACTCTGGCAACCATAGCTAGAACCCCAAACGAACGTTGAGGGAGTGTAGAAAACCTGTATGGTAGGCGAACTGCAGTAATGGAGCCGAAATGAAGATTTAACCAGAAATGAGGAAGAAAAACCCTGAAACCCTTGTTCGGTAGGACAGACCTTCCTCACACCTGAAACAAAAATAAATCACGTATTAGCTAAGAGTTGTAAAAGAAAAATCGATGTAAACAGGAAAAGTGTATAGAGATAAACGATAGGCGAGACTGGTGTGTAACCTTCGAAGAAGTCGATGCGCTGAAACAAAATGGCACACAGGGCTAACCATGACCGTGGAAACAGTTTCACGAAAGCTGAGTCCGGTTTGTGTTAGATCGTCATCGGAAACCTATTGCACATTAGCGTGGGAGTAGAAATATTACATTCCTCGGAGTTAAATCCATTAACCGCCAAAAAAAAGAAGAAGAATGAGTTAGACACAGGTATAACAAGAGTGTTGTATGAATGTTCATGGTCAAAATAGGAAATCTGAACAAAAGTTCTACTGTACAAAAAAGAAAAAAGAAAAAACACCTACCCATTTGCATAAATTAAAAAGGGGAAAACCCATTAGAGAATAATACGTTCAAACCCAAAGTCTGAGATGAGAATAAGCGCAGAACCAATGAACCATGCAGAGATAACCTAGAAAGATGAAAACGACGAAGCAAACTGAGGGGGAAATCACTTACCAGCGTGACCAGTGATGGAATGCAAGCTCTGGTACTCCTTCCTCGTGACTGTAGATTCCATTATCTCGAGAAAAGCCAAGAAGGTGGAAACAAAGAGCGATAGTCCAGGTAAATGTAACAATCAGGAAAAAAAAATGCGACTTAAAAGAAAAACCTAAAACCCTAATATGCAAATCGATACTTGTAATTTAGAGCTGTGGTTGGAGGGAGGGTATGAAATTCGGAAACCTAAAAAAATTAATGGGAGAGTACTTAAGGAAATCTCGAGAGGGATCGTAGAAATCAGTTGATGGGATATCATCATACCCTTCATGTCTTATTTCCTTTTTCATTAGACCACAGGTTGAACGCCAAATAGACAGAGTACATTTACGATCTGGATCTTTCATGGCTAGAGTAACCCTTACGCAATTGAAGTGCAACTGTTAATGCTACGTGTCCAAAGATAGTATGAGAGAGAGTTGGGAAAAGAAATTCGAGATGGAACGAGTCAGAACGCTATCATGAATATTTAAAATTTCATTTATAAGAGACGAGACAGATAAAATGTATATAATACAAGATACCAACATAGTAACGTGAACCTTTACAAAGATCTGACATAAAGTAGCTAGCTTTCAAACAAAATGGTGAGCGGTCAATGGGGTTTTAACCGTAAGCGTACGAGACACAACCGTGGCCAGCTATGAAAAATTTATACATAAGACTAAGGGTTAGTCCTTCGACTTCACCCTCCCATGATAAATATAAAAGTATAAGCATAATAAAATCTATACAATGTACCATTAAATCAAATATATATATATATATATATTTATATAATACGTTGAATTTAGATCATATAACCTATAGTTACATTATAGCCTTTGGGATTAATTATGTTAATTCCATTTAAGTGAAAATGGCATATATGTGAATCTTGAAGTTAGAAGAAGTTATAACGTTATTGAAAACCAGCATTTTGGGACAAATAAAATGCAACAGTTAGGGACGCTAATAGTTTATTATGAAAAAAATAATTTGGGTAGAAGAGAGAGAGAGACATTACAAACGGTATCAGAGCACAAGTTATAAAACTGGGATGTTGTCATGGCGCTCACTGTTGTTGTGTGTTCTTGGTATAAATGAATATTGTGGAAACCTTTCTTTTTAAATCTTACTGATCTATGTTGTGTAGTGTACAGTGGTGCTGAAATGGCAGAAGGTGAAGAAATTTATGTGGATCTGTAGGATGAGTATGGCACACCAGATCCCAACACTCCGGTGATGGCTATGTTGCACAGGTTTCAACGAGAATTGGCTGAATTGAGAAGCCAGAATGACAGGTTGTCATCAGCCAGTAAGGAGCAGGAAAATCTCATCAGAGAACTAGCTTCACGAAATAGCCAAGAAGGCGAGGGTTGCGGAAAGAGGAAGATTGATGGGTCTGATGATGATGATGCTGCTAGGCATCAATATAAATAGAAAAGGGAATTTCAAGGGGAATTTCGAAAGATCAAACCTCCCTCCTATGATGGGGAGAAGGAGGAAGATGTTGAAGCCTGGTTGCTGAATATGATTAAATATTTCCAGTTCTATGAATATGAGAGCAATCTGAAGGCCAGATTAGTTGTTTACTAGCTACAAGGTAAAGCTACCTTGTGGTGGGAGGAGACGAAAATGGTCCATGCCATTGACGAAAAGACAATTACTTGGGAGGATTTCCAGGTTAAGTTCAAAAATTGCTATCTAAATGAATGTTAATATGATGATAAAGCCAAGGAATTTCATGAACTTAGACTCGGGCAACTCACTATCGATGAGTTTGTCACTAAGTTTACAAATCTGTTGAGATATGTCCCTTATACTAGGGAAGAGAAGGCAAAGGTACACAGGTTTCTAAACTATCTGTCGGCTGCGTACAAAGAGAATATCGAGTTTGATAATCCAAAAACAATGGACGAGGTAGTAAGGAAGGCAAGATTATGCTATCAGCAGTTTAAAGTAAAGGCTAAGCATGGAAAAAGTTGGCAGAATAAGAGTGAGTTCAAAGGAAGGAAACAGAAACCAGCCTATTTGAATAATTTTGGTAGGGATCATCAGCGGAAAAAGTTTAATAAACCCAAAGAAAGTCAAACTGCTCAGTCCCAAGTGGCCTCAAAACAAACAGATGGAGACAACAAGAAAGAGGGCACAGTGAAAATGAGAGAACCCTTGAAATGTTGGGGCTGTGGAGAACCCCATCTTTTCAGGGATTGTCCTCATCGAAACATTCAGATGATCATGAGAGATCGAGAAGCTACAACAGTAAATGACATAGCAAGAAATATACCCACCATCAGTGCAGCCTTGGAAAATTAGCAAGCAGAACATCAAGCTACCATGGTTGAAATGGAGGGTAAGATTTCTAACCAGTCTGTTACAGTTTTGATTGATCCGGGTGCTTCTTTGAGTTACATTAGTCCCAAAATTGTAGAAAAATGTAATATTAAACCTGAAAAATTTAAGCAGTCATGGTTGGTTTAGCTGGCCGCTGGAACCAAGAGGAAGGTAACACATAAATTTCCCATAACAAAAATTATACTAAATGATTTTCAAACAGAGGTAAATTTGAATATTCTGCCTTTAGGTTCATATGACTTGTTGATAGGAATGGAATGGCTGGAAAAGAAGAAGGTTATGTTGAACTATTGGGACAAGACCTTACATTGTGAATATGAAGAAGGGAAACCTTTTATCCTCAAGGGAAAACAAAAACCTATCTTTGTGAGACAAATATCAGCACTGCAATTAAAACGAACAACTAGAAAAGGATACCAATTTTATGCAATACATGTGGAAGAAATAGAACAGAACACTGAAGAAAAATTGCTGGATACTTTACCAGTAGTAAGAGAATTTAAGGAATTTTTTCCAGATGAGATTCCTCATCTTCCTCCCAAAAGAGAGATTGATTTTTCAATCGACCTAGTGCCGGGAGCAGTACCTGTTACTCGAGCCCCCTATCGAATGAGCCCCCCAGAACTAATGGAGCTGAAAATGCAATTGCAAGAACTGTTAGATAAAGGTTATATCAGACCGAGTGTGTCTCCTTGGGGAGCACCTGTGTTGTTCGTGAAAAAGAAAGATGGAACTTTCAGGATGTGCATTAATTATCGCCAACTAAACAAGTTAACCATTAAGAATAGATACCCTTTACCAAGAATTGATGATATTTTTGATCAAGTGAGAGGAGCTTCTGTCTTTTCGAATATTGACTTAAGAACTGGCTATCAGCAGCTCCGAATCAAGGAAGAAGACATCAGCAAAATAGCTTTTCGAACCAGGTATGGTCACCAAAAATTTGTAGTCCTACCTTTTGGTTTGACAAATGCTCCTGCCACATTAATGTGCCTAATGAACAATGTGTTAAATAAATACTTGGATAAATTTGTCCTTGTGTTCATAGATGATATTTTAGTCTACTCAAAAAGTGAAGAAGAACATAAAGAACATTTGAGGATAGTATTGCAAACTCTGAAAGGAAACTAGCTATATGCCAAGTTCAGCAAATGTCAATTTTATAAAGATAAGATTCAATACTTGGACCATATTATTTCTGAACAAGGCCTTGCTGTTGACCCTGAAAGGATAAAGGCTATTAAAGAATGGCCTGTACCAACTGATGTTTCAGCAGTAAAATCATTCATGGGAATTGTAGGCTATTATCACAAATTTGTGGAGAAATTTTCTGCCATAGCATATCCCATAACTTCCCTACAGAGGAAGGGTGTCAAATTTGAGTGGACTGAAAAATTCCAAAACAGTTTTGACCAATTAAAATTAAAACTTACTACAACCGCTATATTGAAGATTGCAGATCCGGATTAAGAATTCGTGGTATGTACAGATGCCTGTAGAAAGGGGTTGGGAGGAGTTCTTCTGCAGGAAAATTCAGTTATTGCATATGACTCTAGGAAACTGAAGATACATGAACGAAACTATAGTGCCTATGATTTGGAGTTAGCAGCTATTATTTATGCCTTGAAAATGTGGCGACACTATCTCCTTGGAAAAAAATTTACATTGATGACTGACCATATTAGTCTTAAATATTTCTTTTCCCAAACTGATCTGAATGCAAGATAGACCAGATGGTTGTCCTTTTTAAGTGAATTTGATATGGACATAAAACATATCAAAGGGAAAGAAAATAAAGTTACTGATGCATTGAGCAAAAATGCGTGTTAGAATATAAACAGCATTGGAAGTAGTGGCCATATTGAAGTAGAAGAGTTGTTGAGAAAAGCAGCAAACCAAGATCCAAATTATGAAAAACTCTTGATGAAACTATAGAAAAAGGAGAAAATTGATTTCACTCAAAACCAAAAAGGGCTGATCTGTTATAAAAACAGACTATATGTTCCAAATGTGGAGATATTGAAAAAAGAGATTCTAGATGAATATCACAAACAACCATATGCAGGACATCCAGGATATCATAAAATGTTAACAGCTTTGAAAAAGAAGTTGTTTTTGCCAGGAATGAAGAAAGATGTAGTAGAATATTTAACTAGATGCATGGAATGTCAACTAGTCGAAGTTGAGCATCAACATCCTGCTGGTCTTCCATACCCTTTGCCAATTGCAGAGTGGAAATGGGACACAGTTTCCATGGATTTCATAACAGGATTACCGAAAACCAAATACCAGCATGATTCAATAATGGTAGTAGTAGACACTTTAACAAATGCTACACATTTTATACCAGTAAAATCTACCTTTGGGACAACTCAGGTAGCAAATGTGTTCCCGAAAGAGATAGTAAGACTCCATGGAGTTCCGAAGGTGATTGTTTCTGACAGAGATGCTAAGTTTACAGCAGCTTTTTGGAAGGGGCTATTTGGAGGGATGGGTACTAAGTTGAATTTTAGTACTGCTTACCACCCTCAGACAGATGGTAAAACGGAAAGAACTAATCAAAATTTGGAGGATATGTTGAGAATGTATGTGATGGATAGGCCGTCAAAGTGGGAAGATTACTTGCATTTAGCTGAATTTTCCTATAATAACAGCTATCAATTCTCCATTAAGATAAGTTCGTTTGAGGCACTGTACAGAAGAAAGTGTCGTACTCCTTTGAGCTGGAGCCAGCCAGAAGATAAACTAATGTTGGGACCAGATGCTTTACAAGAGATGGAAAGAATTGTTAAATAGATACAAAGAAACATTAAGACAGGACAATATCACCAGAAAAACTATGTTGATAAGAAAAGGGTACACCGAGAATTCAAAGTGGGGGAGCATGTGTACTTGCGTATTAAACCCAAAAAGAACACACTTTATACTAGAAGTTGTTCAAAACTAGCTCCTAGATATTGTGGTCCCTTTGAAGTATTAGAAAGGGTGGGACCAGTGGCTTACAAGCTAGCCTTACCACCCCATGTTAGAGTTCATGATGTGTTTCATGTTTTGTTATTAAAAATATATGTGCATGATGCTTCTCACATAGTTGATTGGACTGTTGTACAGGTGGAACTAGAAGGGGAGTTTCTACCAGAACCGCTTCAAATATTGGAGCGGGAAGAAATTGAATTGAGGAACCGAATGGTAGCAAGAGTAAAGGTGCAGTGGAAGCACTTTACTACTGAGGAAGCTACCTGGGAAAGAGAAGCTGAAATGATGGAAAGATATCCATTTTTGTTTGAGAAATGAACTATAGTAGTTGAATAACAACACCGAGGATGGTGTTTATTTTCAGAGGGGGAATATTTAACACCCCAAATTTATGTGTTTGAATTTCAAAGCTAGACATTGAACTTTAATCATAAAGGGAGTGGACCCCAAAGGACAACTAATTGGTAAATGTGAAATGAATAAAATGATTTTGTGCAGATTGAACAAAATGAGAATTATGAGATCACTTGCTAAATCAATGAGGATGGACAAAGAAAATATTTTGCCGCAATCTTTCAAAAATCCTTGAAAGAAATTATTTCTAAATTAGATTTTTGAGGAAAAATCTCAATTTCCCAATGACGAGGAAAGTAGTTGGGAAGAGGTAAAAAGTTGGAAAAGCTGGGAAAGGCATAAAACAACTTTAAAGAATCCTAAAAATGGGAAGCCTAGGAAAACAGGAAGAAAAGCATCCTGATATTCTAGACGCAGAATTAGAAACATGCTTTGGGGAACAATAGCTTAAATAAGATGCTCCTAAATAGATTGGAGGTTGATCTCATCTCAGGGGTGAATTATGAAGATAAACGAATTCTAAGGTTGGGTGGATTTTTCATCTAATTAAGTGGTATGCACAGTTCATTTATATGTTTCTGCTATAAGGGGTAGGAGTAAATTTTATGTTGCATAGGAATGTGAAAATATTATATGTACATGCTGTGTGTGGTAATATTCCATACATTTAACAAAAATATCAGTAGAATTAGCTTCAATTTCTGTACAGTTGTAGGAATCACATCAAGGGAAAGAATTCATCAAAATCTCTAAACCATAGATGGTCTAAATATGAGAATACATATTTTCCAAAGATGAGTTATATTCTAACTTTAATCTGCTTCTGCAATTTGAAATAAAAAGAAGGCTCATTCAAAACTAGGTTCAACCAGATTTCCATCTATTAGAGTCTAAAATCAAAACAAACTACACTGTAATTGTTCCTATAATAGAAATTATATTTTGGTCAAACACAATATTCTATTTAATAATTTGATGTAATAAGAGTGAACTCTGCTAGCCAGTTAATAGTTAAAAATTATGTTTGAGTTATGAAAAATTGGAGTTAGAAAGTATGTATAAGTATTTGCATCCAAAAGTACCACAAATAGCGGTGATGTATTTTGGTTATATTAAAATCTCCTTCCTTTCAATTGCCATGAGATTTCATGGTAAATTTACATAAGAGTAGTTGTGCATAGAAATCTGCTAGAAATTTCAGAGTCTTAGAAAACTTGCACCAGCAGCAACTTAAGTTCAAGAAAATACCATTATCATAAGAAATACCATTTTATAGTTCGGAAAAGTGCATGTGTATAGATATACTACCTAGTCTTAATAAGAATAAATTATTGAATTGGCTGAGATCTACTAAAACCATACAGCCTGAAATACCCCAAATAAAATCCGGATTAACATGCATAATAATCACTGTAATTACAGTGAAGATCTTGTTACGGAATAATAAGTTAGAAATTGTAATTTTTATGAGGAAGTGAATCATTACAGCATAATCAACATTATCGAATCTCTACCTCCTCATGATATATCTACTCACTGAAATTAAATAACAAGAAAAAAAAAACAATGGTTTGCAAACACTGTTGTCACTTCTAGGGCGGCAGTACATTGCATTCTACACTTAAAAATAATTATGCAAGGTGACGCGTGAGGGCAGAACCATCGGCCATCCATGTAAAGTTTTAATTGTAATGGCGGTGAAATATGCATGACTATGATTAATTATTAAATAGAAGTCCTTTTAAGTTAGCACTGTTGTTGCAGAAATTTAATAGAAATAAGAACACGAAACTGTACTGGGGTGCTCGGCAAGAATGTAGACAAGCGTCTTATAATGGCTATATGCAGACGGGATTGCCGTGATAATCTAGACAGAAAAAAAAACAAAAAAAAACAAAATTTATGCAACTGAATAGTGCGCAAACACTGAAATTAAGTGACTGAGACTCTGGAAACCATAACTAGAATCCCAAACGAACGCTGAGGGAGTGTAGAGAACCTGTAAGGTAGATGAACTACAATAATGGAGCCAAAATGAATATTTAAGCAGAAATGAGAAAGAAAAACCCTGAAACCATTGTTCGGTGGGACAGAGCTTCCTCATACCTGGAAGAAAAATAAATCACGTATTAATTAAGAGTTGTAAAAGAAAAATCGATGTAAACAGGAAAAGGGTGTAAAGACAAACGAGAGGCGATACTGGTGTTGTTAACCTTCGAAGGATTCGATGCTTTGAAACAAAATGGCACGCAGGACTAACCATGACCGCGGAAATGGTCTCCCAAAAGCTGAGTTTGGCTTGTGCTAAATCGATACCGGAAACCTATTGCGCATCCTTGTGGAAGTAGAAATACTACATTCCTCGGAGTTCAAATCCGTTACCCACAATAAAAAGGGATGGGTTAGACGCATATATAACTAGAGAGCTGTATGAATGCTCAAGGTCAAAATAGGAAGTCTGAAAAAGATTTACTGTAAAAAAAAAAAAAAAAAATCTCATCAGAGAACTAGCTTCACGGAACAACCAAGAAGGCGAGGGTTCCGGAAAGAGGAAGATTGATGGGTCTGATGATGATGATGCTGCTAGGCATCAATATAAACAGAAAAGGGAATTTCAGGTGGAATTTCGAAAGATCAAACCTCCCTCCTATGATGGGGAGAAGGAGGAAGATGCTGAAGCCTGGTTGCTAAATATGATTAAATATTTCCAGGTCTATGAATATGAGAGCAATCTGAAGGCCAGATTAGCTGTTTACTAGCTACAAGGTAAATCTACGTTGTGGTGGGAGGAGACGAAAATGTTCCATGCCATTGACGAAAAGACAATTACTTGGGAGGATTTCCAGGTTAAGTTCAAAAATCGCTATCTAAATGAATGTTACTACCAAGGAATTTCATGAACTTAGACTAGGAAAACTCACTATCGATGAGTTTGTCACTAAGTTTACAAATCTGTTGAGATATGTCTCTTATATTAGGGAAGAGAAGGAAAAGGTACAAAGGTTTCTGAACTGTCTGTCGGCTGTGTACAAAGAGAAGATCGAGCTTGATAATCCAAAAACAATGGACGAGGCAGTAAGGAAAGCAAGATTATGCTATCAGCAGTTTAAAGTAAAGGCTAAGCATGGGAAAAGTTGGAAGAATAAGAGTGAGTTCAAAGGAAGAAAATAGAAACCAACCTATTTGAAGAATTTTGGTAGGGATCATCAGCGGAAAAATTTTAATAAACCCAATGAAAGTCAAACTTCTTAGTCCCAAGTCGCCTCAAAAAAAACATATGGAGACAACAAGAAAGAGGGCACAGTGAAAATGAGAGAACCCTTGAAATGTTGGGGCTGTGGAGAACCCCATCTTCTGAGGGATTGTCCTCATCGAAACATTCAGATGATCATGAGAGATTGAGAAGCTACAACAGTAAATGACATAGCAAGAAATATACCCACCATCAGTGCAGCCTTGGAAAATCGGCAAGCAGAACATCAAGCTACCATGGTTGAAATGGAGGGTATGATTTCTAACCAATCTGTTACATTTTTTATTGTTCCGGGTGCTTCTTTGAGTTACATTAGTCCAAAAATTGTAGAAAAATGTAATCTTAAACCTGAAAAATTTCAGCAGTCATGGTTGGTTCAGCTGGCCACTAGAACCAAGAGGAATGTAACACATAAATTGCCCAGAACATAAATTAATCTAAATGATTTTCAAACAAAGGTAAATTTGAATATTCTGCCTTTAGGTTCATATGACTTGTTGATAGGAATGGACTGGCTGGAAAAGAAGAAGGTTATGATGAACTATTGGGACAAGACCTTACATTGTGAAGATGAAGAAGGGAAACCTTTTATCCTCAAGGGAAAACAAAAACCTATCTCTGTGAGACAAATATCAGCACTGCAATTAAAACGAACAGCTTGAAAAGGATACCAAGTTTATGCAGTACATGTGGAAGAAATAGAATAGAACACTGAAGAAAAATTGTTGGATACTTTACCAGTAGTAAGAGAATTGAAGGAAGTTTTTCCAGATGAGATTCCTCATCTTCCTCCCAAAAGAGAGATTGGTTTTTCAATCGACCTAGTGCCGGGAGCAGTACCTGTTACCCGAGCCCCCTATCGAATGAGCCCCCCGGAACTAATGGAGCTGAAAATGAAATTGCAAGAAATGTTAGATAAAGGTTATATCAGACTGAGTGTGTCTCCTTGGGGAGCACCTGTTCTGTTCGTGAAAAAGAAAGATGGAACTTTTAGGATGTGCATTGATTATCGCCAACTAAACAAGTTGACCATTAAGAATAGATACCCTTTACCGAGAATTGATGATCTTTTTGATCAAGTGAGAGGAGATTCAGTCTTTTCGAAGATTGACTTAAGAACTGGCTATCACCAGCTCCGAATCAAGGAATAAGACATCAGCAAAACAGCATTTTGAACCAGGTATGGTCACTACAAATTTGTAGTCCTACCTTTTGGTTTGACAAATGCTCCTGCCACATCTATGTGCCTAATGAATAGTGTGTTAAATAAATACTTGGATAAATTTGTCCTTGTGTTCATAGATGATATTTTAGTCTACTCAAAAAGTGAAGAAGAACATAAAGAACATTTGAGGATAGTATTGCAAACTCTGAAAGAAAACTAGCTATATGCCAAGTTCAGCAAATGTGAATTTTATAAAGATAAGATTCAATAATTGGGCCATATTATTTCTGAACAAGGCCTTGTTGTTGACCCTGAAAAGATAAAGGCTATTAAAGAATGGCCTGTACCAACTGATGTTTCAGTAGTAAGATCATTCATGGGAATTGCAGGCTATTATCGCAAATTTGTGGAGAGATTTTCTACCATAGCATATCCCATAACTTCTGTACAGAGGAAGGGTGTCAAATTTGAGTGGACTGAAAAATGCCAAAACAGTTTTGACCAACTAAAATTAAAACTTACTACAGCCTCTATACTGAAGATTGCAGATCCGGATAAAGAATTCGTGGTATGTACAGATGCCTATAGAGAGGGGTTTGGAGGAGTTCTTCTACAGGAAAATTCAGTTATTGCATATGACTCTAGGAAACTGAAGATACACCAACAAAACTATAGTGCCTATGATTTGGAGTTAGCAGTTGTTATTTATGCCTTGAAAATGTGGCGACACTATCTCCTTGGAAAAAAATTTACATTGATGACTGACCATATTAGTCTTAAATATTTCTTTTCCCAAACTGATCTGAACGCAAGACAGGCCAGATGGTTGTTCTTTTTAAGTGAATTTGATATGGACATAAAACATATCAAAGGGAAATAAAATAAAGTTGTTGATGCATTGAGCAGAAACGCGTGTCAGAATATAAACAGCATTGGAAGTAGTGCCCAGATTGAAGTAGAAGAGTTGGTGAGAAAAGCAGCAAACCAAGATCCAAATTATGAAACACTCTTGATGAAACTACAGAAAAAGGAGAAAATTGATTTCACTCAAAACCAAAAAGGGTTGATCTGTTATAAAAACATATTATATGTTCCAAATGTGGAGATCTTGAAAAAAGAGATTCTAGATGAATATCACAAATAACCATATGCAGAACATCCAGGATATCATAAAATGTTAACAGCTTTGAAAAAGAAGTTGTTTTGGCCAGGAATGAAGAAAGATGTAGCAAAATATTTAACTAGATGCATGGAATGTCAACTAGTCAAAGTTGAGCATCAACATCATGTTGGTCTTCTAAACCCTTTTCCAATTGCAGAGTGGAAATGGGACACAGTTTCCATGTATTTCATAACAGGATTACCCAAAACCAAATACCAGCATGATTCAGTAATGGTAGTAGTAGACACTTTAACAAAAGCTACACATTTTATACCAGTAAAATCTACCTTTGGGACAACTCAAGTAGCGAATGTGTTCCTGAAAGAGATAGTAAGACTCCATGGAGTTCCGAAGGTGATTGTTTCTGACCGAGATGCTAAGTTTACAGCAGCTTTTTGGAAGGGGCTATTTGGAGTGATGGGTACTAAGTTGAATTTTAGTATTGCTTACCACCCTCAGACAGATGGTCAAACGAAAAGAACTAATCAAATTTTGGAGGATATGTTGAGAATGTATCTGATGGACAGGCCATCAAAGTGGGAAGATTACTTGCATTTAGTTGAATTTGCCTATAATAACAACTATCAATTCTCCATTAAGATGAGTCTGTTTGAGGCACTGTACGGAAGAAAGTGTCGTACTCCTTTGAGCTGGAGCTAGCCAGAAGATAAACTAATGTTGGGACCAGATGCTTTACAGGAGATGGAAAGAATTTTTAAACAGATACAAAGAAACATCAAGACAGCACAAGATCGCCAGAAAAACGTTGCTGATAAGAAAAGGGTACACCGAGAATTCAAAGTGGGGGAGCATGTGTACTTGCGTATTAAACCCAAAAGGAGCACACTTTATACTGGAAGTTGTGCAAAAATGGCTCCTAGATATTGTGGTCCCTTTGAAGTATTAGAAAGGGTGGGACCAGTGGCTTACAAGCTAGCCTTACCACCCCATGTTAGAGTTCATGATGTGTTTCATGTTTCGTTATTAAAAAGATATGTGCATGATGCTTCTCACATAGTTGATTGGACTGTTGTACAAGTGGAACTAGAAGGGGAGTTTCTACCAAAACCGCTTCAAATATTGGAGCGGGAAGAAATTGAATTGACGAACCGAATGGTAGCAAGAGTAAAGTTGCAGTGGAAGCACTTTACTGCTGAGGAAGCTACTTGGGAAAGAGAAGCTGAAATGATGGAAAGATATCCATTTTTGTTTGAGAAATGAACTCTAGTAGTTGAATAACAACACCGAG
Source organism: Pinus albicaulis (assembly GCA_034641835.2). Taxonomy (NCBI): domain Eukaryota; kingdom Viridiplantae; phylum Streptophyta; class Pinopsida; order Pinales; family Pinaceae; genus Pinus; species Pinus albicaulis. Next base: position 454,881 of record JAXQQM020064157.1, on the reverse strand, counting down.
GACGGTGTTTATTTTCAGAGGGGGAATATGTAACACCCCAAATTTATGTGTTTGAATTTCAAAGCTAAACATTGAACTTTAATCCTAAAGGGAGTGGACCCCAAAGGATAAGTAATTGCTGAATGTAATTAAATAATTAATTGGAGGAAATGAATAAAATGATTTTGTGCAGATTGACCAAAATGAGAATTATGAGATCACTTGCTAAATCCATGAGGATGGACAAAGAAAATATTTCCCCACAATCTTTCAAAAATCCTTGAAAGAAATTATTTCTAGATTAGATTTTTGAGGAAAAATATGAATTCCCCAATGATGAGGAAAGTAGTTGGGAAGAGGTAAAAGGCTAGAAAAGCTGGGAAAAGCATAAAACAGCTTTAAAGAATCCCAAAAATGGGAAGCTTAGGAAAACAGGAAGAAAAGCATCCTGATATTCTGGACGCAGAATTAGAAACATGCTTTGGGGAACAATAGCTTAAATAAGCTGCTCCTAAATAGATTGGGGGTTGATCTGTTCTAGGAAGGATCTCAGCTCAGGGGAGAATTCTGATGTCACACCTCTAATTTTCACACCAAAAAAAAAAAAATTCTTCATGAACTCGGACTGTTAAGTATAAGTCTATCATGCTGCTTTTATTCATCATATGTTGTTGTAATTAAATTCCCTACTCCTACTTCTTACCTTATGTTAATTGCATTTCAAAGGGGAACATATTTTTCATGTCTTAGACCTCTACACAGCCTCGCATACCCTTGCGACTTTCACCTTGGTATTAATAGTCAATTATTCCATTTATCGAATTATTGAATATAACAATAAACTCTATAGCACGTATAATCAAACATAAACTAAATGATTCTTAGATCAAACGCAAGTTCGACCTTTCGACACCATAGTTACGATTTCTCCACTATGAGTTTTGGCATAGCCTTGAGGGAAATGATCTTGTGTTTATCTTTTTTTTGTTTTTATATAAGTCGACATAGTATTGGGAATTGTTTCCCCCTACGTTTTGCGTTACACCCATATGCACTGATTGACGTGACCCTTATCACGTTACCGACGATTCTCAAATCAACTTAAGATATTGAAATATGACATGTCATCGAAATGTGTAAGGTCAAATTGGATTGTAGTGTCTCTGTGCAACGCCGCGGGATTGCTTGAATCCACGTCAGGCTTCATAGTGGATAACTGAGTATTGAATAGTTGTGAAATTCGCCACACCAATTCGCTTAAGGGACTGGTGAATCCACATCGAGGTGTTAGCTCGACTCCCGGGATGCACAGTACCCATGCCAATAAGTTACAGGACATATCGACTTTAAGTTTGGTTATACTTAACGATAACGATACGATGGTCATAAGTGCCCCTTCTGCATGCGGTCATGGCATGGCTTCTGGTGCGGCCAGGTGGACGATTGTGATCGTTCACAGTTGGGGTTAAGGCGAAGGTTAACGAATGGTGCCTAAGTCTCCGGTATCGTTTGAGTAGGGATTTTCTCCATTTTGAAGTTAAGTAGTTGCACCTGTCTGGTGGTGGAACAATCTGGCCAGGGTTTGTGCGTGTCTGTGGGAGAACCATGGTAACAAGCTTCATTCATAAGAGCTCAGGTAAATACCCCAGCGTGCAATTTGATTCTTTTGTTTTATTGAATGTTTAAATGATTTCAAGAGGTTGTTGCAACTCTGGTCACACGCTGGCTCTGAGTATGCGTTCCATTTTTTTTTTATAAAGGAAAGGCCTCTTGTTTCAGACTATACGAGTCATACTCTCAGCGCTAAGTGTGATCGTATTTCTCTCTTTCAGGGTTAGCATCAACCCTACTATTGCGGTTTAATAGGATGATACTCATATGTTTTTATGCCTCTGGTGTAATGGCTTCACATTCCATCGAACAGAAACCTACCCTATCGAGGAGTTTCATGAGGTAATTGCTTGAGCTTATTGCCTCTATTCTGGAATTGCGACTTCTTCCTTATTCTGAAGATGTGGTGTGTTAATTCATCTCTATATGCAAATTTGTTTTCAGGTCTCTGCGCATCTGGACCCTGCGTTTCACAGGTATGGTTTTTGCCGCATTATGAGTTTTTTCTTCAGTTATTTCCCTACGTGATTACCAGTTGACTAATTCCCTTTCGTTTTGATGGCAATTTTCGTGGCAGGTAATGAATGGTTACGACAAGTTGTAAACTTCACACGTAATAATTTCAATTGTTAGGGTTACTAACGTGGACCTCCTGGCCCTCCAGGTCGGTATTCTTGTGGAATTTAATACTCTTCTCCTATTGTGTCGTTCTCATGGGCGTCGAAATAGGATATCGACCCTATATACAGTTGCGCAAAAGGGCGCTTGTTTAGATTATTCTATTGAAGTAGGGCTGCACGTTTAATATTCCAGCCTGATAGGCTCCTTGTATATATTTTGACATTTTTGGAAAATTTTGTTCTTCCTATTGTCTTAGGTTGAATTTGTTATATATTCTACCACAATTTTAAATGAACAGAGACTGTATAATTAATGCATATATTGTCATACCATGGCATTTGGATTTGTTAAATTTGCTCGTCTGAAATTATTTTGTTTCTGGAAATGCTACTGACTTCCAGATTTCTTAATGGCATACATCAGAATTTACATGTGGTTATATATGATGTTTATATACTCCTATGATGTGTTTGGTTCACTCCTTTCTGTGTAGAGTATATACTTGTGTAATTTATAGTGTAATTACAGTTGTCTCTGCTCGTGGTTTCAATGACCTGGTTCTACACCTGACTGTCCAGTCATATGAACAGCTAACTGAATATTTATGAAACCAGATATGTTTATCAATAGATGGTTAATGTGTATGAAAGTATATAATTTATAATTTCTCCTTTTTCAAAGGTATGCAAGCATAAAGGCTATTCTCCAGTTCTTCTCATTTTTTCTTTGTGTACTTAGTACAGTTAATATCTACCTGTATGCATGATAGTAGTTGAATTTTGAAGAACTGGTAATGGGATTTATACTCTTTTAACCTTTCTCCTAGTCAAGGGAATATTGATTAAATAAATGCTACTGTGCAATATGTTGCAATTTATTTACTTCTTACTCCTATGCTTCTCCACTGCTTTCTCATAATTTTGGTAGTCTATGTATTCTTTCTCAGTAATATACTATTAGCATAATTCCATGAACCCATGGTCTGGTCTTTTCCCTATTGATTTGTTTATGAATCTCTACTACTTCCCTGCACTAGAATAAGGGCTTATAAACGACATTGTGGTTTGAGATCATTGGATTTCCTGCAAGTATCATGGAGTATTTTGCTGAACTTGATGTCAGGTTATTGAGTCTATCCCTCTGTTCCTCATACACAGTAAAAGATGTAAATAATATCCCACTATTATACTATTGTACTATAGTAAATTTCTGAGCTCTTTATAATAACAGAAATAAAATATAGTCTTGGAAACAGAAGCAGATTAAATACAATTCCACAGTGTCTCCTGAAAGAACAAAGTTTCCTCAGATTTAGACCCATCCTGGGTTTAAACATTCTGTGGAATTCTACTTTATAGGATGTACCTCTACAACTATACAGAGTGATCAGGTTATTACCTGGTGATTTCATTCTGTTAAATGTAGACTAAAAATATGAACTAACTTAGAAATATGCTTGTATATATATATATATATATATATATATATATATATATCATGACCAATTGATTTCTATAACCAACAATAAGACAAGTTTTCTTACGGACATACCACTTGTACGAGTGAATTTGTGTTCCAACCGTAGAGTTCTATTTCTCTCCCAGAACTCACCCCGAGCTGAGATCACCTCCTATAGCAGATTAACCTCTAATCTGTACAAGAGCAGCTTATTTAAGCTATTGTTCCCCAAAGCCTGTTTCTAATTCTGCGTCCAGAATCTCAGGATGCTTTTCTTCCTGTTTGCCTAGGCTTCCCACTTAGGGATTCTTTAAAGCTGTTTTATGATTTTCCTCAGCTTTTCCAGCTTTTTACCTCTTCCCAACTACTTTCCTCATCATTGGGGAAATTCATATTTTTCCTCAAAAATCTAAATTTAAAACTTACTATCTTTCAAGGATTTTTGAAAGATTGTGGGGAAATATTTGCCTCATCCATCCTCACAGATTTAGCAAGTGATCTCATCATCTCATTTTTGGTCAATTTGCACCACAAAAATTTATTCATTTCCTCAATTAAATGTTTAATTACATTCACAAAATAATTATCCTTTGGGGTCCACTCCCCTTAGGATATAAAGTTCAAGTATCTAACTTTAAAATGCAATCACATGAATTGGGGGTGTTACATATTCCCCCTCTGAAAATAAACACCGTCCTCGGTGTTATTATTCAACTACTAGAGTTTATTTTGCAAATAAAAATGGATACTTTTCCATCATTTCAGTCTCTCGTTCCCAGGTAGCTTCTTCAGCAGTAAAGTGCTTCCACTGCACCTTTACTCTAGCTACTGTTCTGCTTCTCAATTCAATTTCTTCTCGCTCCAATATTTGAAGCGGTTCTGGCAGAAACTCCCCTTCTGGTTCCACCTGTACAACATTCCAATCAACTATGTGAGAAGCATCATGCACATATATTTTTAGCAAAGAAACATGAAATACATCATGAACTCTAACATGGGGTGGTAAGGCCAGCTTGTAGGCCACTGGTCCCACCCTTTCTAATATTTCAAAGGGACCACAGTATCGAGGGGACAATTTTGCACAACTCCCAGCATAAAGAGTGCTCTTTTTGGGTTTAATACCCAAATATACATGTTCCCCAACTCTAAATTCTCTATGCACTCTTTTCTTATCTGCATAAATTTTATGGCGATCTTGTGCTGTCTTAATGTTCTTTTGTATCTGTTTGACAATTCCTTCCATTTCTTGGAACGCATTGGGTCCCAACATCAGTTTGTCTTCTGGCTGACTCCAGCTCAAAGGAGTACGACACTTCCTACCGTACAGTGCCTCAAACGGACTCATTTTTATGGAGGATTGATAGCTGTTATTATAAGCAAATTCAGCTAAATGTAGGAAATCCTCCCACTTTGAGGGTCTATCCATCACATACATCCTCAGCATGTCCTCCAAAATTTGATTTGTTCTTTCCGTTTGACCATCAGTTTTAGGGTGGTAGGTGGTGTTGAAATTCAATTTAGTGCCCATTCCTCCAAATAACCCCTTCCAAAAGGCTGTTGTAAACTTAGCATCCCTATCAGACATAATTACCTTAGGAACTCCATGGAGCCTTACTATCTCCTTCAGGAATACATTCGCCACTTGAGCTGTTCCAAAGGTAGATTTCACTGGTATAAAGTGAGCAGCTTTGGTTAAAGTGTCTACCACTACCATTACAGAATGATGCTGGTATTTGGTTTTGGGTAATCTTGTAATGAAGTCCATGGAAACGGTGTCCCACTTCCATTCTGCAATGGGCAAAGGGTTCAGAAGACCGGCAGGATGCTGATGTTCCACCTTAACTAATTGACACTCCATGCATATACTTAAATATTCTGCTACCTCTCTCTTCATTCCTGGCCAAAACAGCTTCTTTTTCAGGGCGGTTAACATTTTCTGATACCCTGGATGGCCTGCATAGGGTTGTTTGTGGTACTCATCCAGAATTTCTCTTTTTAAAGAATCTACATCGGGAATATACAATCTGTTTTTATAACAAATCAGCCCTTTTTGGTTTTGAGAAAACTCAGTTTTCTCCTTTTTCTGTAGTTTTACTAGGAGTGTTTCATAATTTGGGTCCTGATTTGCTGCCTTCTTCACCAATTATTCTATATCTATCTGAGCACTACTTCCAATATTATTGATATGCTGACAAGCATTTCTGCTCAATGCATCAGCAACTTTATTCTCCTTTCCTCTAATATGTTTTATATCCATGTCAAACTAACTTAAAAAGGACAGCGATTTGGCTTGTCTGGCATTCAATTCAGTTTGAGAAAAGAAATATTTGAGACTAATATGATCAGTCATCAGTGTAAATATTTTTCCAAGAAGGTAGTGCCGCCACATTTTTAAAGCATGAATAAAAGCTGCTAACTCTAAATCATAGGCACTATAATTCTGTTCATGTATCTTCAGCTTCCTGGATTCATAGGCAATCACGGAATTTTCTTGCAAAATGACTCCTCCTAATCCTTCTCTACATGCATCCGTACATACCACAAATTCCTTATCAGGATCTGCAATCTTCAGTATAGGGGCTGTGGTAAGTTTCAGTTTTAAGTTGTCAAAACTGTTTTGGCATTTTTTAGTCCACTCAAACTGGACACCTTTCCTCTGTAAGGAAGTGATGGGATGTGCTATGGCCGAAAATCTCTCCACAAATCTGCGATAATAGCCAGCAATCCTCATGAATGATCTAACTTTTGAAACATCAGTGGGCACTGGCCATTCTTTTATAGCCCTTATCTTTTTTGGATCCACAGCAAGGCCTTGTTCAGAAATAATATGACCCAAGTATTGGATCTTGTCCTTATAGAACTCACATTTGCTAAATTTAGCATAGAGCTGATTTTCCTTTAGAGTTTGCAGCACTATCCTCAGGTGTTCTTTGTGTTCCTCTTCACTGTTTGAGTAAACTAAGATATCATCTATGAACACAAGGACAAATTTATCCAAATATTTGTTCAATACATTGTTCATTAGGCACATGAATGTGGCGGGGGCGTTTGTCAAACCAAAAGGTAGAACTACAAATTCGTAGTGGCCATACCTGGTTCTAAAGGCTGTTTTGCTGATGTCTACCTCTTTAATTCCGAGCTGGTGGTAACCAGTTCTTAAGTCAATTTTGGAGAATACTGAAGCTCCTCTCACCTGATCAAAAAGATCATCAATTCTAGGCAAAGGATATCTATTTTTAATGGTCAACTTGTTCAGTTGCCGATAATCAATGCACATCCTAAAAGTTCCATCTTTCTTTTTCACGAATAGCACTGGTGCTCCCCAAGGAGACACACTTGGTCTGATATACCCTTTGTCTAGCAGTTCTTGCAATTGTATTTTCAATTCTATAAGTTCAGGAGGACTCATTCGATATGGTGCTCGTGAAACAGGAGTTGCTCCTGGTACCAGATCGATTGAGAAGTCAATCTCTCTTTTGGGGGGAAGATGAGGGATTTCTTTTGGAAAAACTTCCTTGAATTCCCTTACTACTGGTACAGCATCCAGTAATTCTTCTTCAATTTTCTGTTCTGTTTCTTCCACATGCACTGCATAAACCTGACATCCTTTTCTAGCTGTTCTTTTTAATTGCAATGCTGAAATCTGTCTAACATAAATAGGTTTTTGCTTCCCTTTTAGAATGAAAGGTTTCCCTTCCTCATCTACACAGTGCAAGGTCTTATCCCAACAATTCATCAAAGCTTTCTTCTTTTCTAGCCAGTCCATTCCTAGCAATAGATCATATGACCCTAATGGTAGAATGTTCAAATTCACTTCTGTTCTAAACTCATTTAATTGGATTTCTGTTCTGGGCAGTTTATGGGTTACCTTTCTTTTTGTTCCAGTGGCCAGCTGTACCAACCATGACTGTTGAAATTTTTCAGTTTTTAAGTTACATTTTTCTATAATTTTGGGACTAATATAACTCAAAGAAGCACCTGGGTCAATCAGAACAGAAACAGGTAGGTCAGAAATCTTACCCTCCATTTCTACCATGGTTGCTTGATGTTCTGCTTGCCGATTTTCCAGGGCTGCACTGATAGTTGGTATGTTTCTGGCTATGTCATTAACTGTTGTCGCTTCTCGATCCCTCATGAGCATATGAACATTTCTATGGGGGCAGTCCCTCAAAAGATGGGGTTCTCCACAGCCCCAACATTTCAAGGGCTCCCTCATTTTGACTGTTCCCTCCTTTTTACTGTCTCCATCTATTGGTTTCGATGCCACTTAAGACTGTGTAGTTTGACTTTCTTTGGGTTTTCTAAACCTTTTCCGCTGATGATCTCTGCCAAAAATTTTCAGATAGGTAGGTTTCTGTTTTCTTCCTTTGGATTCATTCTTACTTACCCAACTTTTCCCTTGATCAGTTTTTCCTTTGAACTGTTGGTAACACAATCTAGCTTTTCTAACAGCTTTTTCCATTGTTTTTGGGTTGTCAAACTCAATTTTCTCTTTGTACCCCATAGGCAAACAATTCAGAAATATCTGTACCTTTGCCTTTTCTTCCCTTATATAAGGTACATATCTTAATAGATTGGTAAATTTAGTGACAAACTCATCGATAGTGAGTTGTCCCAATCTAAGCTCATGAAATTATTTTGCTTTGTCATCATAGTACCGCTCATTCAAGTAGAGATTCTTGAATTTAGCCTGGAAATCTTCCCAAGTAACTGTCTTTTCATCTATGGCATGCACCATCTTTGTCTCCTCCCACCACAAGGTAGCCTTACCTTGTAACTGGTAGACAGCTAATCTGGCCTTCAGATTGCTTTCATATTCATAAACCTGGAAATACTTAATCATATTCAGCAACCAGGCTTCAGCATCCTCCTCCTTTTCCCCATCGTAGGAAGGAGGTTTGATTTTCCGGAATTCTCCTTGTAATTCCTTTTTCTGCTTATTCTGATGTCGAAGAGCATCTTCCTCATCAGATTCATCAGTTTTCCTCTTCCCGGAACCTTCGCCTTCGTGGCTGTTCCGTGAGGTTAATTCTCTGATGAGCCTTTCCTACTCCTTACTGGCTAATGACAATCTGTCATTCTGGCTTTTCATCTCAGCCAATTCTTGTTGCAAATTCTGCAACATAGCCATCATGGCCGCATTGGGATCTGGCTCACCCTGCAGATCTACATAAATTCCACCACCTTCTTCCATTCTATCACCTCACTGTACACTACATAGCACAGGTCAGTGAACAAAAAAACAACACAAACAAAACTTTTGCGACAGCAATAAATTTACATTGTGAGTACACAGCAATCGTGAGCACAAAGTCTCCAGCCCAGTTTTAGAACTTGGGCTCTGATACCATTTGTCACACCTCTAATTTTCACACCAAAAAAAAAAAATTTCTTCATGAACCCAGATTGTTAAGTATAAGTCTATCATGCTACTTTTATTCATCATATGCTGTTGTAATTAAATCCCCTACTCCTACTTCTTACCTTATGTTATTTGCATTTCAAAGGGGAACATATTTTTAATGTCTTAGACCTCTACACAGCCTCGCATACCCTTGCGACTTTCACCTTGGTATTAGTAGTCAATTATTCCATTTATCGAATTATTGAATATAACAATAAACTCTATAGCACGTATAATCAAATATAAACTAAATGATTCTTAGATCAAACACAAGTTCTACCTTTCGACACCATAGTTACGATTTCTCCACTATGAGTTTTGGCATAGCCTTGAGGGAAATGATATTGTGTTTATTTTTTTTTTGTTTTTATATAAGTCGACATAGTATTGGGAATTGTTTCCCCCTACGTTTTGCGTTACACCCATATGCACTGATTGACGTGACCCTTATCACGTTACTGACAATTCTCAAATCAACTTCAGATATTGAAATATGACGTGTCATCGAAATGTGTAAGGTCAAATTTGATTGTAGTGTCTCTGTGCAATGCCGCGGGATTGCTTGAATCCACGTCAGGCTTCATAGTGGATAACTGAGTATTGAATAGTTGTGAAATTCGCCACACCAATTCGCTTAAGGGACTGGTGAATCCACGTCGAGGTGTTAGCTCGACTCCCTGGATGCACAGTACCCATGCCAATAAGTTACAGGACATATCGACTTTAAGTTCAGATTTATACTCCATAAATGCGATATGATGGTCTTAAATTACCACTTCTACTCTTGATCCGTGGCTTGGCTTCCGCGATGCAGCCAAGTGGACGATTGTGATCGTTCCTGGTTAGGGTTAAGGCGGTTAACAAATAGTTATATAAGTCTCCAGGGTATAGCTGAGTCAGGTTTTCTCCATTTTACAATTCGTGGTGCACCTCTGCGTTGCAGACTTTTACAATCGGCCGAGGGTTTGTGCGTCTCTATTGCAGAGAACCATGGTGCTTCAGCTTCATTCATAAGAGCTCAGGTAAATACCTCAGCGTGCAATTTGATTCTTTTGTTTTATTGAATGCTTAAATGATTTCAAGAGGTTGTTGCAACTCTGGTCACACGCTGGCTCTGAGTATGCGTCCCATTTTTTTTTATATAAAGGAAATGCCTCTTGTTTCAGACTATACGAGTCATACTCTCAGCGCTAAGTGTGATCGTATTTCTCTCTTTCAGGGTTAGCATCAACCCTACTCTTGCGGTTTAATAAGATGATACTCATATGTTTTTATGCCTCTGGTGCAATGGCTTCACATTCCATCGAACAGACACCTACCCTATCGAGGAGTTTCATGAGGTAATTGCTTGAGCTTATTGCCTCTATTATGGAATTGCGACTTCATCCTTATTCCGAAGATGTGGCGTGTTAATTCATCTCTGTATGCAAATTTGTTTTCAGGTCTCTACGCATCTGGACCCTGCGTTTCACAGGTATGGTTTTTGCCGCATTATGAGTTCGTTCTTCACTTATTTCCCTACGTGATTACCAGTTGACTAATTCCCTTTCATTTTGATGGCAATTGTCGTGGCAGGTAATGAATGGTTACGACAAGTTGTAAACTTCGCACGTAATAATTTCAATTGTTAGGGTTACTAACGTGGACCTCGTGGCCCTCCAGGTCGGTATTCTTGTGGAATTTAATACTCTTCTCCTGTTGCGTCGTTCTCCTGGGCGTCGAAATAGGATATCGACCCTATATACAATTGCGCAAAAGGGCGCTTGTTTAGATTTATTCTGTTGAAGTAGGGCTGCACATTTAATATTCCAGCCTGATAGGCTCCTTGTATATATTTTGACGTTTTTGGAAAATTTTGTACTTCCTATTGTCTTAGGTTGAATTTGTTATATATTCTACCACAATTTTAAATGAACGGAGACTGTATAATTAATGCATATACTGTCATACCATGGCATTTGGATTTGTTAAATTTTCTCGTCTGAAATTATTTTGTTTCTGGAAATGCTACTGACTTCCAGATTTCTTAATGGCATACATTAGAATTTACATGTGGTTATATATGATGTTTATATACTCCTCTGATGTGTTTGGTTCACTCCTTTCTGTGTAGAGTCTATACTTGGGTAATTTATAGTGTAATTACAGTTGTCTCTGCTCCTAGTTTCACTGACCTGGTTCTACACCTGATTGTCCAGTCATATGAACAGCTAACTGAATATTTATGAAACCAGTTATGTTTATCAATAGATGGTTAATGTGTATGAAAGTCTATAATTTATAATTTCTCCTTTTTCAAAGGTATGCAAGCATAAAGGCTATTCTCCAGTTCTTATCATTTTTTTCTTTGTGTACTTAGTACAGTTAATATCTACCTGTATGCATGATAGTAGTTGAATTTTGAAGAACTGGTAATGGTATTTATACTCTTTTCACCTTTCTCCTAGTCAAGGGAATATTGATTAAATAAATGCTACTGTGCAATATGTTGCAATTTATTTACTTCTTACTCCTATGCTTCTCCACTACTTTCTCATAATTTCGGTAGTCTATGTATTCTTTCTCAGTAATATACTATTAGCATAATTCCATGAACCCATGGTCTGGTCTTTTCCCTATTGATTTGTTTATGAATCTCTACTACTTCCCTGCACTAGAATAAGGGCTTATAAATGACATTGTGGTTTGAGATCATTGGATTTCCTGCAAGTATAATGGAGTATTTTGCTGAACTTGATGTCAGGTTATTGAGTCTATCCCTCTATTCTTCATACACAGTAGAAGATGTAAATAATATCCCACTATTATTCTAGTGTACTATAGTAAATTTCTGAGCTCTTTATAATAACAGAAATAAAATATAGTCTTGGAAATAGAAGCAGATTAAATACAATTCCACAATGTCTCCTGAAAGAACAAAGTTTCCTCAGATTTAGACCCATCCTGGGTTTAAACATTCTGTGGAATTCTACTTTACAGGATGTACCTCTACAACTATACAGAGTGATCAGGTTATTACCTAGTGATTTCATTCTGTTAAATGTAGACTAAAAATATGAGCTAACTTAGAAATAATTTTTGGTTTTTTTTTATATATGTAGCCAATTCATACTATAACCAAAAATAAGACAAATTTTCTCAGAGACATACCACTTGTGCAGTAGACCAACCTCCCAACCGTAGAGTTCTATTTCTCTCCCAGAACTCACCCCCGAGCTGAGATCACCTCCTATATCAGATTAACCTCTAATCTGTACAAGAGCAGCTTATTTAAGCTATTGTTCCCCAAAGCATGTTTCTAATTCTGCGTCCAGAATCTCAGGATGCTTTTCTTCTTGTTTTCCTAGGCTTCCCACTTAGGGATTTTTTTAAAGCTGTTTTATGCTTTTCCTCAGCTTTTCCAGCTTTTTTTACCTCTTCCCAACTACTTTCCTCATCATTGGGGAAATTCAGATTTTTCCTCAAAAATCTAAATTTAAAACTTACTATCTTTCAAGGATTTTTGAAAGATTGTGGGGAAATATTTGCCTTATCCATCCTCAGATTTAGCAAGTGATCTCATCATCTCATTTTTGGTCAATTTGCACCACAATAATTTATTCATTTCCTCAATTAAATGTTTAATTACATTCACCAAATAACTTTCCTTTGGGGTCCACTCCCCTTAGGGTATAAATTTCAAGCATCTAACTTTAAAATGCAATCACATGAAATGGGGGTGTTACATCTAAAGATAAATGAATTCTAAGGTTGGGTGGATTGGTCATCTAATTAAGTGGTATGCACATTTCATTTATATGTTTCTGCTATAAGGGGTAGGAGTAAATTTTATGTTTCATAGGAATGTGAAAATATTATATGTACATGCTGTGTGTGGTAATATTCCATACATTTTACAGAAATCTCAGTAGAATTAGCTTCAATTTCTGTACAGTTGTAGGAATCACATCAAGGGAAAGAATTCATCAAAATCTCTAAACCATAGATGGTCTAAATCTGAGAATACATATTTTCCAAAGATGAGTTATATTCTAACTTTAATCTGCTTCTGCAATTTGAAATAAAAAGAAGGCTCATTCAAAACTAGGTTCAACCAGATTTCTATCTATTAGAGTCTGAAATCAAAACAAACTACACTGTAATTGTTCCTGTAGTAGAAATTATATCTGGGTCAAACACAATATTCAATTTAATAATTTGATGTAATAAGAGTGAACTCTGCTAGCCAGTTAATAGTTAAAAATTATGTTTGAGTTATGAAAAATTGGAGTTAGAAAGTATGTATAAGTCTTTGCATCCAAAAGTAGCACAAATCGCTGTGATGTATTTTGGTTATATTAAAATCTCGTTCCTTTCAATTGCCATGATATTTCATGGTAAATTTAGATAAGAGTAGTTGTGCATAGAAATTTGCTAGAAATTTTAGAGTCTAAGAAAACTTGCACCAGTGGCAACTTAAGTTCAAGAAAATACCATTATCATAAGAAATACCATTTTATAGTTCAGAAAAGTGCATGTGTATAGATACACTACCCAGTCTTAATAGGAATAAATTATTGAATTGGCTGAGATCTACTAAAACCATACAGCCTGAAATACCCCAAATAAAATCCGGATTAACATGCATAATAATCACTGTAATTACAGTGAAGATCTTGTTACAGAATAATAAGTTAGAAATTGTAATTTTTATGAGGAAGTGAATCATTATAGCATAATCAACATTATCAAATCTCTACCTCCTCATGATATATCAACTCACTGAAATTAAATAACAAGAAAAAAAAAAACAATGGTTTGCAAACACTATTGTCACTTCTAGGGCGGCAGTACATTGCATTCTGCACTTAAAAATAATTATGCAAGGTGACGTGTGAGGGCAGAACCATCAGCCATCCATGTAAAGTTTTAATTTTAAGGGCGGTGAAATAGCCATGAGTATGATTAATTATTAAATAGAATTCCTTTTAAGTTAGCACTGTTGTTGCAGAAATTTAATAGAAATAAGAACAAGAAACTATACTGGGGTGCTCGGCAAGAAAGTAGACAAGCGTATTATAATGGTTATATGCAGACGGGATTGCCGTGACAATCTGGACAGAAAAAAAAAAAAAAAAAAAAAAAAAAAAAAAAAAAAAAACAAATTTATGCAACTGAATAGTGCGCAAACATTGAAATCAAGTGACTGAAACTCTGGCAACCATAGCTAGAATCCCAAATGAACACTGAGGGAGTGTAGAGAACCCGTAGGGTAGACGAACTACAATAATGGAGCCGAAATGAAGATTTAACCAGAAAAGAGAAAGAAAAACCCTGAAACCAGTGTTCAGTGGGACAGAGCTTCCTCATACCTGGAACAAAAATAAATCACGTATTAATTAAGAGTTGTAAAAGAAAAATCGATGTAAACAGGAAAAGGGTATAAAGACAAACGAGAGGCGAGACTGGTGTTGTTAACCTTTGAAGGAGTCGACGCTCTGAAACAAAATGTCACGCGGGACTAACCATGACCGCGGAAATGGTCTCCCAAAAGCTGAGTCTGGCTTGTGCTAAATCGATACCAGAAACCTATTGCGCATCATCGTGGACGTAGAAATACTACATTCCTCGGAGCTCAAATCCGTTACCCGCAATAAAAAGGGATGGGTTAGACGCATGTTTAACTAGAGAGTTGTATGAATGCTCAAGGTCAAAATAGGAAGTCTGAACAAGAGTTACTATAAAAAAAAAAAAAAAAACACTACCCATTTGTATAAATTAAAAAGGGGGAAAATCCTTTGATAATAATACGTTCAAACCCGTAATTTTGAAATGAGAATAAGTGCAGAACCACTGGACAGTGCGGAGATAACCTACAAAGACGAAAACGACGAAGCAAACTTAGAAGGAAATCACTTACCAGCGTGACCAATGATGGAATGCACGCTCTGGTATTCCTTCCTCGTGACTGTAGATTTCCATTATCTCGAGAAAATCCGAGAAGGTGGAAACAAAGAGCGATAGTCCAGGTAAATGTAACAATCAGGAAAAAAAAATGCGACTTAAAAGAAAAACCTAAAACCCTAATACGCAAATTGATACTTGTAATTCAGAGCTGTGGTTGGAGGGAGGGTATGAAATTTGGAAACCTAAAAAAATTAATGGGAGAGTACTTAAAGAAATCCCGAGAGGGATCGTAGAAATCAGTTGATGGGATATCATCATACCCTTCCTGTCTTATTTCCTTTTTCATTAGACCATAGGTTGAACGCCAAATAGACAGAGTACATTTACGATCTGGATCTTTCATGGCTAGAGTAACCCTTATGCAATTGAAGTCCAACTGTTAATGCTACGTGCCCAAAGATAGTATGAGAGAGAGTTGAGAAAAGAAATTCGAGCTGGAACGAGTCATAATTCTATCATGAAGATTTAAAATTTCATTTATAAGAGACGGGATGGATAAAATGTATATAATACAAGATACCAACATAGTAACGTGAACCTTTACAAAGATCTGACATAAAGTAGCTAGCTATCGAACAAAATGGTGAGCAGTCAATGGGGTTTTAACTGTAAGCATACGAGACACAACTGTGGCCAGCTATGAAAAATTTATACATAAGACTAAGGGTTAGTCCTTCGACTTCACCCTCCCATGATAAATATAAAAGTATAAGCATAATAAAATTTATACAATGTACCATGAAATCATATATATATATATATATATATATATAAACTATATATATATATATATATCTATATATATATATATATATGTATAAACTATATATATATATATATATATTTATATAATACGTTGAATTTAGATCATATAACCTATAGTTACATTATAGCCTTTGGGATTAATTATGTTAATTCCATTTAAGTGAAAATGGCATATATGTGAATCTAGAAGTTAGAAGAAGTTATAACGTTATTGAAAACCAGCATTTTTGGACAAATAAAATGCAACAGTTAGGGACGCTAACAGTTTATTATGAAAAAAAAATATTTGGGTAGAAGAGAGAGAGAGACATTACAGATTAAACCAACATTTAAAGTTATATCATTAAATATAAAAAAATAATCATTTCTATATATATATATATATATATATATATATATATATATATATATATATATATATATATATATATATATATATTTATTTAAGCAAAGTTTAAAATATAATTAAACACCATTTTAAAATTATATCATTAAATATTAAAAAGAATCATTTCAAAAAATGTTTAAAAAATAATTAAATAATAATAATCATATATTATTTTATTTAAAGCACAATATTATAAAACATAACTTTAACATTGAAACATTTTAAAATACAATATTTTAATAACGCATTAATAATATTTTTTAAAATTTTAATAAAATAATTAATAAAATATTTATTTGATTAAATTTTAAAATATTTAAAAGTACATGGTTGGCATTTGGCATAAGTGTATCTCTTTTTTTTGTAAGTAAGATGATATATTAGATCACAATAGTATACAAAAGGTTACAAAAGGGGCTACCATTACCCGAAGGTAGGAAAGCAGGCCAGCCCAAACAGCCTGAAGGCACAGACACAAAAACTGTGGTCAGGAGATAGACAGATAGACATAACAGAAGCTGACAGCTATGCCAAACAAAACTAACTTTCCATAAGACTGTAAAGTAAGAACTGGCCCTCCACGTAGGAATGCCATCAGATAGCAACTTAAAACTGATAAAGAAATAACAAGTAAATAGGGAAGTACATAGACTAGCAGAAGGAAACAATCTAGTAGGAGACGAAAGGTCCATTTAAACTTTACTTAGTCATTCAGATGCACTTGGCCTTGCTGCACTATGACCCGCCACACTTGGACTCACCGCATTTTGACCCACTGCACTAGGACCCGCTTCATCTTCACTCTGAGGCACATTTCGAGGATGGTGGCGGTGGATAATGGTGGTCTTGGAGTTGTCAGTCAGGATTTCTATTGAAACATTTAAAACATAACACAGGTACAACTCAAAGAGTCAAATGAAACCTTCAAGACGGCTAGTGAGCATCTTCATCTCCTCATTGAGAAAATTGGAGACTTCCAGCTTGTCCAGATGGGATGAATTCTTCACTGAGGCCAGAGAGTGAGCATGGAAGGCCTCTTTTACCATCGTGCCTTGACTATTGAGGGCTTTGGCAAGCAAAGTTTTCATATGCCACACCATTTCCTGTGTTCTCAGAAATTTTATGGCACGCGTGGTCGGGGTACCAGGATCTTTGATTCATTCCATCTCTTCCTCGATGTCCTTACTGTTTAAACTAGTTCTGGCATGACTGGCCTCATTTTTTAGATCATGTAATATAGTTTTTCCTTTGTCGAGGATCGATTGCTCAAAGCTGTCCCAAGCCCACTTGACATTGTTTGTAGACTTTGAGCTATGAAGCACTCACTCAAACATGGCGGAATACACCAAACTAGAGGAAAAGAGAGTGAAAATAGTAATAGAAACTATGCAGTAGAGTCTGAAACCAAATTTGAACCGCGAACTATGCTAAGGGAACCTGTTAGGAATAGAATTAATATATAGAGGAGAGGACTAGACCGCGATATACTGGCAAGAGGAAGTCGGCCCGTCCCACCAGCCGCCATCCTGGATTCCCCTAAGGTTAGCTCCGATCGGCCAATTATGATAGCGCATGCCAAACAGGAAACCAAGAACAAACCTCAAGAGCCAGGGCCACGTGTCCGATCTTCCCTTACACTTATTCTGATTCTCGAAATTGCTCTAATAATTCCATATTTTCCGAAGCTTGACAAGGTACAAATGCCTGAGCTGCGAACTTTGAATAACAAAGAACATTGAAATTCTGATCTGTAGAACCCACATGAATCATTGATGATTAGTACTCTGAAGGTTATTCACCATCCTAGATGTACCTGAAAGGTATTGTCTCCAAATAAGCGTGCATTCATCACGGAGCGCAAGACAGGTAACATCGTGCCAACAAGTGTCGACGATGTCATGCGGGTGGCTAACCATATGGTTAGCGAGGGCGTCCGCCAAAGCGCTATCATTTCTCCAGATAGCCTGAAGGATGATACCTTTGAGAATAGTGAGATATCTGGCTATGAGACTGGTAACTATGGCTAATAGCCAATGTTTGGAAACCCTCTCCAGCCGAGTGCCATTTTGAATCTTACTAGCCATAGAGATAGCTAGAAGGGAATCACCTTCCACCACTGCTGCTCCATTTCCCATATGAATAAGGTTCTGTAGGCCTTGTTCCAAGGTAGAAAACTCCGCTTCATTTTTTGTGGCCTCTCCTAGGGACAAGCTAAAAATGTGGAGAATTTTGCCTTTATCATTGCGAATGACACCACCATATCTAGCCGAGCCAGGGTTGCCCTTGAAGGCTCCATTAAAATTCAGATTCAGAAAACCTAGAATAGGATGCTTCCAGGGCTGCTGAGATGAAGGAGGTTGAGGCCGCTGCGCAGGGGAATTGAGGTTCATGGCCACCCCCAACCCAAACATTAGTAAGATACTCTTGTCATCTTCTGAAATTTTCTCTTTCTAAGAAGCTTTGTTGTGGGTTAGAACTATTTCTTTCATATTTTGCATAATGGTTAATTTTGTCATCTTCATTCCTGGTCTCCTGCTGAAATATCCACCTGTTTAGTTCTTTCCAAGTAGACCAAACAATGAACCTAGGGCTTAGTTTCCAGAGGTTGTTGACAGTGTCGTATTTAGAAAAATTTGACCTCCCATTGACTATTGTATTCTGAATGGAAGCCCTATCTCTGTCTGTATGCCTAAAGATGTCCTGCATCCACAACCAAAGATTATTCGTCCACCATCAAGTGTTGAGGAGATGGTTCATGGACTCCTCTGTGCTCAAATAGAGTTGACAACGGGAGGGTCCATAAAATCCCTTTTTGCGGAGGTTCTACCAAGTTAGATTTTTCCATTGTAAAAGTGTCCATAAGAAGGTTTTAATTTTTGGCCACAAAATTGCATCCAAAACATTCTGATGCCCTTACATCTTGTCTTCTAGATGACGTTGTTCGATGTAGAGCTTAGCTTCCTTTAGGTTATAAGTTCCTCCCTCCAATTTTCCCCACCTCAGCTGGTCATCCTCCAGAGAATGCTAGATTTTGCGAGATTCCAACGAGGAAAACAAGGAGAGAGAAAGGTTGGCCATATCATCTGAATCAAAGGGTATATTGAGGTTCCATTGTCTCCAATGAGGGTTCTCCATGTTGTCCACCTAGTACCGAAAAACTTGGAAATTTTCTTTTTCCTGGTATTTTCTTTGAAGGGAGATATATTCAAGGCACTACAGCTTAGGCAATTGTTGCCAAGCATCCTCCCAGAAAAGGGCCATTTTTCCATTTCGAATTTCCCAAAAGAAGTGATTAGAGATAATATTTCTGTTAGCTTTTGCCAGTTTCTAGATGGGGGAGCAAGCTCGAATATTCGTCATTCTGATGAGTTCTTGCTGATTCCAATCCTCAACATACTTATCTTTCCACATTCCATCCTAGGGAAAAGTAGGATATTTGATCCACCTCCACCAAAGCTTTGCCCCACTGGCTTTATTCACAGTTTCTGGGTCGCAGAGCCCAAGACCCCCCAAGATTTTGGGTTTACAAATTTTCTCCCAAGCCACAAGAGCCCACTTCTGTTTGACCGCTCTACCCGACGAAAGGAAGGTACGATGAATATTTCTGATTTTTTGGAGGAATCCTTTGGGTGCTGGTAGGATGGAGAGCATGAACTGAGGAATAGCTTGAAGAATGGCCTTCGTCATAGTTAGGCAACCAGTGAAGTTAAGGACTCTGCTAGTCCAGCTATTACAATGGGCTTCAAGCTTTGAGAGCAGCTTCTCCCAGTGGAGCTTTTTCCAAGGCTTATCAATGAGAGGGATGCCAAGGTATTTGGAGGGAAGGAATCTTCTACTGAACCCCAGAATTGTCATGAGATGCCTTTGGATTACTAGAGGAGTGTTGAAAAAGAAAATGGAATGTTTATCATGATTTATGTCCATACTTGAAGCTAAAAAAAATAGATCCATAATGGCTTTTAACCCCCGAGCTTCCTTGACCGTGGGGGTACCATGAAGCATGGTATCATCCACAAACTGTTGATGAGTGGTGGGAGGGCAGTTTGACAAAGGCTAGAGACCCTTTATGGAGTTGCTGGCCTGAGCTGTTTTGATTATTCTACTCAGGCTTTCCATGACAATGACAAACAGAAAAGGGGAGATGGGATCTCCTTGGCAGATACCACGGGAGGGGGTGAAGGGTAAAGAAGGTGCACCATTAACCAGGATGGAATAGCTAGGGGTTTCGACCAGGGCTAAAATCCACTTGATCCACCTTTGATCGAAACCAAAATCAACTAGAATATCCTCAATAAAATCCCAACTGACCTTATCATAGGCCTTGGAAAGATCCAGCTGAATGATCATTCCAGCTTTTTTCTGTGCTTGAAGAGTATGAATCATCTCCTAAGCAAGTAAAACATTATCCAGGATCTACCTTCCTTCAACATAGCTAGATTTCTCCTTAGAGATGATGCAGGGGAGAATGGTTTTTAATCTATTGTCCATGACTTTAGAGATGATCTTGTAGAGCACATTACATAAAGCAATGGGTCAGAATTTAGAAGGGGTGTTGTTCGTTTCCTCCTTTGGAATCAGGGTAATAAAAGTGGAGTTAAGGGACCTGAGGATGGAGTTTGACTTGCGGGAGTCTTCCACCACCCCTCAAACTTCGAGTTGAACGATATCCCAACAAGATTTAAAAGAATCTATAGTGAAGCCATCCGACCCAGGTGCCTTGCCATTAGGAATTTCTTTCACTACCTCTTCCACTTCCTCCAATGTAACTGGGCGGTTTAGGGATTTATTTTGATCTTCTGTAATGAGCTAGGGAATAGAGTTCAAGACCTCCCTTCTAGCCTCAGTTCTATCAATCTTAGGTTCAGTAGCAATATGGTTGAAATGATCGACGAGGAGAGAAGAAACGTCCTGATGAGAGCTAAGGGGGTTGCCTAGCTCATCCATTAGACTCCTGATTTTGTTAGCACATCTGTAGTCCACTACTGAGTGATGGAAAAAATGAGTATTCTTTTCCCTCGCCTTGAGCCACTAGATACGAGATTTCTTCTTCCATAAGATTTCCTCCTGTTGACATCTCTCATTCCATTTTAGTAGAGGATCTATTCCTGGCTGATAGTATCTTGGTTGATGTTTCCAGTGAGCCAGTCGGTATGGATCTGAGCCAATTGTTCCTTTAAGGCTTTTTTTTATCTTTGAAGATATCGCCAAAGACCTCTTGGTTCTAGGATTTGAGACGAGCCTTGATGTGCCTTAACTGAGCCTGTAGCCTACACATTTTGGTGCCTTGGGTTTCTAGCGGTTCCTGCCACCAAGATTTGATGTTATTTAAGAATTAAAGATGGCATAACCAAAATCATTCAAATCTGAAAGGATTTTTCTTTGGAGTCCCAAGGATGGCTGCATCTAGAGTAACAGGCCAATGGTTTGACCCTCCACAAGGAATGATATCTAACTCAACAGTGACCCCCTTCATTAGGATGGAATCCGCAATGAGAAAATGATCTAGTCTGGAGGCAATCTGTCTATCCCCTCCCCGCTTATTATTCCAGGTGAACATACCATTCTTGGGTAGGATATCCACTAAGTTGGCTTCTTGGATGAAATTGTTGAAGGCTTCAGCATCCCTGTTTAAAGTCCTGATACCACCCTTCTTTTTTGCCAACGTTGTAATCATGTTGAAATCTCCACCAAAAATGGATTTATTAGTTGGATGTCTTTGATGCAATTCTGAGAGACTGTTTAATAGATTCATTTTGTCCTCTAATTTCTGGGGACTATAGACATTTGTGCAAACAAAGGTGCTGGCGTCCCTGATAATTTGCACCTCCAGGGAGATTTAAGATCTAGTAGCCTCAGCACTGATAAGAAGTATGGAATGAGGATTCCAAAAGGTGGCCAGACCACCCATCAATCCATGACCTTCTACTTCTGTGTAATTCATTCTTTTGGAAATGTTTTTGCAGATTCCTTTGATCTTCAGAATAGAACATTTGGTTTCCTGTAAGAAAATCATATCTAGGTTTTCATTTTCATTCTTATTTCTCAGTAGTCTTTGTTTCCATTTTCTATTAAGCCCCTCTTGCATTCCATGAGAGAGTTTGCATGATTAACAAATTTAGGTGGTGAACGTGAAAGCCTCAAGGGTTTTCATCTTACCCGAGTTGAGGAGAAGCTGACCAAGCTCAAAAAGTGCTTCCTTATTCGTTCTATGTCCTCTTTTCTTTCTATGTTTGACACTGTTGTTTTTGAGGTGCAAACCCTGAGCACTGACTCCAAGACTCTCGGTGGCTCCATGACTCCCCTTTAGTCCTTGTAGTTACGCATCTTGTCTTGATAAGAATAAGTATTTTATCCTATCTATTTCCTCCTCGGGGACATGTTCCATTCCTTTCTTCTTCCATTGTTCCACCATGGAGTCGAGATCCATATCTTCCTTCTCAAGGATGTCACTAAGCTCCATATCCTATGTTCCCATCTCACTGGATATCATTTCTACATCTCGTTCTAGGTCCATTGTTTGACTGGTTCCTAGTGCGCTCTCCTTGGTAAACTCCATTTGGGGAGCTATGTCAGCCTGTGCGGGAATGTTTAGGGCCTGTTGCTGATTGTCTTGTGTTTGCAGGGTATTATAAATAGCGGAACCATCTACCAAGATCTCAAAGGTGTTGCCCATGGCTCTAAAGGAGGATCCTTCTTTCGGTTGGGCTCTCCTATTGGCTCTTTGTCTGCCATTTGGACAAGTGAAACTGTCTTGATTCTTCATTGATGACTCTTTGGGTTTCTCAGCCATTTTGTTCATAGGGAATTCCCTAAACAGGTGACCATGTTCATGGCACTTCCGACAGCGGAAGGGGATTTCTTCATAATCTATGGCTTGAAAAAACATCTCATCCCTGAATTCTAACCATAACCCATCATGTAAAGCACTAGAGACATCCATTTCAACACAGATATGGGCACAGGAAGTATACCTTTTTTGTAGAGTGGCCTTGGAGGCTTGGATGAAGGTCCCCAATGTGTTTATAATCTATTCCAAGGCCGCAGGTCACCAGTAGTCAATAGGAAGAGAGAAAAAACGAATCCAAACTAGAACATGTGTGAAAGTTTCCCGTTTCGGAGCAAATTTCAGCTTCCATGGTCTCATATAGAGGCCAGCCAAAGCATAAAAGTAAGGGCTGCCATCAAATATGTGGTCTCCTTCCTCCAGGTTTGCGAAGACGATCGCGAAAAAACCCTTTTCTCCTAGGTGTAGCCTTACATCTCCCTTTGGCTTCCACTGTTGATGGATCCAAAGGCATAATGCTTTCTTTGTGGGCCAGAACCCCGTAAATTTACAAATGACAGCATGGATAGACATGCGGTCATGGTAATCTTGTAGCTCCAAGTCAGAGATGATAACCTTTATACTTGATTTGGCTTTGGGCTTGCAGTGCCCCATGTCCTCCAGCTTCTGGTAATTAGTGTTTTAACCACCCAACTTCGCCTCATGGTGGGCCTGTGCCTCGGTTCCCTCAGAACCTTTGTCTTTTCTCTCTGTCTCTAGAGTTTCTCTATCGGGAATGGAGTCCCTTTTGTCTTTTCCTTCTAGAATATTGATGCCATTTGTCTGTTTCTGCTGTTGGGTTTCCTTTGTATACCCTCCTGCCTTTTTTTTTCCTTTTAACTGCTCTTTCTCCAAACTGGAAGAACCAGAGATCTACACCCCTTCTAGAGGACCTTTTCCTTCTTCCATCATT
Source organism: Pinus albicaulis (assembly GCA_034641835.2). Lineage (NCBI taxonomy): Eukaryota > Viridiplantae > Streptophyta > Pinopsida > Pinales > Pinaceae > Pinus > Pinus albicaulis. The sequence goes on along the minus strand of JAXQQM020064157.1, from coordinate 430,973 downwards.
ACCTATTTAAAATATGGCCCCCCCTAGACCCCTACTCGGCGCATCTGCTGGGCTAGGGCCAACCCCCGCCGATGAAAACCTGCAATCAGGGCCCTGCCCTCCTCCAGATTTTTGAAGAAAAACCAGCCGCTTGCAGAAGCATTCGAACCCTAGAACCCGAGATGAGAAAAAGTGTTTTTTACACAGTCAAGCGGGTGCATAAGTAAGTGTATCTCATTTTCATTTATCTCTTGAAATGTAAACCAAAAATTATACTTATGAGTAATCTAAAAATTCTAAAAAAAAATTACTTTTCTTAAAATACTATCAGTGTGCAAGTATATAAAAAATGATATGTTCTCTACTTCTTAATGGTTAATCAAAAGACTTAGAAATTAAAGTGGAGGAATAATTCATCATGGTTTAGTGTAACATTTTGAAGCTTTGTAGATTTTAATTTGTTAGGTTAGTATTAGTTAATGTACAACACAAATAGTGTAGATATCGTAGTATTTTGTTCAAAACCTTAAGGTTAGAATATATGGTTATTAATACATACTCCATTTCCACCATATCAACTAATCTCAGCTTCTTTATGCAAATCATGTATTTAAACTTAGCTTTAACTTAAGGTCATTTAATGCAATAACTATTCTCAATTCTCATTAATATATAAAATTTAAGAAAAAAATTTTTAGATCTTTTTATCTTTCTAAACTTTGTTAAATTATCTTAATTTGTTATCTTAATTCTAATAAACTTTAACCAAGGTGAATTTGGGAAAGAAGTCCAAAATGTCAATGAGGCAAGAAAAGAAGGGAAATGAGCAATAATTAGGAATATAAAAGCTATTATTAGAGTTAGAGTCCCAAACACAAATAATAAATAAATACTAGCATCAATCTTGTTCCTCTTCTGGAATTATCGTGGTTTTTCATGGTGTAAAAGTACTATATAAAGCTAAACCCGGAGTGATATTGATCTCATTCTTTTAGTTTAAACTATTTATCAATACTCTTCCCCTATTCATCCATGAAAAAAATCCCCTGTTCATTAATATCTTTCGAAGTAAAGAGGAAAGAGACATTGATTAGTTGTCAAGAGGAAGTCATAACAGGTTATGAGATGAACCCTTCACTCTTGCGCAGTTTCAAAACACAACACAACAGATATGCAGTAGTGGGCAATCAGAATGTCATGATGATGAGATAAAACAATCATACATGATGTCCTACAACGAATTTCACGTGGAAACTCTTAGATAATCAAAGATTATTTTTCATATATATTATTAACTACGTAGTTTTGTTTAATTATATCACAAGGTGTTTTATTTATTTTGTTGAAGTTTCCAATGTAACACAAAGGTTCTTTTTTCTCTCTATTATTAATCACGTAGTTTTATTAATTATATCACAACGTGTTTATTTTTATTAATTATATCACAAGGTGTTTTCGTTTTTACCGCTTTTTTTAAGTTTCCAATGTAACATTTAATTTTAGTGAGAGAAATATATTTTCCAGTGATCTATTTAGAATTTCTAAAATAAACATGCATTTTGTTACTTTATATTTTATTATGACTAGTTATTGATTTTTTTTTTTAATATTTTAATTTAAAAATATATATATATAACTTTTATTAATAAAAGTATGTAAGTGTTGTATTGAAATTAAAAATTTATCAATATGCATGTTTTTTTATCTATTTTTAATATGTAATGGTCAAATTTATATAAAATTTGTAAATTATATGATATTAATATTTTTTTCTTATTATTTCTCGGTCAAATTTATATAAAATTTGCAAATTATATGATATTAATAGTATATTAATATTTTTTTCTTATTTTTTCTCGTGCATTATGGGTTTATATAATATTTTTCATACATTATGGTTTTATATAATATTCTTTATGAATTTTGTATTTAATTATGTTACAAGTTGTTAGGAAGCATTTGTATATCATAGTATATACTAACAATATCATTTCAATGTTGTATGTTGCAGAAAATTTATCAATACTGAAGTTACTTGTGGCCAAAGACATTATCTACTTTTATTTTTTTGTAATTTTGTAATTAGAAAAAGTTATATATATTTTTTGTTTAGATGGGCCTATCAAAAAATGTACATGAACACAAAATATCATTAATAAAAGGAATAGGCTCCTTCTTTCTTTTTGGAGGGGAATTCAACCTCTTCAAAAGGCTTTTAGGAAGGTTAAATTGTAACCCTCCTTGGAGTTGTGTTCCTTGTGTTCATGGTTTTCACCATCTTTAGTTTATAGTAACTCCAATATGCCAAAACTAAAATATCTCATTTTATTATAATAATAACTTAGAAACATGTTTTAAACATCTTACCAATATACGCATAAATGGAAAAATCACTTTTATTCACATAAATCACTTAACATTTTTTCAATGTTTTAAACCTCTTACTCACATACACACAAATTGTAAAATCACTCTTATTCACATAATTCACTTAACATTTTTACAATGTTTTAAGCATCTTTATTTCTATGTATACAAGTGTATTTTTTTTTAATGTTCCTTGAGTGTTAGAGTGGTGCTTCCATTGTTTGTATGTATATAAATTTATTTATTTTGAGGAATTTTTTGTATTATATTTAATGTTTTTCAGTATTCCTTCACTATTAGCTTTGTGTGTGTATTTTTGAAAATTCTTGTGTAAGTGTATGAATGTATTATTTGTTTTATTTGCTTGTGTATTATTTAGTTGTATTCTTGATATGTGTGTGAATGTATTCTTTGCTATACTTGTGTGTATATTATTTACTTGTATTCTTTCTATGTGTATGAATACATTCTTTGCTACATTTGTATGTGTCTTGTTTACTTGTATTCTTTGTATCTGTATGAATGTGTTCTTCATGTGTGTATGAATCTATTATTTTCTACATTTTATGTCTTGTTTACTTGTTATCTTTGTATGTGTATCAATGTATTCTTCATGTGTGTATGAATTTATTCTTTGCTACATTAGTATGTGTCTTATTTACATATTCTTTTTATGCGTATGAATGTATCCTTCATGTGTGTATGAATGTGTTCTTTGCTACATTTGTATGTGTCTTATTTACTTGTCTTCTTTGTATGTGTATGAATGTATTCTTCATGTCTAGGAAATTCTTGTTTACATTTTTGTGTGTCTTGTTTACTTTTATTCTTTTTATGTGTATAAATGTAATCTTTATGTGTATAATTGTATTATTTATGTGTGTATGAATCTGTTTTTTCCTACATTAGTATGTGTCTTGTTTACTTGTATTCTTTGTATGTGTATGAATGTATTCTTCATGTTTGTATGAATCTGTTCTTTGCTACATTTGTACATTTGTATATGTCTTGTTAACATGTATTCTTTGTATGTGTATGAATGTATTCTTCATGTGTATATGAAATTCTTTGCTAAATTTGTATACGCCTTGTCTACATATATTCTTTGTATGTGTATGAATGCATTCATCATGTGTGTATGAATCTATTATTCATGATATTTCTCTATGCATTATTTAGTTGTATATACATAAGTGTGATATGTATGAATACTTTTTTTTTTTTTAACTATCTATGTATATGAATATAAATATAATATCATTATCTCTATATATAAATATACTATTGCAAATATTAACTCATAAATAAATTAGTTTAAATATTTTTAAAAATTCTATTATCTTTATTATTATTATTACTATTATTTATAAATTATTTTAGTTTTTTAATTTTAAAATTTTTATTTTTATTTTAATAAATTTTTTTAATTTTTATTTTATTTTATTTTTATTTTTAATCAAAATTTTAAATATTAATAATATTAATTTATTATTTTAAAATGAAAAATAGTATAGATATTACGGTGACATTAAAAAAATACTTAATATTATCCCTCATTGTACCACTCAATTAATGTTTGTCAGTTTATAAAGTATAATGCAAACCAGAAGACTCAAGGTTGAAAACCCTTGAAAAGGAAAACACAATAACATAATATTTATAATAGCATCAATTTGTAATAACACATATAACTTAATTATTTAATGTTAAAATCAATTCAATAAAATAAATTTAATTTATTTATTTAAAATTATCATTAATTTTAATAATTAATAATTTTCTTTTTCATAACACTATATTTAATAATATGTGGCAAAAATATTATTTCTATTTTTTTTTTTGAAATGTTAATCATTGTTTTAAAAATAAAAAAGAAAATAAGTACTTCTCAATTACCATAACATACTAATTAACTTATGAAATAAATGTAATTGTTAACATCATAATTTCTATACTCAATCTTCATCACATGCATAAAATAATGTAAATTCTAAAATGCATAGAATAATGTTAATTGTAAAATTTATAATAAGTGTGATGTGTGTGAACATGTCAATTTGTGAGTCTATGTTTGTAATGTTTGTGTGCACCCTTTGTCTGTTGTGTGCATGTATGCATGTGAGTGATTGTGCCTCATTGGCAATGGATTGTGATGGTTCTCATTAGTGGTTAGTTCCATGCCAATCATGGACTATTTTTGGGGTCATATAAGCTCTCACCTTCATGTGGTTGACCCTGTTAGTGTAGATTTTACATCTCCAAACCAAGAAGAGCTTTCTATACAATGATTTTTAATTTATTTAAAACATAAAATTAACTTTAAAACTTTAAAATGATTTTTTTAATAATATTTAAATGATATTTCCATTATTTTAAAAACTTATAAACATACCAACTTAATAAAATTATAGCACCACAAAAACAACAATAATATATATATATATATATATATATATATATATATATATATATATATATATATATATATATATATATATATATATATATATAAAATTGCTATAACAATTTTCCAACTAGATTAATTATAAAACTAAAAAAGATCCTCCCCACACTAGCATTCTCCAACCTTGCCACACCTCTTCTTGGTGAGCATGGCACACAAATATGTCAATGAAGGCATTTATGCCGCTAAGAGAGGAATGCTCCTCGTACGTGCAAGAAGGATAATTTACATATCTTTGTTGAATGCTCATCTCGAGGAAATTCGCTAGAGAGAGCTTGAACTTGAAACTAATGAGGAGGATGTGTGAAGCTAAAGAGAGGAATATGTGGGTCGTAGAAATCCAACATCGTCGATTAGGCACACCTCTTGGCTCGCAAGATCGAGCCTCTTCCATCTAAGGAGGATTAGGGGGAGGATACAGATGTTTGGAATATGAATTTTGAAGTTACTTGGATCGTGTTCCACGATGCAGAATATCCGATGGATCCTACCCTTTGTACATGATCCCTAATCTGTGACAATGAAATCTGAGAGGGAAATTGCATTTGCTTTATGGTATCGTCTACCCCATAGTGGATGAAGAAACCCCGAAAAATGATGATGAAACCAAAGACTAAGGACTCCAAAACTGCTTTGTTCTTCCTTGTTTTTTGTCATGCCTACTATCACTATGGAATCTGAAGTTATACTTATGCTTATTCATATTTTTTTAATTTCTGGCTACATTAGTGCTTCTACGCATTTTGTAATTTCCTGTTTCAAGTATTTTCCAAGTTTGTTTACTCCATGGAGGTAACCCCAAAACCACGCAACAAAGGTTGGGATTGGTGAAACATAGCTTACCAACGCAACCTATAGCATATGTACTGTTTATATTTTCAAATTAATATATATTAGCCTAATTTATGGAGAAAAAAATGTGCACTAATACCAATGTGGTCTATCGTACCTCAAGAAAAGAAAAAGATTCTAAGCTTGATACTTCAAAATATTGTTTCTGTGATCAAGGATAAGGGAAATAAGCGCTTGAAGATTGCTATGGTTGGGTTGGATTAATAATTCAAAAATATTGGAGGTGTGTCTCATGATAGGGAATTGAGAGTGGATATGAGTAAGAGTCAGGCAGTAAAAAATGAAGTGTTTTTCATTTTCCACTATATTAATCTCACAAACCCGAGAGATTCTATCATTCCACAGATTATTGTAAGTAGAGCACAACTTGGTTTGATTTTGAATCTCATGAGAACTATTTCTTATCCTAACAATGTTCATTTTCTTCTTCGTGATGGTGAACACAGAGAGATAATTTTGGTTATCAAGAGTGGGGTTGATCACCTCCTTATAATATCTTAGCTCACTTTTTCCCTCCAACTCCTTATCATCCCACATATTTTCCTTAAAATTGGAGGTAATAGTATGTTTGACACTATATTTTCTTCCCATGATGATCTCCTTATTAATCCCCCAATGGTTGAGCCAATACTCAGCAACTTTACGCCACCCACCCTTGAAGCACAGGTGGGGGTTTTGAATAAATTTAGAAGAAATTTTCGGGAGCCTCTAAGATTCAACATGGTGAGCCCTAGTATTACACCATGAGTGCTGCAACTTCAGGGGGTGGCCTACTTTACTTTATCAACTCAAGGTTCGTACAAACTTGGAGGTGACAATGCTACATACATATTAGGCTGCTATTTGTAAGGGTTCTCAGTGAAGTCTGTCACACTTCAATGAAACTAAACTAAATTGCAGAAAGGAAATGACAGAAGGAAACTAAATTAAATCGTTGAAAATAAATTACATAAGGGAAACTTATCCTAATTGCTAAAAGGAAATGACAGAAGAGAAACTGATTTAAATTGCTGAAAGAAAATGATAGAAAGGAAATTAATTTAAGTTGGAGAAAGGAAAGTAATTTAAACCACACTTAACTTCATCAATCATCTAAACATGCCCTGCCCTATCTATCATGCTCCTATATATGCAACTACACATGACCTAATTCTAATTTGAAGAAGTGTGCTTGCAGTTTGGAGGAAAAAGGGCTAAAGAGGCTAATGGAGGGCTTACACAGATGAAACAAGGCTTAGAAGTGAAAAGGTGGGTTTAAACTTTACAAAAATTATTATAGCTTAGAGAAGGTATTTAGAGTGGAATGAATTGAAAGGTGCTATGGCAGAATTCTAATGGAGCAAAAGGTCTTGAAGTGCGAAGTACGATGGGTTAATGGCTGTGATGAGAGAAATGGGAAATGCGAATAGGTTTGAGTTGTGAAAACGTAAAATCGACGATATGTGATTGTGATAGGGATGACGTGGTAGTGGGACTGGAGGCAGAGCACAATCAAAATATTGAAATAGGCAGGCGGGAGCTGTAAGTGCTAAAGAAAGAGGGAAACGTTGTGATTTATGATTGCGATGTGGTAGGGTATGAAGAGATTATCACAATCGACGAAAACGAGTGGTAATTTTTAACAGAAAAAGGGAAACATTGAGATTTTTGATAGTGATGTGGTGGGGTATGAAGCAATTATCGCAATCAGTGAAAACGAACAGTAAATGTTAGAGGGAATGACATAATAAATGGGATTTGCAACTTGAAAAGTATAGTAGTTGGAGAACCGAGGAGCAAAGGCAAGGGTCGAATTTTAATTATTTCTAAGCGTTTTTGCTTTAAAATGGTAAAGGTGAGGTGAAAAGGGAAAATTGTTGAGATGTTAAAAAACGAAAAATGAAAAGCAAGGGGTCATGTGAAATTCGAAGTGCAGTATTAGGAGTTTCGAGGAGAACAGGTGGAGGTAAAAATTTAAATATTTTCATGAAAAAAAGGTGTGGCAGCTGATAAGAAGAGAGAAAGGAGGGAAACAAAGGCATGAAAACAAGGTTCATAAGCGTAACACATATATGGGGAGAAATTGGAAGATGAAGCGGAACGACGTAATGAAATTCTCTGGAAATTTCAATGCTCATTCTTACAAACAAACCTATGGGTTCGTGCATGGAAAACAAACAAAAATGCGTAATAAAAACAGTGAAGAGAAGACAGTTTTTGGGTCTGTGGGAAGGTTTACCCTCCTCAAGCTCTATTGATAGAGATGAGAAGGGTATCTTGATCCACAAACATTTTCGGTCATTTTTTCCTCTATTCTATTACTCACAAGAAAATGAAACCTACAATAGAAAACTAAAAGCAAAAACTAAGCAACAATGAAACTATCAGAAGCAGAACTAACTAAATGATAGAAACAAAACTAGCTTAATGGCAGAAAGGAAAGAATGGTAACAATAGAGAAGCTGAGGCGCCTAGGTTAGGCCCTAACCCACGAGCCTCGCTCTCTGGAACTAGATCAATAGAAAGTCATACGAATACTCATTTCATTAAAAAGACAGTCTTATTACATCCCTAAGGTCTTAAAAAACAAAATCCTAATAGCTTACTTGGTAAGTTCCAACTAGAATCAAAGCATGACCAGGCTAAATCTTCCTAGCTCTAGATATCCTCTATTTAGTCTATAGGGTAGCTATCAACAAATCCCTAGAAAATAGTGATTGAGTCCACTTGAATCAGAGTAAAAAATTATTGAGCTTTCTCCTCTTTGAGTTTCTTGGCTACCTCTCGAACTCAAACTGCTGGAGAGAAGCTTTCGGGTGATTAATTCCACTTGAATCCAAGTAAACAGAGATTGAGTGAACTCCTCTTTGAGTTGCTTAGCTGTCGCTGGAACTCAAATTTCTAGAGGGGATCTCATGAGGATCCTTTGGCTGCCTTTGAGAGTTGAGGTGGTTCTTACCAGATCTCAAAGATTTCTCCCCTAATTTCTGATATTGATACTCCACATTTAATCTCAATCTTGATCTTTGATGTGAGCAGTCCTAAATCATATCCTATAAATCTGCACTGTCACCGAATATTCTCAAGTAAAAAAACCAATATTGTAAAGATAACAATTACCTTTAAACTGCTAGAAAATATTGAAACATCACAAAGCATTGACTTAAAATACGAAGGAGAGATTTAATATATATATTCATGTGCATAAGGAAGGTAGATGGGCTTAATAAAGGTTACATGGACCCTATTTTATGTCTAATTTATAGGCCCATCATCACCCCATACTGAAATTGTTGTTCATCCTCTGAGAAAATTATTGATCCTCCCTACCTTATGGTTTTTCCTGCTTGCTGACTTATTTCATTGGAGCAACAAAATTGTAGGATTGTTGACTTAATTGTAAAATACAAAAGAGGTATTTTTAATAATAATTTATTAATATAAAAATGTATATGTGATGAATAAATGTTACAATGAGGCCCTGCTTATATACCTAGGCAGGTGGCCTTTCATGATTAGGCATGTCTTTTAGAAATTCATTTTCAGTTAACTAATGACTATTTAAATAACCATTATCTTTATCATTTATTATTTACATTTATTGTATTTATTATATTTCTTATGAGTTATATTCATAACATTGCCCCGTTCTTCAAAAGCTTTGTCCTCAAATCTTTCTCGTTGAAAATTTTTTCTCCACCTTTAATCGCTAATCATTTCCTTAAATTAGCTCACGTCATTTTTGCTCCACGTGTATAATTCGTTCCTAATACTATCTTGGAACTAGGGTTTAATTATTTATTTTTTAATAATATTTTTTTATTATATAATCAATTAATAAAATTAATTAATTATAATTATATAAATTAATTAGTTGTGATTATAATTTATGTATCGGCTCCAAACTGTATATATATATATATATATATATATATATATATATATATATATATATATATATATATATATATATATATATATATATATATATATATATATCTATATATATTGAACTAAAGTATGTATACCATGCTATGATAGAGTCAATGTAATTCTTGTAAGGTGTCGAACCACAATTATTTGCCAAGTCCAATGACTTTAGCTTACCATTTGACCCTCAATGGGCACATCGGCAACCGATGTGAAATAGCGATATTTAATGGTATTTGAACAACATCATCAATTTATTGATAGGGGCACATTGTCATGGTTGTCTACTATGATCGGAGTTAGACATGCTCCATTTCAGTTCAATCATAGAGGAATTAGGTTCTTTGCATTCAGTTGCAAGAAAACTAAGCATGAGGGTGGTCTTTTTATTGTATTCCTATCAATTGCAACATTTTTCATTGGGCCAGATTTGAGAGAGAAGCACAATGAATTGATATTAATTGAGCCGCTTATGATTCGAGCCATACCCATTGACCATTCTTTCGATTGGTACCATCTTTATGGCATGATGAAACCCACAATACGTATTGATTCTTCAGGGAAGTGCCCTAAAACGTAGAACTCACAATCGCAATATACCATCTAGTGTTTGAATCTAAAATTATGTATCCCAAAGAGACTTAAGTTAGGCGAAGGATGTCCCGTGATAGTCCATGTAATTTTGTATAGGTCCAAATCCAAACAAGGAAATTATGCACTTGAATAGCAGACTATCAACCATGGTTGCTTTTTGCTGGGTGTCTTTGCACATATACTAGAAAAAAAAAATTTAGATGATGGTAAGGCATTCCATTCTCTAAATCGGCTGAATTGTTCTGTTGATTATGTCCAATATTCAAGAATATTTTTTCTTGCATATTTATCTTGTTGCAAATGGTGGTTGGCTTCAACATTTCTTTTTTATGATTGTATGTGGACTCACTATGGTTTCTGTTTATTGGCTAATGAGATGCTCCTCCTGATAATATTATTTCTATTCATCTTGCATTTCTTCTTGTAGGTGATTCATGGAGGTCCTCATATGCCTTAAGAAAACATGTTTTGCATGCTAAGAGGTGGTGGATCCACGTTTTAATTGATTTTTTTTTTATTGTGCTCTTCTTTTCTTTTTTATTGCATGCAAAGTAAAATCACAGTTTTTTTTTCTATGAACTGAGTTCACGCTTGGTTATCCCTTGGCACTCGTTGTCTTCCATTACAGAAAACTTCTTACTTAGCACTTTCTCAAGTCCTTGGTACTTTTATCTTGTTCCTCTTCTTAGTGGAAAAAGTGAGGCTAGTTTCTAGATAAGACTGAGGTTGCTCTACTATTGATTTTGGCTATATAAGAAACTTTCCTTCTAAAACTTTTTACTATTTTCTTAAGCTAAAATATATTTGAAGAAAGGGTTAGATGTTAGCATAGATAATCGTTTCTATTGAATTTTTTTTTTTTTGGCAGGTGATATTAGGAAGTATACAACTGTAGTTTGATGGCTGTCTTCGATGGTTGTGAAACTCACAAGTTATCTCATAATATGCTTGAATTCAGACCAAACATAGGAGGTGGAAATTCCAGTTGTGCCTTTTTCACCAAGGTGCCTTAGGTGTCTTTTGTACTAACTTATTTGTTTTAAACTGCATGGTTGGAGGCACCCACATTTATTAAGAGAAGACCCTTATGATTTTTTTTTTTGAAGGCCTCCTAGCTACCTTAATGAGGTTTTCCACTTGTAGGTATGCCTAGGCACCTCAAAGGAGGTTTTCACCTAGGATCTTTTTTTTCTCTTTTTTTTAACCCAATGACTGCCTCATGGAGGTTTTCAATCATTGAGCCAATCTCTAATGCCTCAAAACAGGTTTTCACCTGAGCTATTATTCTTTCCCTTTTTTTTTCCTTTTTCACTTTCCTACTCTACTTGAAAAAAAAAACCTTTTTCAAGTATAAGACTAATTCCAATGGAGCCATGTACACATCAAGATGAAAAATAAAATCATGTGCACACTTCGAATACATGCTTTGACATGTACCTGAATATAAGAGATGAATTTCTTTGAATGGGCTTATATCAAGTAATATTGGAGAAGAGTCTGTTGCTGCAACTTAATGACTTTTTGGAACCATATGTCAATATAGTTGTGATGCCCCTCATTCACTTGCTGAGTTGGATCACCTTGTATGTCCTCTTATATTATGGCAGTAAAGTATTCCTCTTTTTGTTGATTGTTCACTTGAACACATCGAGGAAATGATGGTAAACATGAGGGAACTTTCTCAACATTTGATTATGATTTATATTCTTCATCAAGTGCAGCCCTCGATATTTTTATCTCATCATTTGGATCTTGTTCTTATTGATGTTGTCCTTCAGTGACATTAAGAAAATATCTTCTTTGAAATACCTATCTTGAACTAAGAAGAATACCATTTAGATCAAGAGGATATGTTTGGTAGTGTTGTACTTCAGCATTGTAAGTGGGTTGAGATACTTCATGTTGTGGGTTTGGAAATGGTGGTACAGTGGGGGTGGATATATGATAAGGTTGTGGTTGAGGTTGTGGTTGTGGTGGAGGTGGATGGTAGGGATAGCATGGAGCTAGGTATGGAGGATATTGAGGGAAATACTGAGGATGTTGAGGACTTTCCCAATAAGGACCTTTCCAACCATGTTTCCAAGATTGGTTTTGGGGTTGAAATGACCAAGGTTTCCAAGGAGGGAGTGTGTCCCAATTAGTTTGAGATGGATGTGAATAAGCTTGAAATTGTGAAGTGGGTCCTTGAATCATATCAAGTTGACTAGGCTATTAGGGTCTCCTTGGAGCTACATATTATAGCTTCTTTGGTGATTTCCTTGCTCCATTGTCTTCCTGGTAAACTTATTTAAACTTGGGGAGTAATGAACAACATTTAGTAGCATATGATTCTACATGGATAAAAGAAATATCAACATCTTCTTTTTTCTCATTTTGCATTCTTAATATTTCTAATTGTTCACTTAGATTGCTAGAAATTTCTATTTTAAAGTTATCAAGAAAATTTCCAAGTTCATCTTGCCTTACAAATGTTGATGCTAACTTACTTACTCTTTCCCTTCCTCTTGATATGTGTTTTCACAAATTTCTTGAAATGACAATTGATATACATCTCAACCCACTCATAAAGAGATTAAAGAGGAGATCAATTCACTCATCCCTAATTGTTCTAAGTAAGAGGGCTTTTAGTGTGTCAAATCCTAGATGATGCAATTTTTTCCTCTTAACATTAGAGATGAACCTCTCTATTAGATCCTCAAGGCTCTCATCTTCTTCTTGGTTCATCCTAAGAATTTTTTCTCTAAGATCACGATCTTTATATTTTTCTAGAAATATCTTTTGCATATCATTCCATGATCTTATTGAATTAGTACCTAGACTCATGAACCATTTAAGAGCTCTATCCTTCAATCTTGCAGGAAAAAATATTAGTTTTTGAGTGTGTGATAAGTAGCCATAAGAGCTACAAATTATCTCAAATTCAAAGAGAAATTTGTTTGGATCCTCTTTCCTCATACCATGGATGTTGGGAAGGAAATATGGAGGGATGTTCTTCATATGTACATTGATGTCCATATCTTGAATGGGAAACCCAATAAGATCTTCTTCATTTTCATCATATCCATCAACACTCTTCAGCAAGAGTATACTGTTTTGTCATAGTTCTTACTACACCACATCATTAAGTGGGGGTTAATGAAGTATTTAAAAACAAAAATCAGTATCCTACTCTTATGAGGCATAGAGTCGGATATTTTTATTTTTTAATATTTTTGAAATGGCATGAAAATGAAGGAAAGTAGAAAATAATGCTAAAAATGAAATCAAAGCATCTACTAGACACCTCCCCTGCAACGACGCAAAAAAGTGGTGAGCCCTTATATTGCACCAAGAGTGCTGCAACTAGAGGGGTTGTCATACTTTTCATTATCAACCCAGGGTTTGTACAAACTTGGAGGTGACACTGTTAGATACATAGTAGATGAATTATGTTGATGTCATCCTCTTCTGCTTTGCGAAAGGGTGATATTTCTAAGGGTTCTCAATGAAGCCTATCACACTTTAGTGAACGTAAACTAAATTGAAGAAAGGAAATGAGAGAAGGAAAATAAATTAAATCGTTGAAAAGAAATGATACAGAACTAATGTAGATTAGAAAACAAATGACACAAGTGAAACTAAGCTATTTCTAAAAATACAAATAGAAGAAACTAATTTAAGCAACACTTAACCCCTTCCCCATGCCAATCTCATAATACCTTCTCTATCTATCTATGTCATATCTATGCAACTTCAGATGACCTAATTCTAATTGAAGAAGTGTTGTATGGGTTTGGAGGAAAAAGAACTAAAGAAGGCTAATGGAGGCTTACACACATGAAACAAAGGCTTAGAAGTGAAAATATGGGTTTAAATGTTACAAAACATTATTAAGCATGAGAGGTCTTTAGGCCAGAATTGATGGGAAGATCGATTGTGGAAGCTTGGATAGAGGAAAAAATTCATGAAGTGCAAATTTGTAAGATTAGCAATTTCTTGTTAAGAAAATGAAATTGCGAATAGGAAAGAGTTGCGAAAAGGTAAAATCTGCAAGATGCGAATGTGATAGGGATGACGCAGTAGTGGGACCGGTGGCGGACCGAGATCGCAATATCACAATCGAAGGGAAGGATCGGTAAGTGTTAAAGGAAAGAGGGAAACATTGTGATTTGCAATTTCAATGTGGTAGGGTACGAAGTGATTGTCGCAATCAGTGAAAATGGTAAGTGCTAAAGGAAAAAAGGAAACATTGTGATTTACGATTGCGATGTGGAGGGTACGAAGTGATTATCGCAGTCGAAAAAGACAAGTGGTAAGTTTTAATGGGAATGAAATAAGAAATGCGATTTGTGATTTATGAAGTAGCAAACCAAGAGAATCGAGGAGAAAATAAGGGAGTCAATTTTTAATGATTTTCTAGCATTTTTGCATTAAAACGGTAAAGGTGAGTTGAAAAGGAAAAATCACTAAGATGTTGAAGAATGGAAAAAGAAATGGAAGGGGTGAAGCGAGATGCGAAGTGCACTATCGGAAGTTTAGAGGAGAAAAAAAAAGGTCAAACCTTAAATATTTTCATGAAAGAAAGGTGCGGTAGCTGATAAGAAGAGAGAAAGGAGGGAAATGAAGGCGTAACAACAAGGTTTAGAAGTGTAACACAGAGATGGGAAGAAATTGTAAGATGAAGCAGAACGACGTAATGAAAATCCCTTGAAATTTCGATGCTCATTTGTGCAAACAAACATGTGGATTCCTGCATGGAAAACACACAAAAATGTGCAATAAAAACAGTGAACAAAAATTAGTTTTTGGGTCTCTGGGAAGGTTTACCCTCCTTGAGATCTATTGACAGAGATGAGAAGGGGATCTTGGTCCACAACCTTTTTATTTATTTTTTCTCCATTATATTACTCATAATCATATGAAACCTATAACAACAAAATGAAAGAAAAAAATAAAAATAAATTAAACTATGAGAAGAAGAAATAACTAAATGACATAAAAAAAGCTAGCTTAATGGCAAAAATGAAAGAATGGTAACAACAGAGAGGTTGAGGTAGATGGGTTGGGCCCTAACCCATGAGCCTTGCTATCTGGAACTGGATCAATATAAAGTCATATGAATACTCATTGCATTAAAAATATAGTCTTATTACATGTCGAAGGTCTTCAATAGAAAAATCCTAATAGCTTGCACCAAATTTCCAACTAGAATCGACTAAAATTGACTAACTCTTCCTAGCCCTAGCTCTTCTCTATTTATTATACAAGGCAGCTACCAATAGCTCCCTATAAATTAGTGATTAAGTCCACTTTAATCCCAGTAAACAAATATTGAGTTCTCTCCTATTTGAGTTGTTTGACTGCCTTTGGAACTTGAACTACTAGGGAGAATCTTTGGGGTGATTGATTCCACTTGAATCCAAGTAAATAGAGATTGAGTGAACTCCTATTTGAGTTGCTTGGCTGCCTCTGGAAATATAATTGTTGGAGGGGATCTCATGAGGATCCTTTGGCTACCTTGTAGAGTTAAGGAGGGTAGAAAACCCCCTTGAATCTCTCCAATATTTCTCTCAAATTTCCTGATATTGTGCTCATTTATTCTCCAATCTTGATCTTTCAGTGGCAGGGAGAAAGTCCCTAAATCATCTCCTTCTCCAAATCTGCATAATCTGCCAAATATTCTATAAGAATAACCAATACTAGGCACAAATATGGAATTACCTTTAAATTTTCCTAAGAAAATATTGAAGCATAAGAAAACATTATTAAGTGCACAAGGAGATACTTAATATATATATATATATATATATATATATATAGATTAGATAGATATTCATGTGCATAAGGAAGGTCGATGGGCTTAATAAATGTTATATGGGTCTTATTTTATGTCTAATTCAGAAGCCGATCACCAGGCTATAAATATTATTTTTATACATCAAATATATAAACGTAGTCATAATTTCAATGGGGGGGGAGTCTAGCTTTGATCAAGAGGATATGATAGAGAATTTTTTAGTTTATCATGAGGTTATAGTATCAACTTTACTATTGTCACATTCCTCTGCAATGATCATGAGAGTGAAAAGGTGGTCACTAGTTGAGTGATGTCTCCTAAAATCCTTTAGACCTTTTACCACGGTTTTCAAGAAAAAGGCTAAGCTTCTTTTTCAAAATGAGCCCATATAGCTCGGCCAGGATGTGGTTAATCATAATGGCCTTGTAGTTAAAGGGAACAATTTTATCCTCAATTTTGAATATAGGCATAATAAGGCTTTGCATCCAAAGATTAGGGAAACCATGCTTTACATCCGAATTTAGAAGTTTGTGGAGATGATGAAGGAATATCAATCTTACCATTTCAAATACCTTAGACCATGGTCCTTAGATATATTTAGCTTTCCCATTAGCGCTATTATTAATTACCGACTCAACATCTTCCAGAGAAAGTATATCTTCCTTAATAGTTGTGCTTAATATGGTTCCCATGATGTCTAGACAGTCATACTTCTTAAGATAGTTTCTTCCATTTTCTAAGGGGATAGAATGATTATCTTTAGTTTTATGAACAAGCACATTCCTGCAAAATGTTATGAGTGCAACTTTAGAAACGTGGAGAAGATTCTCTTGTATCTTATTAATATATGAAGTCTTCTTCCTCTTGATTAGAATTTTTTATATACTTATATTCTGGAGCTTAATGATTTCATTAAAGGCATATCTGATTGCTTTCCTGGAAAGTTTACACTCTTTGTCATACCAAGGATTGGAAGTTCTATTATTCTTCTTATACAAAGTTACTTAACACCCCAAATTATGTTTTAAATTTCCAAAAATGGACATTTGAACTTTAATCCTAAGAGGAGTGGACCCCAAAGGATGAATGAATTGTGAATGTAATTTAATATTCAATTTGAGGAAATGAATAAAGTACTGGTATGCATGTTGACCAAAAATGAGAATTGAGATCACTTGCTAAATCCATGAGGATGGATAAGGAAACTATTCCCCACAATCCTTCAAAAATCCTTGGAAGGAATTAATGCTAATTTAGATTTTGAGGAAGAATCTAAATTTCCCCAATGATGAGGAAAGTAGTTGGGAAGAGGTAAAAAGCTGGAAAAGCTGAGGGAAAGCATAAAGCAGCTTTAAAGAATCCCAAAAATGGGAAGCCTAGGCAAACATGAAGAAAAGCATCCTGCTATTCTGGACGCAGAATTAGAAACAGGCTTTGGGGAAAAATAGCTTTAATAATTGCATTCCCATTAGAGTACTTGGTAATGGTAGTGGAAATGATAGTATTTTTTTTTTTTTTTTTTTTTTTTTTTTGCTCGTTTAGACTAATCCTAATCTTTCCATTTTTTCTCCTCCCATCCCACCCACGGGTTTCGAACCAGTGACCTTACAGAACAGAGTGCCTTAACAGTGCACCCCATCACCGACTGTTCTACACCACATGGGCTAGTGGAAATGATAGTATTAAAATGGTAATAAATTTGAATTATATTGTTATTATAAGTCAGGGAGGCTAAATCCCTTAAGAAAATGTCTACATTAGTTCTAGTGAAGCAAATGTGTATTTTTCTTTCACTCGTATCCTACATGTGGGTGGTATGCATAAGAATATTTACGGACAAAGACAAAGGTTTGTGGTTAGATTCATTCTTGTACTTGTTAAGTAGCCCAAAGTTTGTAATATGGTTGAGGACATTGATGTCAAGAATCATATAAATCACGAAACTGCTACCCACCCTATGGAAACATGTCATCTTACCTGAGAGAGGACACTTGTTAAAACCATTACAAATGATTAGGTCCTATGAACTACAAAGCTCGAGGAGCTCGGTACCGAATAAGATCTCGATTATGTCGTAATAGTCTCTCCTAAATCTATTGGATAACCTACCATATTCATCAAACCATAAGGGGTTGGGATTAGAGTTGTTACTTAACATAATATCTTGGCTAGTGGCAGTTCTAGTATTAAAGAACCAAAGAAAATGGATATTACCTTCATTTCTTAGGTTGTAGATGTATTTTTCTAAGAAATTGAAAGGATATTTCTTATCCAAGTTTTTTTTTTCTTATATGATGTAGAGTTAATATTAGAGAAATAGCAGATTGAAATAAATATCCTATTGGTTGTAGAATCAAAGATATTCATCCAAATGTACTCATTCAAGGTATTAATTTCATGAAGTCAGATGTGAGAGGAAACAATGTTTCTTATATAACATACAATACCACAATAACACCTCCTCGAGTATTTCTTATTCCAAGGTGACAAAAGAGTGAAACGATCAAGGTGATCCTAGATTTTTCATGTTCCAAATTTTAAACTAAAAGAATGTGATCAATATCACGGGGGGTCCAACTTAACATAGTACCTTTACACTATGGAAAACCACAAAAATTCCAGAAGAGGAACAAAACTAATGCTAGTCTTTGTTTATCACTTGTGTTTGGGACTCTAACTCTAATAATAGCTTTTATATTCCTAATGATTTCTGATTTCCCTTATTTTCTTTCCTCATTGATATTTTGGACTTCTTTTCTAAGTTCACCTTGGTTAACATTTATTAGAATTACGATAATAAATTAATATAATTTAACAAAGTTTAGAAACATAAAAATATCTAAAATTTTGTTTAAAATGTTATATATAAATGAGAATTGGGAATAATTATTACATTAAATGATGTTAATTTAAAACTAAGTTTAGATACATGATTTGCATAAGGAAGTTGAACCTAGTTGATATGATGGAAATAGAGTATGTATTAATAGCCATATATTCTAACCTTAAGCTTTTTAACAAAATACTACGATATCTACACTATTTGTGTTGCAAATTCACTAATACTAACCAAAAAAATTAAAATATATAAATCTTCAAAATGTTACACTAAACCATGATGAATTATTCCTCCACTTTATTTTTTAAGTCTCTTGATTAACCATTAAGGAAGGGGGGACATACCATTCTTTATATAATTGCACAGTGATAGTTTTTTAAGAAAAGTAATTTTAGTTGAAAATAATTATATTATTTGTGTATCAATGGAGAAAAGGTTACATAAGTTTTAACGTATCTCCTTAGTTTTGGATTTGTTCCTAGAATTTAGGAGTCTGTTTGCAACTTCCTGATTTCTTATAATGTACTTAAAGATGTAATTTCTAATTCATGAATGTAGAGTGATCTCTCCATTTGAGTGTAGTCTCTAGGTGCAGTACTCGCCTCAGAGCTATAACTCCTTCTTTTTCAATTCTATGCATATTTTATCTTGGTATCAGAGCTCAGGTTGGGTGAGCCTGATCTTTTATCGCCTTTGTGGTTGAATCACCTTCGTGGCTAAAAGTTCCTTTGTGGCCACATGTGCACGAGAGCTTTGTGCTTGGTCGAGCAGGTGGACTACATTAACACCTGGCTCGTGGTCTCAGATGATTTTTTAATCTTTGAGTAGAAGGGGGTTGGCTCACTTTCTTCGCTGACAGTCATGCCAAGAAGCACAATTGACATGTCTGTTCGGCCCATACCCGTGCCAACATGCCAAATCATGGGATTGGCATGGAAGCACACGAAAAACCCATAGTAGCATCTGTTCGGCCCATACCCGCACCAACATACCAAATCACGAGATTGGTGTGGAAGCACATGGAAAACCCGCGCCAGGATTTTGCCTCGCATGCTTTTTGAGCTGGGGCACATATTTTTCTCTTGGAAAGGTGCCACCTCACCTTCAGTCGAAGATCCATGGAAAGCCTCACTTTGGTGAAAGATCTATGGAAAGTTGCAGATCAGAGAAGTTGTGGATCTGTCCAGGAGAGGCAGATCGGATCAGTTTTGTGGCCGTATTGTGAAACAACGGATTTTATTAGTGGAGCAAGATTATTTTGTATATTTTCCAGATATTGTTGGATCTGAATCGAAGATACAATGGGTGGATCAGGAGAACTATTAGAATAGTGGCAGATCGATTGTCAGGATCTGACAGGTATTGATTTTTTTTTCTCTGATAAGTTGGGTAGATTCATTTATTTGTAGATCAGTTCAGAATGAGTAACACTATGGAATCATATCTCCACGAGTCTGAAAAACTCGATGGATCGAACTTCATGAATTGGAAGTTTAAGATACAGACCTTGCTTGAGGGTGCAAATGCATGGTCAATAGTTATAGAAGATGAACATAGACCAAATTCAATCACAAGAGTGACTACGCAGGAGCAAGAATGGGATAAGAGAGGAAACAAAGCAAAATTTTTGCTGGAGATGTCTGTCAAGGACAACATTATCCCACATATCAGAGAGTGTAAAACATCCTCTGAGATCTGGATGACCATTAAAAGTTTATATCAAACCTAGAACAAAAATCTAATTACGGCACTCAAAGGCAAGCTGTTTTCAATGAAGATGGATGAAAGTGAGACCGCTGTTGCATTCATCGCACGAGTTAAAGATCTCTAAGAGGGATTGGGAGACATCGGAGAGAAGGTGGCTGATTCTGACTCATCACAATCATGTTGAATGGGATGAGGGATGAATACCAAATGTTCATCATTGGATTGGTAGCAAGGGAGAAAGCTCCTACATTTGATGAATTGACAGGGATCTTGCTACAAGAAGAGGAGCGGTAGCAGAACTTAAAACCATACAGAGATGATCTTGCTCTGATGGTGAAATGGAAATCATTCAGAGGAAAGCGGCCATAGCAGCAATCACAGTCGCAATAGCAGCAGAGAGGATGAGGTACATCATAGAAGAGTCTGTATAAAGGTATGTCTGTAAATCATCCTGTAAAAAGATGCTATTATTATGGAAAGAAGGGTCATATACAGATTGAATGCCTTAAGAAGCAGGCAAATGATGCAAAGAAAAAGTTGGCAAAACATAGCGGATACTTTGTTGAAGAAGATGAAGATCTCAGTCACGAATTTCAACTGTTCACAGCCGACTGTGCCCTTTCAGCATCTAATGAGGATGACATCTTGTATGTCGATTCTGGTGCATCCTCTCACATCATAGGTAAGAGGGAATGTTTTTAAACTCTTGAAGAAAGTACATATGGATCAAAAATTTATTTAGGAGATGATAGTGGATATGAGATTAAAGGCTATGGGGATATTCTGGTAAAGTTACCAAATGGTGATATTAGTCGTCTTAAAAATGTGTTATATGTACCCGGGATTAAGAAAAATTTGATATCTCTATCCATGATAACTGATCAAGATATGCAAGTTGAATTCTTCAAGACTCATTGTGTCATAAAGGATTGTAGGAAAGAAATTGTTGCAACAGGCGTGCGTGTAGGAAGCTTATATAGACTAGATGAAAAAAGTATACCACAGCAAGCCATGGTTGCAGGTGGATCGACAGCCAAAAAACTCTGGCACCAGAGATTTGGTCATTTGAATTTGCAGGACCTCATGTTATTAAAGAGAAAAGCTATGGTCGAGGGACTCCCTATTTTTCACAGTACTCAATTAAATTGTGATGGATCTTCCTTAGGTAAAATGCATAGAGAAGAGTTTCCTGTGCATGATAGAAGGAAGGAAACAGATATCCTAGAACTAGTGCATATTGACATATGCAGACCTATGCAGACGAGGTCGCTAGGTGGAGCATATTACTTTCTTGTATTTACTGATGATTTCACTAGATATTCATGGGTTTATTTTCTGAGTAAAAAGAGTCAGAATTTTCAGTATTTTATAGAATTTAAAACCTTGGTGGAAAAACAGTTTGGAAAAAGCATAAAAATTCTCCGCTATGATCAAGGGGGGAGAATACAAGTCAACGGAATTCATGAAATTTTTCAAATCTCATGGGATTTTGCAGCAATTTACAGTGCCTCACATCACAATAGAATGGAGTATCAGAGCGCAATAACAACACTTTAGTGGAGTGCACAAGGAGTATGTTACAAGGTAAGGGTCTATCTAATAGTTTTTGGGTAGAAGCTATTAATACTGCTGTCTATTTAAAGAACAGAAGTCCTACCAAATATCTTGGCTTCAAAACCCCCTTCGAAGCATTATATGGACTCGAACCAGTAGTAAATCATCTAAGAGTATTTGGGTCAAAAGCCTTTGCCGATATACCCAAAGCTGATAGGAAGAATTTAGAGCCTAAAGCTATCAAATGCATATTTGTTGGATATGGCACTGAATATAAAGCATATAAGTTGTTCAATCCTGAGTCTCATAAGATATTTGCAAGCAGGGATGTAGTGTTTCATGAACAGGTTCAAGAAGGGAAGGATGACAGTGATGATGATTGGCACATTCCATTGTTGATGGAGGAAAGCAGTGAGGATGAATGAGAGCAGGAGCAGAAAGAAAGGCAGGAATAAGGTGATAGAATCAATAATGCGAGCCCGAATAAATCTGAAGAAAACAAATTTGAGGTAAGTCCCCTACCAAGGAGATCAGGTAGGAAGACTCAAATACCATCCAGATTGAAAGACTATGCTTTGATGTCAAATATTTTAAACATTGTAGAACCCACTAATTACAAAGAAGTTAGTCAATCTGAGGCATGGAGGGCTGCAATGAATGAAGAGATTGAATCTAATCTTAGAAATAACACTTCGGATTTAGTTGAACTGCCTAAAGATAAAACACCCATAGGATGTAAATGGTTGTTTAAACCTAAAATGAATGCAGATGGAAGTATAGAAAAACTAAAGGCTAGGCTCGTTGCAAAGGGGTTCTCACAGTAAGAAGGTATAGATTTTGATGATACCTTTGCACCTATAGAAAAGTTAAACACTATTAGAATGCTTATTTCTCTAGTGACAAAACAAAATTGGGAGCTACACTAGCTTGATGTTAAATTTGCATTTTTAAATTGTGAGTTGAAAGAAGAAATTTACTTAGTACAGCCTAAAGGGTTTGTAAAGAAGGGGCAGGAACATCTTGTTTATAGATTGAAAAAAGCACTATATGGCTTAAAACAAGCACCTAGGTCTTGGTATGAAAATATTGATTCTTTCTTTTTAGAGCATGGTTTTCATAGGAGTTTGAATGACCTAAATTTGTATACCAAGTACAATAAATAGGGGCAGATTATTTTGATTTCTTTGTATGTGGATGACATGATCATAACAGGAAATGCAGATAATTTAACCAAAGAAATCAAAATTTTGATGGCACAAGTTTTTGAAATGAAAGATCTCGGAAGCCTCCATTACTGTTTGGGATTGGAAGTATGGAGAGACACTGGATAGACTTTTCTTGCTTTAGGAAAGTATGCCAGAAATCTGCTAGAAACTTTTGGCATGGATCAGTGTAGGTCAGCAGCAACACCATTGCAGTAGAATTTGAAGTTGTGCAGTGACGATTGCACTAAGGAGTTGGATGCCACTATGTACAGACAACTAGTTGGGAGTTTGATATATCTCACAACAACTAGACCAGACTTGGCATACTCTGTTAGTGTTTTGAGCCAATTCATGTCTAAACCACTTCAAAGTCACTGGGTAGCAGCAAAAAGCGTCTTGAGGTATCTTTGTGGTACTGTTAATTATGGTATCTTATACACTGACACATTTGATGTTACTCTAGCAGGTTTTTCATTTTCAGACTGGGCAGGTAACCTGGATGATCGAAGGTCTATCACAGGTTACGCATTTAGCATAGGATTTGGGGTCATAACATGGAACAGCAAAAAGAAAAGCATTGTAGCATTATCTTCATGTGAAGCTGAGTACCAATCAATCTGGTTGAGAAGGCTTCTCAATGATGCGGGAGAACAACAGAAAAACTCAGCTTCCATCAAAAGCGACAACCAGAGCACCATTAAACTAGCGTGCAATCCAGTGTTTCATAAAAACACAAAACATATTGACACTCAGTTCCATTTTGTCAGAGAAAAACTATAGTCAAAAGAAATCATTGTTGAATATTGTAAAACTTGTGAAAATATGGTTGATATTTTTACTAAGCCTCTTGCACGTGTAAAGTTTGAGTTGTTTAGAAGGATGCTAGGAGTTCAGGATAATCCTTTCTCCATTAAGGGGGGGAGTTGAAAATAATTATATTATTTGTGTATTAATGGAGAAAAGGTTACATAAGTTGTAACGTATCTCCTTAGTTTAGGATTTGTTCCTAGAATTTAGGAGTCTGTTTGCAACTTCCTGATTTCTTGTGATGTACTTAAAGATGTAATTTCTGATTCATGAATGTAGAGTGATCTCTCCATTTGAGTGTAGTCTCCAGGTGTAGTACTCACCTGAGAGCTACAACTCCTTCTTTTTCAATTCTGTGCATATTTTATCTATTTTTTCTAGAAATTTTGGATTATTCATATCAGTAAAACTTTTGGTTTAAATTTCACGAGATAAATGAAAATGAGACACACTTACTTACGCCAAATGCCAACCATGTACTTTTTAAATATTTTAAAATTTAATAAAATAAATATGTTATTAATTATTCTATTATAATTTTATAAAATATTATTAATGCGTTATTAAAATATTGTTTTAAAATGTCTCAACGTTAAAGTTATGTTTTATAATATTTTTCTTTAAATAAAATAATATATGATTATTATGGTTTAATTATTTTTTAAATATTTTTTGAAATGATTCTTTATAATATTTAATGATATAATTTTAAAATGTTGGTTTAATTATATTTTAAACTTTAGTTAAATAAATATATATATTTTAAATATTTATTGAAATAATTATTTTTTATATTTAATGATATGATTTTAAAATGTTGGTTTTATTTTAAACTTTAGTTAAATAAATATTCAATTTTTTAAAATTTTATTATAGGTTATTATGACTATGTTTTAATAATTAAAAGGTTTTTATAAATCTAGGAATATATTACTATTTTTTTTAATTGAATATATAGACTTTTTTTGTATTGATAAAATAGACTAATCCATCATGAATGGTATACATATATATATTCTATTAAATATATATTTTCAGAATTTTTCGAAATTATATTTGTTTATTTTATAATTGTAAAATATATGATAAAATGAAAAAGTATGATATTAATATAAGTAATCTAGATTTCATTTTAACATAGGATCACATCAAGATTGATCAAAATATTTTAGATAGAAACTTCTTTTAGAGTGAAAAGAGATTTGATCTCTCTTTTGATATTTTCATACTTTGTAGTTGATATAGGCTAGTTTAATTTCACCTTTAAAATAGACTATGTTCCACATGAATAATTTTATTTTTAGTATTAGTTTATTTTTATAGGTTTATTTTTATTTTCCTATTTTTACTTTCATTTTTATTTTATTTTGACTCGGTTAAAATGTTTACATTGCACTAATGTTTTCATTTTATTTTATTTTATTTATTGATTTGGAATTTACAACATTTCCACCATAATAAATTAGAGAGCAAGTCTTAGCACAAATATATATTTATTTCAATTTTTTTTTAATATTTAACAGATTAGCGACTAGGGTGTTGAGAATATCTAATGAGTCTCACTTTGAGGGGGAAAAGACCCATTTTCTCAATGTCTTTTGTAAAAATGGTTATTGTAGGTCACAAGGCCTTAAATCTTTCCTTAAAGCAGAGAAAGCTCCTTTAAATTAAAAAGAGCCTAGTGAATGGTCTAGCAGTGTGCGTTTGTCATTCATTCAGTGTACCACTGATAATATTGTGAGGATCCTTAAGAATCATAAGGTATCATCATCTTTCAAACCCCTTACACGATTCCCAACTCTCTCAAGTCAGTTAAAGATCTGATTGACCCTAGGGATGGAAAAGGTGTTTACATCATTCCTTTTTCTTGTGGGACTCCTTACATTGATAAAATTTGTCAGTCTATTAATCAAAGGATCTGTGAACATGCTTTTGACATTAAACGTAGAAGATTTCGCTTGTCCGCCCTAGCTGAGCATGTAGAAAATACTAACCATCATGTTTGCATCGAAG
The DNA here is from genome assembly GCA_034641835.2 of Pinus albicaulis. Taxonomy (NCBI): domain Eukaryota; kingdom Viridiplantae; phylum Streptophyta; class Pinopsida; order Pinales; family Pinaceae; genus Pinus; species Pinus albicaulis. The sequence continues at coordinate 404,907 of JAXQQM020064157.1, read as the reverse complement.
AGGCTAAGGTCATTTCTAGGATCCAGCATTTCCATCATTGTAAGTTAAGAGAGGCCTTAAAAGTTAAAGAAAGACCTATTAATCTCAATAGAGATGACGACTGGAATATCAGTAGGTGTTGGATACTGCATTATATTCTTGATTAATTATTTTTTTAATTTTTTTTTATTGATTTTTTTTTATCTATTTATTTATTTTTTCCTTAGACTTCACTCATTAAAAATAAATAAACAAATATATAATAAGAAATATTATATAATGAATAATAATAAATAAATAATTAAATCAATTTATATACATATTTAGATATTATTATCACTATTAATTAATTAATTAATAATAATAATAAATAAATATATAGAAATTTAAATCTAAAAATAAAATGTAACGATAAAGTCAAACTAGCCATTATCCTAATGGCTAGTTGAGCCATTTCTACATCTATCAAAAATTAATTTTCTAATTTAATCTGTCATCTAGTTCTGATGATGAACCACACTTGTTCATTCGAAACGAGTCAACCATGTTCCATTGCATGTGACTATTACCAAATTTTACAATTTTTATAATAGATCAAAGAAATTTACATTTAAAAAAATATTATATATTTTGAAGTTTAATAAAATAAATAATAATTAAATTTAAAAAAAATTAATTAATTTTTTTATATTTTAAATTTTAATAAAATAAATAACAATATAATTTATTTATTTGTATTATTATGAATTAATATAATTTATTTATTTGTATTATTATGATCTAATATTTGTATTATTATGATTTAATAATTAAATGTGTCTGATAAATATAATAATATATACATCTTTCTAAATATTTTTATCATAAAACATAATAATAATTATTTATTTTTAATTTTAAATAATATTTAACAAATTATTTTTTAATAATTTTTAATTAAATTTTATATATTTTAAATTTTAATAAAATAAATAATAATTATATTTTATTTTATTTTTAATTACATTTTATATATTTTAAATTTTAATAAAATAAATAGCAATATAATTTATTTATTTATATTATTATCATTCAATAATTAAATGTGAATTATAAATATAATAATATATGTTTTTTTCTAAATATTTTTATCATCTAACATAATAATAATTAAGAATTAAATTATAATTAAATTATATCAGGTTATTTTTATAATTAATAGTTGAAAATTTGTTATTTTTATTATTAAATTATTTTTATAAGGTTATTTTAATTTTTCTATTTATGCTTTCATTTTAAATTTTATTTTGAATTTGTTAAAATGTTTACATTATACTAATGTTTTAATTTAATTTAATTTAATTTATTTATTTATTTGGATTTTACAACCTTTTCTTTAGGTCCGATAGACTAAAGATTGGTCTGGGTGGACGTTAACCATCATCATCTGTGACACCCCTAGTTTATGTGGTTGATTTTCAAAAAAAGCTAGACATTTGAACTTTAATCCTAAGGGGAGTGGACCCCAAAGGAAAAGTATTTTGTGGATGTAATTAAATGTTTAATTTGAGAAAATGAATAAAATAATTCTGTGCAGATTGACTAAAGTTGAGAATTATGAGATCCCTTGCTAATTCCATGAGGATGGATAAAGGCAAATAAATTCCCCAAAAATCTTTTAAAAATCCTTGAAAGAATTTATTTCCAAATTAGATTTGGAGGAAAATATAGTTTCCCCAATGATGTGGAGAGTAGTTGGGAAGAGGTAAAAAGCTGGGAAAAGTAGAAAGCAACTTTAAAAGTGCCTAAATAGGGAAGCCTAGGCAAACAAGAAGAAAAGCATCCTGATATTCTAGACACAGAATTAGAAACAAACTTTGGGGAGCAAAATCTTAAATAAGCTATTCCTAAACATATGAGAGGTTGGTCTATTATAGAGGTGGTCTCAGCTCGGGGGTGAGTTATGGAGATGAAGGGACTCTACGGTTGGGAGGACTGGTCAATTACCCAAGTGGTATGCTCACAGTAATTATGAACAATCGAAAATTTAATTATGATGTGACAGACTGTAGTTACATATTTATATTGTGTTTTTTTTTTTGAATTATTATAGTGTTCCATACATTTACAGAGTTAAGAAGGGATTTAACCCTCTCCATTCTGCATGGTTGTAGGAACTAGAAAAATGAGGAAAAATCCTCCAGAAGCTCTAAACCAGCCTTTGGTTTAAATTTGGAGATTTATAGTACCTCATAATTCACAGTTTTGTAACTTTAATCTACTTCTGTTAACAATAGGATTAAAACAGTGGACACTAGAAATAATTGAATTATGTGGGTAGTAATAAATTTATGAAATTACTGAGTAAAGTACAGATCTGTAGACTACCAAAATAACAATACACTGCTATATATAAGTTGTCTGCTACCATAAGGACATAATTAAAAGATCATATATTTTAGTACTTATACAATTTCAGCTAATGAACAAACCTCACTAAATATGATTACCAAATCTGCCAACAATTGTAGTATGAGAAGTATATATGTAGAATATGTTACTAACATCCCTTGTCAAGGAATGGTCCAAAGAGAATAATTATTATAAAATAAGATGAGCATGTGAAATCCTCCAAAATGCATGCAACTGTAAAGGCTTTGAAAGTTAACTCATGTTTCACCTATCAGATTTATATAAATTACTAGCCCAGAGGGTTGGCTCAAACAATATAGGCATTGAATCTATTGTACCAGGAAATAAAGGTACAAGGGTATAGTTGCAGAAACCTTATTAACAACATAAGTGATTATAATTATGGAACCTCAAACTCAGGATTATACATAGAATCCATGACTGTGTATATAAAGTAAGTGAATTCATATACTCGGTAGATATGGAAATACTTCATGCACTGAAAGATTTAGGCTTGAAAATAAATAAATAAAATCAGACAAACAAGCTTATAAATTTTTCCAGCCCAACGTAGGCGTATAGACGAGTAATTATACGAAGATGGAAAACGAAGGCTTACAGATAATATCATTGATGGACAAGCTTAATCGAGGGAAAGTTGTAAATAAACCAATAGATACATAGCAGTTCCGAATCCCGCATGGGATTCTATCTTCAATAGTTAATAATAGGAACACAGAAATTAAGAATTCCGATAATATTAGCATTAATGAAAAAAATTTCAACAGTCCTATTGTCTGGCTTAAAGAAATTATGCAATAACAACTTCTGCGAAAACAGAAGAACATTTGAATTTGTCTGAGCAAGATTTGGGTTAACAATAATACAAGATTCTGGTCATACGCCGAGTTAGGAGGCATCATTACTGACCTAAAATCCCAAAATTTAACAACCCAAGTCAAGTCGCAAAAAGTTCAACTTCAACCATTCAGACTGAACAAAAAAATTCTTGACGCTATTTGAACTTACCTGAAATCAAACCAAGCAAGATGAAGCATCGTTAAAATAAAACGATAGGAGAACACTCTGCATTTAAACTATGCAAAGGGAACACCATAAAATTCTATTTACCTTGGGAACGGAAGATGTTCTCATCTATGTGATCTGTGAGAAGAACACAGTGTATTGTCAAAGATTTCCAACAAAACAAAGATAAAAACTCCATAATAGTATGGTTCCAATACCACGATGGCTTATCGAAGAGAAATTGGCTGCCACGAAATTGAATAATTCGTCAGACAGAATAGATGATCCCCGCCAAGGAAATAATGATGAAAATGAGTAATTCCTAGCAAGAACGAGGAGATAATTTTGTTAAACGTCATCATCTGGGAATGAAAATGCTATAATAGCACAAAAAAAAATTTGTGAGAAAATTATGCAACCATATAAGAGCCAGAAAATCCAACGCCACGAGTCCTCGTTAGTAAACGGGACTAGAGAAAGAAATGGCGTAAATATAAACCTCAAATCTAATACTGTATCTTGAATGCATTACCATATGCAGTAATCATAAAAGCGTCACAAGTTAACACATCATAAGGCTCATACGATTTTCCCTGCCTTGTGAGGCGATGACAGAGGAATACGAAGTCTGGAATGTATAATGCCTCGCTTCTCCAATGCGCAAAGGTTCAGCCCATGAGTAGCGCAACACAAATGAGGGACGAAAGAACAGTCTCAAAAATTTAGTGCAAGATTTATACAAAAAACCTCAATCACGAAACCCTAATGGGATAGGGGAATCGCAGCCATCCAAGTGGAAAAATTTCCAAGGTGATTCCATGGATTGAAGGGATGGAATTGGCATTTAAAACTTGGTTGTTCATCATTCAATTGACAATCTATACAATAAATTTCACGGTACCTCTACTCGTGTGGCATGGATTGCATAGTTTCCAGAGTAGGCTAGCGTGGCAATTGAAAATGCCAACATAGATCCATACCATTGAACATGGATGAGTTAAAATGCAACATGACTCAACACAAGTCAACAGAGAGTCTTACGAAAGCTAACGTGGAGAGTTGATACAACGTTTCAAATTCTGAAACACATTAAATTGACTTCGTAACGACGCAGTAAGTGTAATCTGAAGCTAATGGCGTCCATCTTTACATAAATTCTGACATAAACAACATGTACAATAAACCTATTCGATGACGTTGACATGTACATTGTGAAAACCTTGGCTACAAATTCATGAAATAGCCATAAGATCGACGTATTTATAGATATAAAACCATGTGAAATAAATCGAGCCGACGTTCATATGTATTGAGTCTAGGATGATGGATTCATAGCATGGGCATATAGTTTTTCATTAAAGAATTTAAGGAATGCTACGATCGACGTGGGAAAAAATTAAAACCCCATTATATATGTAATAGTATGCTTAATGACAAATGATTCAATGGTATCAAAACGAACATGATGTGTAGGTCTATAGAATCAACATTTCATAGGAAGTAACTTAGTGGTGAAAATCCACTATGGTTGTAATATAAAGACCCTTTATACTAAATTATTGGTGATAAAATAAAATACGTATTGATTTTAGACATATGGGTATATGTATACACAATAATCATATTGGGGAAATAAATATGATTTAAGAATATAGTAAATAAAATATTTTAATACGATATTCTTTGGCGGAATTATTCTTGAAATATTATTCTTAAAGTTGAGAATACGTGGAAAAAAAAATGGAAGACGTTACATCATCATCACCATAATAAATTAGAGAGCAAGTCTTTGCACAAATATATATTTATTTTATTTTTAATTTTTAATAATATTTAACAAATTAGATTTAAATAATTTTTAATTAAATTTTGTATATTTTAAAGTTTAATAAAATAAATAATAATGAAATTTAAAAAAAAAAATAATTACATTTTATATATTTTTAATTTTAATAAAATAAATAACATTTATTTTATTGTTATAATTTAATAATTAAATGTGAATGATAAATATGATAATATATATATTTTCTAAATATTTTTATGATAAATCATAATAATAATCAACAATTAAATTATATTAGGTTAGTTTTATAATTAATATAGTTGAAAAAATGTTATATATATCTATATCTATATATATAAATTTGGTATATTTATAGGTTTTTAAAATAATGGAAATATCATTTAAATATTATTAAAAAACCATTTTAAAGTTTTGAAGTTAATGTTATGTTTTAAATAAATTTAAAACTATTGTATAGAAAGCTCTTCTTGGTTGGGAGATGTAAAATCTCTACTAACAGGGTCAACCATGTGAAGGTGAGAGCTTATATGACCCCAAAAATAGTCCATCATTGGCATGGGACTAACCACTAACGCGCATCGTCACAATCCATTTCCAATGAGGCGCAATCACTTACATGCACACATGCACACAACTGAGAGACAAAGGGTGAACACAAACATTACAGACATTGACTCACAAAGTGACATGTTCACACACATCACACTTATTATAAATTTTAGAATTAACATTATTTTATGAAAGTGATGAAGATTGCATACAGAGATTATCATGTTAACAATCACATTTGTTTTATAAGTTTATTAGTATGTTATGAACATTGGGAAGTACTTATTTTCTTTATTATTTTGAAAACAATGATTAACATTAAAAAAAAATAAAAAATAATATCTTTTCCTATGTATAGTGTTATGATTTTATTTTTTTTATATAAATTATTAAAATTAATGAAAACTTTAAATAAAATCAATTAAATTTATTGTAATGAATTGATTTTAATATTAAATAATTAATTTATATGTGTTATTACATATTGATGCTATTATAAATATTATGTTATTAGTTTTTCCTTTTTAAGGGTTTTGAACCTTGAGTCTTATGGTTTGCATTATACTTTATAGAGTGACAATCATTAATTGAGTGGTACAAGAGCGGTACAATAATTACAAAAATGCAAACGCACAGCAGAAACACCAGCAAACGTGAGACAAAGCTCACACAACTCAATGAATTCAATCGCTCAATTACATCACACTTAAATAAGAAACTCACTCACCTAATCTTCCTGAAGAAGAGGAAACAAACCTGAATAGATGGAACTGATTTCTAAATGCACACTCTCGTTCAACAAACCAAAACTAAATCTATTTCTAGATTATTCTCACATCCTCCCTTAATGGAGAAATGAATTTTCTACAATACCTAATTGACTTCTAAAAACTTCAAATTTGATTTTACCAAGGGGCTTAGTAAATATATCAGCCACATTATCCTTGGTGTTACAAAATATCAATTCAATTTCATTTGACTCAATTTTCTCACGTACAAAGTGGTATTGTAACTCAACGTGTTTTTTTCTAGCATGGTAAATTGGATTATGTGCTAATTTGATAGCACTCTGATTATCACAATTGATACATGTTGAACCACTTTGCGCCTCTTCAAGATCTGCAAGAATTCTCCGCAACCAAATAGCTTCACAGGTGGCATTGGTCAAAGCTTTGTACTCTGATTCTGTTGATGATAAAGAAACAGTTGGCTATTTCTTACTACTCCAAGATACCAAATTACAAAAATGCAAACGCACAGCAGAAACACCAGCAAACGTGAGACAAAGCTCACACAACTCAATGAATTCAATCGCTCAATTACATCACACTTAAATAAGAAACTCACTCACCTAATCTTCCTGCAGAAGAGGAAACAACCCTGAATAGATGGAACTGATTTCTAAATGCACACTCCCGTACAACAAACCAAAACTAAATCTATTTCTAGATTATTCTCACAACAATGAGGGATAATATTAAGAAATTTTTAATGTTATTGCAATATCTATACTATTTTTCATTTTAAAGTGATATATTAATATGATTAATATTTAAAAATTTGATAAAAATAAAAATAAAAATAAAAAATAAAAAGAATAAAAAATTAATTAAAATAAAAATAAATAAACAAAATAAAAAATTTTCAATTAATAATAATAATAAAGATAATAGAATTTTTAAAAATATTTAGACTTATGTATTTATGAGTAAATATTGGAAATAATATATTGGTATATAGGGATAATGATACTATATTTATAATCATATAAATAGATAGTTAAAAAATATATATTCATGCATATCACACTTATGTATCTCCAACTAAATAATACATAGAGAAATATAGGTAATAATTGATTCATACACATGAAGAATACATTTATACACATACAAAGAGTACATGTAAACAAGACACATACAAATGTGGCAAAGAATTTCATACACATATGAAGAATACATTCATACACATACAAAGAATACATGTAAACAAGACACATACAAATGTAGCAAAGAATTTCATACACACATGAATAATACATTCATAGACATACAAAGAATACAAGTAACAAGACACATACAAATGTAGCAAAGAATAGATTCATACAAACATGAAGAATACATTCATACGCATAGAAAGAATACAAGTAAACAAGACACATAATAATCTAGAAAAAAAACGGATTCATACGCATACAAAGAAGAAAATTATACAAGACACATGCAAATGTAAACAAGAATTTCATAGACATGAAGAATAAATTCATACACATACAAAGCATACAAGTAAACATGACACATACAAATGTAGAAAAGAACGCATTCATACACACATAAAGAATACATTCATACCCATACTCAAAAGCATACAAAATGAGACATTCATAAACAAAGAAGAACAAACATTATAGAGAAGTACATAGAAGAAATAAAATCACTCTCAATAATACATTCACACACATCATATGAAAGTAGATATTCTATTTATTAATCCATACTAAAATAAAATGCTCTACAAAGAAATTCTAACTATAAAAATGCAACTAATAAAAATAATATATATATGTAATAAAACCAATACACAAGCATTTAAACATAATAAACTTATAATAATAATTATTTCACACACACACACACAATAAAAATATATAATTAAATAAAAAAATAAAAATAAAAATAAAAATAATTCAAAAAATCAAAAATAAAAATAAAATAAAATAAATAAATAGGTTATAATTGTTATATAATATATGTGAATAACAGTCATTTTGACAGTTATGTTCACATTGGGAAGATGCATAAAATATTGTAAAAATGTTAAGTGATTTATGTGAATAAGAGTGATTTTACAATTTGTGTGTGTGGGTAAGATGTTTAAAACATTGAAAAAATGTTAAGTGATTTAAGTGAGTAAAAGTGATTTTTCCATTTGTGTGTGTGTTGGCAAGATGTTTAAAACATGTTTCTAAATTATTATTATAATAAAATGATATATTTTAGTTTTTGCATATTGGAGTTACTATAAACTAAAGATAGTGAAAACCATGAACACAAGGAGCACAACTCAAAGGAGGGTTATAATTTAACCATCCTAAGAGCTTTTGGAAGGGTTGAATTCCCCTCGAAAGAGCCTACTCCTTTTATTAATGATAGTTTGTGTTCATGTACATTTTTTGATGGGCCCATCTAAACAAAAATATGTATACAAATTTTTCTAATTATAACATTACAAAAAATAAAAGTAGATAATGTCTTCGCCGAACAACTTCAGTATTGATAAATTTTCTGCAACATACAACATGAAATGATATTGTTAGTATATAATATAATATACACACACTTCCTAACAACTTGTAACATAATTAAATACAAATTTCATAAAGAAAATGCATATTATATAAACCCATAATGTATGAGAAATATTATATAAACCCAAAATACATGAAAAATATTAAGAAAAAAATATAAATATAATATAATATAATTTGCAAATTTTATATAATAACATCTAAATTTAACAATTACATATTAAAAAACACATATAACTAATGAATAACTAATCATAATAAAATATAAGGTAATAAAATACATTTTTATTTTAGAAATTCTAAATAAATTAGAGTGATTCCTGGTAAATATATTTCTGTGAGTAAAACTAAATGTTACATTGTAAACTTGAAAAAAAACAGTGAAAGCGAAAACACGTTGTGATCTAATTAATAAAACTACGTGATAACACCTTGTGATATAATTAATAAAACCACCTGATTAATAATAGTGAGCAAAAAGGAATCTTTGTGTTACATTGGAAACTTCAACGACATAAATAAACGCTGAAAGCTAAAACACCTTGTGATATAATTAAAAAATAAAACTGGTAATTAATAATGGAGAGGAAAATGAATCTTTGATTACATACCAGTTTCCACGTGAAACTGGTTGTAGGAGATGGCTTATGATTGTTTTATCTCATCATGATGAGATTCTGATTGCCCGTGTTGTGTTTTGGGACTGAGCATGCATGCGCAAGAGTGAAGGGTTCATCTCATAACCAGTTATGACTTCTTGTTGACAACTAACCAATGTTCACTTCCTGCTGGCTTCTAAACACATTAATGAACAGGGGATTTTTTTCATCGATGAACAGGGGACGAGTATTGATAAACAGGTGTTGCACCACGCAATAATTGCTAGAATTGATTAAACAGAATATATATACCAGGTTATACTTGGTAGAATTATATATATATATATATATATATATATATCAAAGAGGCTAGGCATGAAAGTGTAAGGATAACAACAAAGAGGCCTGATGTGAAAGTGTATGGATAATAACAAAGATGCGTGACATGAAAGTGTAAGAAACGTGAAAGTGGAAGGATGACAACTAGGCATGCGAAAGATGGACATTGGAGCAGAATTTGGTTTAATAAAGAAACACGTAACAAAGATACATTTGAAGTCCTCAACTCTTACAAGTACACTACTGGTCAAGATACATATGAAGTCCACGGCAAACTTTATTTCCGTCGAGGCATTGGTTTCGAGTACATTTGGGTATTCTAGGTTTCCGATGTGGCTTCGTATTGTATTGAGCACAGAGCCATGTTCTTTATGGGGCGGGAAACTATGATGATTTTTTCAAAATCTAATTAAATTAAATAATATTCCAATTAAATCTAATGTTCTTTGAACGAAGTACAATTCCAGCTATGCAGCTATCTAGCTAGCTTCTTTCCTCCTAAGCCCTACCACTGGAATCTCTACATCTCAAGTTTCTTCCAGATATCTCTTTTGAATTGCACAATCAACAAAAAGGGTCGGGCCTTTCTCACCATTGTTTAAATCTAGCTCTGTAGGGTGTCTCTATATATGCAGGCTTTTGGCGGTGCTTATCAACTGACTCAACCACCTTCTCATAGGATCATAAGCATAAGATCTCGGTCCCGAGCATCTAACTATTTGGGGATAGTCAGATCTCGCAGCTCTAGAGCATGTGACTATTTGGTGATAGTCAGATCACGTCTCGCTCTCGAGGATCTCACTATTTGGGGATAGTGAGATCAGATCTCGCTCTCCAGCATCTGACTCTTTGGAGGCTGCACGAACAGGCCGGGTTTAGAGCTACTCTATGTGTGAAGAACCAAATTAAAAGGCATACATAACATATTGTTTCTCTGTCGTAAGGTTAATTACTAATAAAGAGAGCAGCCATGAAATGAGAATAGGCTAATGACTAATAAACATAGCAGCCATGAAATGACAAGAGAAGGAGCTCAATTTGGAGTTTGAAGAGGCCAATGTTGTAAAAAATAGCGCAACAATGAAATTAGAAAAGGAAGAGCGCAATTGGGCGTTTCGAGAGAATTCTGTAATAAAGAGTGCAACCATGAAATGAGAAAAGGAGGAGTTCAAATGGGCATTTGGAGCTACCAATGTTGTCAATAGCCGGCGACATGACTTGTTACATGACAAAATACCTAATGCCTCAACATTTATTTCAACACACACGGACACAAAGTACTAAAACAAACTTAGAGGAACTAAACATATAAGACATATATTATTACACTGCAACAAGAAATAGAGGAGAACAAGGCCATCAAAAATGAATACTAACATTTCTTCCTCGGAATCTTTCGCTTCCTGTCGAAACTCTAAAAACTAGTGGTTGCAAAAGAGCTGGAAAATCCAAATTCTCTATTCCAAAGGCACTGAAAATGCTGCTGGAGCTCCTGTATTTAAAATTCCAACTCATCAGAAAAGGAAACGTAAGAAAGGACTAGGAATGAATTTAAAAATAACTAAAGTAAATATCTCCATAAATACCAACTCACTTTGAAATCACTATTTGTTGATCAAGATAGCCCTTCCACTATCTGTGCATATTCTCCTCTCCTCACGCAAGTCTTTCTCTCTCAATTAACACAAATCCAAACACACAAAACAAATATTTACACACAACACTTACAACAACACAACACAGATTACAAACATACCACAACACAACACATGACATTGATGCATACAAAACATTTATGGAGCGCTCCATAGGACAGACAAATTTACATCAGAGTGCTTGAGAGAGAAAGAACACCCATGCTTAAACCTGTAGACCCAGAAAATAAATTTTCAGGTTACACAAATGTCTGTGTAAAATGAATTGAACACACAAATTAAGGGAACATAAAATTGCTGAAACTCTTACCAACTCCTACTTCCTTTCTGTTGTTTTCAGAGTGCAAAACTTTCGATTACCTCCTCTTCATTTCTGAAATTTCTCCTCTCAGCTTCATTTTTGAATTTTCTCCTCTCATTCTTCATTCATCGCATTCACGGATCCTTCGGATTCTCCATTCATCAGTATACAATGACTTGGGAACTAGTGAGTTTTATGCTTTCTTTTTTGGACCGTTGCGGTCAAAATTAACTTTAACCAATCTTTTAATTACCATTAGTTAAACCAGTCTTTTAATTACCATTTATTAAACCATGAGTCGGGAATTTTTGGGTTTTACGATTTTCGTATACAATGACTTGGGAACTAGTGAGCTTTATGCTTGCTTTATTGGACCGTTGCCACCAAAATTAACTTTAACCAATCTTTTAATTACCATTAGTTAAATCTGTCTTTTAATTACCATTTATTAAACCATGACTTGGGAATTTTTGAGTTTTATGATTGTCATTTTTGGACCGTTGCGTTCAAAATTAGGGTTAACAAATCTTTTAAAGACCATTCGTTAAACCAGCCTTTTAATTACCATTCATTAAACTATCTTTTAACTAACTACTACTATTATATAATTTATGATATTTTTTAAAACTGTGCTTTTTAAAACTTGAGCAATTACAGTTCAGTCCTAATGATCCTCGTCCATAACTTTCCATTTTTATCAATAAATGCAAGGCTGTAGTCTTTTTTTACCTGCGTTTTAAAGTTTTTTCCCTGTGCATAACAGTATTGATTGAAAGTTACAGTTTTTTTCGTGTGCAGAACATTATTGGCTTAAAGTTATTGATTGCAATGTATTTAATATTTAACGTTAATGGTGCAAAGCCTCAATGGAATATATGAATATATATAGATAGATATAATAATGTTAATGGTGTAAAGACCAGTGGTGTTATTGGGTGGAATATATATAATTTAAATAGTGATAATTGTAAAACTTAAATTTATTTAAAATTTATGTAATATTATCATATATTAATTTTGGAAATAGTTATTTTTATTTTTTATATATATGAAATAATAAGAACCAAATATTATTATTAGTACCAAAAAGATATTGTTAATATTATTTTTATTAGATATTTCAAATTTAGTAGTAGAGGGAGACTTTCTCTTGAGGCATGACTAGGGAATCAAAACTCTTTTTCTCCCTATGTATTTTCAAATGGATAACAATTGTTTATACATACCATTGGAAACTTAGTAAAATTGTGTAACTAAAATAGATACTTGTAAGAGTTAGTACCAAGCTAACAAATATTTGCATTGATATATTTTTAAATCCTTTCTTTGTAATCTATTATTGATATAATTTTTATATTAAAAGTTATGTTTGTAATTAATTTCTGAATAATGTCACTTTGAGGGTAAATAATAAGTTTTTCTTCTTCTCCTCCAAGATTACATTGAGCAAGAGTTGAATATCTCTCCAAGAAAAACATGACGATGTCTTCAACGAATATATTTTTCTAAGAGCACATTGAGAGCATTACTAATACATTCCTAAAAGTGAGTGTCTTAGATGACTCTATTTCAAACAATGTAAGCTTCCAAGGAATGTCTTGCACTAATAACATGATCTTGGATATCTAACTTACACTGAGATAATATAGATTTTAATTAATTTAACAAACTATATTTTAATTTTATTTTTTTTTCATCATACATATTTATACCACTAGATTAATAACATAAGAACTTCAACTTAACTATAATTTTTCTGATGGATTTAGAAGAGTGTGTATGTTCATGACGTTGAGTGCCTTATAGGAAAAATATAGCAATCTTGTTCTTTATGCTGTTCTCCTTCATCTTACAATTGTACATGTAGGAACACACTCACACCATAATCGAATATAGATATTCTCCAAACCATTATTTCTTAAATTCAAAGTTGAAATGACATTCATTTCATCAAGTAATTAAAACCCACCCTTTCATGTGTTTCTTGCCAGCTTGCTTGATTACATTGTAAACCATTCAATGTACTTCTTCATGTGAGTTGTCACAATCAATTCAACTAATTTTTAGTGGCTGACTTCCACTTCATAATTGGTCATACATCCATTTTTGGTAGCTATATGATCTTGCTTCATGAATTTTTTTGTGATGGTTTACAACTACATATCCATTTTCACTAGTTTTCATCTTGGCCCATGCATTAGCTTACAATTGTTTTCGAGCTATTCAAACTTATAAATGCCACTTTGAAACTAGATTTCTTTGAAAAAAACAGTTTATTTCCAATCAAATAAGTTCATTCACTTGACAAAAATGCAAGGGAAAATCAACAACCCTTATATTTCTTGAGACATGGAAATCCCCATCACACATAGAGTTTAACGCACAAAATCAGAAGTCCATTCACAGCCACTTAATATCGAGATTTTTTAGAAACCAACAGAATAGAAGGATTCACTATACATACTTAAGTGGGTGTTTCTTATATTGGATCAAAAGCCTACATTGCCATATTATATATTCTTGCAACGGATCTCTTGAGAGACAATTGCTTATGTGTTGTGGCACATTATGGATGCACGTGCATTGCAGAAATGACATGATGACAAGTATAGTGCAATCATGCATCACTAGAAGTACGTTGGATAATTATTTGCAAGTAAGTATGTTTCTCCGTTTTTGTACCACATTTACTATATATAATTTGTGTGGCTCAAATGAATTCTATGCAATAGAGATATCCAAGTTAAAATTTCTCTCTTAACCCAAATGGTGGACTTTGAATCCATTGAAAAATAAAAATAAATACATAGTGGAACTCAAGTTCAATCATTGTTTTACATTAAAGGAATTGTGGGTAATTTTGAAGAAAAGTGAACAATTTAAGAATACAAGATCCTGGTTTGAGGTGGCATGGGAATGAAAAATAGTTACAAGCTTAAGCAATATATGTAAGAATAGTTGTTCGCACCGGTTATTCTAATTATTAAAGATTTTCCTAAATAATTAGGGTTGAATTGGAATTGTTAATGGAGCACGTGTCTTATTGATTAAATAATAAGACAATGATATGGGAAATGAGCATGTTAGACACGTTTCTTGAACATTTCTTAGCGATATGTAACCTATGTGATGGAGGGTCGTGAGTATCTCAAACATTGGAAGAAGTAAATTTAACTCACCAAAATTATGAAGGTGTAGGGGCCTAGGTAGATGCACCTGCTTCTCAAAGGAAACAAACAAAAAAATTTACACACTTTACATAACATAAGAAAAATTATATTTGGAGTGAAAAAATAATGTGTTAATGGAAGAGTGGGGCTTCTTTATTGTATTGGATAGGGTTTGGCCCTTTTCAACCAATTATCATCCCTCTCTCTCAGGAATTTTCATATGGTGGACATCACTTATGCTGTATTATCATCTCACTGCTCTTTATCCATCAAACAACATGGTATACTCGTAGATTTTCTAGCTTCCATGCAAACCAAACTCTTGAAATCCTTAGGGAATTCATCCTTTATTTTGATCATTACCTCATCCATTCATTATGTGGTGGATGGATTTAAGATCATGACCCTAGCTAAGTTGATGAGCTCACCCGTCGCCATGGAGACAAGCCCATTTTTTTCCTCTACTATAGGAATTATTGTTGTAAATTGTGCTTCTCCATCCTCTGCATTGATGAAAATTTTCTTGAATACACCCTTTGGTTTAGAACATGCTAAAAATAGTTTTATTCCTTCCTCAATCCCTAGAGGGCTCATGTAAATTTATGTTTCACCATTACTTTTATGGTCTTGCGAAAGTTAAAAATGAGATTTATTTCTCAACTACATCATTTCATGAATTCCGTTCATTTTGAGGTTCCTTTGATGGCTCAAGAATTAAAGGATGAAAATTTCTTCTCATAGTGTGTCTTGATATGCATATTTAATTATTTAACGCCATCTTTAGTAGATCTTCACTCCTAGATTTTTTAGCACTAGAAATTGTTAATTTCGGATGAGCCAATATTTATCCATTGACTAGATGGTATTTTTATCAATCATTGATAAAGCTAAAGATTAGGAGTTGATCTCTAGTTATGGTATGTGATTCTAGAGAAATGCAAGGTAGTCTATGTAACCCTGGTTCCCCTCTTTCGACCCCTTTTCACATTCAATTCCTACTAGTTTAGTTTGGGTAAGGCTTCGTAATATCCCTTTGGATCTATGGAATCTTTCATCATTGAAATCTATACAAAATGCTTTAGGTATATTTTTGTTAGTGTAGTGATTAGATAAATAGTACTTGAAACTTGTATATGCTTACATTTGTGTGCAAATGTACTTCACTAAAGATTTATTCGCTAAATCAGACTGACAAGCCTAAATTATCTATGGTTGCAAAATATTGACTATGAAAATATTTCTTCTCCGTGTAGAGCTTATTACAAAACAAGCCATTCTTTCAAAAATTGTCCCAAACCTCAAAAGATCAAACCTAGGTAAAATAGTTTCAAACCAAGATAGTGGGAAGTTTCCAAGTCATAACATTAAATGATATTTAAATATGAACTCCCCCCAAATCACAAAAACTATTAAAATCAACAAGAGACATTATAATCCAATAAATACTCCCACCAAGTTAATGGAAACTCAACAACAAGCCATGTTGCAGTGGAATGTATAAATGATGCCTATCAAAATCCGGAGAAGTTTGGTTACCCAAATGATTATGTTGAAAATAATTCTAAAAAAAAACCTTGTGATAATATTCCAAAAGTGGCCAAGGAAAAGTTAGATATTTCTTGGTGATTCCTCTTCCTCTTTAGAAAATAAGACTAAAAAAAAAACTTCTTAGGAAGATGAGGAAAAAGAGGAAGAATTGTATAAGACTCTTAAAGGTGAAAAAAATATTCTAGATAATAACTAAAAGAATGATCCTCTAGATATAGTATATAACACAGGTTATATCCAAGTGAGGAAAAAAGACATATATGTTGGGTATGTGTTATATTTTTTCCACGACTAGTCACGTGCGGGGGGGTCACAGGGGGGGCAATAGCCCCCCCTGTATGTTGTGTCAGGCGCAACCGGGGGGTCACAGGTGGGGCGACAGCCCCCCCCTATTTAGGGTCCACTGTAGCACCCCGGGAAAAACATTTTGGTCCTTATTTTTCAGTGGGTGGACCTGCCCATGGTTTTGTGCATGGGTTTGCACATGGTTTTGGGGCATGATGGTTTTTGGACCCTAGTATTTTGTAGATCAGGTCAAGGGAACTACGATTATGTTCTAATCCAGGGTTAATGGATTGGGGTTTATGTATGCTTTGGCATGTATATATATATTTTTTTAACACTAAAAGGAATATAATGAAAAATCAAGCTAGTCATCCCAATTTGGGATCCAGGGGAAAATTTGTGTATATATGTTTTATGTTTTATGCTCTTGCTATTGTTTATTTATGTTTTTAAGATCCATTTGCAGATAATTTATGTACAAGGTTAAAACCTACATTTGGTATCAGATATCTTTCAGCTTCAAGGGGATGCCTTCGCTACTAAGGAGTTTTTTTCTCGGGCTTGAGGTAGACGCTGTTTAGTGGGAGATCTGTGGGATCGATTCTTGCAGTGAAAGAAGATGGCAAGCGACGGTAAGATAAAGATTAAAAAATTTAATGGTCAGAGTTTTGAGTTGTGGAAGCTCAAGATGGAGGATCTGCTAGTGGATAAAGACCATTGGATTGTAGTAGATCCAGGTACTAAACCAATGGTAATGTCAGATGAAAACTGAAAGAAGTTGGATCAGAAGGCGAAGAGCACAATACGGTTGTGTGTCTCAGATTTAGTATTGTTGAATGTATCTGGGGGAGCTACGGCAACGAATTTGTGCGAAAAACATGGGACTTTGTACCATTCTAAGTCTCTAGTGAATAAATTGTTCATGTGGAAAAAGTTGTACAACCTAAGGATGAAGGATGGAGACTCGGTGACTGAGAATCTGAACACCTTTGATACGATGGTACATCAGCTGTCATCTACTGATATTAAAATCTCAAATGAAGATAAGTGCATCAGTTTTTTGTGTTCTCTACCAGACTCGTGGGATAGTCTGGTTATTACAATAGGTAGCAATACAACTACCCTGAATTTTGATGAAATTGTATCAGCCTTATTGTTGGATGAAATGAGATTGAGAAATATGGAGGGTAAGAATGGAGATGCCTTATCTGTACGAGGAAGGTTCCAAAACAAAAAAAAGAATAAGGTTTCAAGTGGGATATTTATATCTATAGGGAGATCTAAATCTCCTGAAAAGTTTGTAAAGGTGTCCTGGAAATGCGAAAAAGGAAGGGCACTACAAAAAGGACTACAGATATAAATCTCGTGAGAAAGGAAAGGGATCTTATGATGCTCCTTCTACAGAGGCAAAAACCACCTCGGATGAAGGTGGGGATGTGTATTTGGCTTCTTCTTCAAATACACATGTAGATCATGAGTCATGGTTGATTGACTCAGGTGCATCCTTTCACTTCACTCCCCATAGACAGTGGTTCTGCGATTATGAGAAATATGATGGCGGTGATGTCTTCTTAGGTGATGATAGGAAGGCCATAATCATCAGACATGGAAAATTCAAGCTAAGGCTACAAGGTGGAAGTATTAGAACACTTCCTGGTATTCTGCACATTACTGCATTGGCCAGAAATCCAATTTTTATAAGTAAAATGGATGATGCAGGTGTAAAAATGGTGTTCGAGAAATATGCCTATAAGATGGTTCAGGAAGCACTGGTATTAATGCAGCAAGTTCGGATTGGAACTCTATACAAGCTTCAGGGAAACACTATTATTTATGGGTGCAACAGTTCTGTGGTTCCCGAAAGTGGAGCAGAAAGCCTAGCGGTCTCTAGAGAAAATACCATGTTATGGCATCAAAGGCTTGGACATATTGGAGAGAAGGGCCTTCAGATACTGCATGGAAATGGTATGGTAGAAGGTATGTCTAATAGCTCTCTGGATTTCTATTTCTGTGAAAATTGTGTATATGGGAAGCATAATCGTGTGAGTTTTCCTTTTGGTGCTAACATGTCAAACAATATATTAGAGCTTGTGCACAATGATGTGTTTCGACTTGTGTCAGTTCCATCACTGGGTAAGTCTTTGTACTATGTTTCATTCATAGATGACTTCTCAAGGAATACACGAATATATTTCTTGAGGAAGAAATCTGAAGTCTTTGACAGATTTAAAGAATTTAAGGTTCTAGTGGAAAACTAGACAGAGAAGAAGATAAAGGTGTTGAGGATAGATAACGGTGGGGAGTTATGTAAGAAGGAATTTGAAGAGTTTTGTAAGAAGTGTGGTATAGCATGGCAGAATACTACTCCATACACACCTCAGCAAAACAGAGTTGCAGAAAGAATGAACAGAACGCTGATGGAAAAGGCAAGAAGCATGCTCATTGGTACCGTGTTAGGACAATAATTCTGGGCAGAGGCAGTGGAGACTGGATGTTACTTGGTTAATAGATCACTATAACACCTCCAGTTGAAGGAAATTTTTTTTTTTTTTTTTTTTTTTCTGATATACCGGGGTTTCCTCTCTATTCACCTAGTTATTGGAATAATGAGTCTAGAATTTTAACTTTACTTCCCTTTTTGATATACTTTCCTATAATCGTCTAGGATTTCCATCTTCATAAAGCATTAAACACTCCACATATATTCCTTTCAACAATATATATATATCTATATATATATATATATATACGTATATACATCCTTTTATAATATTAATAGAGATGGTCCTCCTTTTTTTTCCTTTTGCATAATATAAACATAAGCTATATGAATATACCTACCTTTCACTAACCTCTCCTAACACTTTATACCTTCAACCCATATATTTTTGAATTCGCTATATATTACGCACATCTATCTATGTATCCACATATATCTTGTTAATATCCTTAATCCCCATATATAGGTATATGTAGAGGTCATTATATATAAATATACCACATATCCTATGCGAAATTTATATAAATAATATATATATAAGGACAACCTTTAGTATAACTAAGCTTGCATATTTATCCTTTGGCAATACTCGTTCAATGAGCATGTATATATATATATTGCAACTATATTTATATATACAACCCATATATGTTCAAAGCAATTTTTTTTTATATAATTAATTGAAAGCGCCACAATGTATTGCATATAGTTAAAACAACCCTTTTAATGTTTTTTGTTGGGTCCTTACGCCTATATAACCCTGACATATAAAAGCATGCGTTGACAATTAAACTGAAACTTTAGTTATGTACCTGATAATTCTTGCTTTAATTAACCTATGCGAACCATGATTTTCGGGCCTTTTCTACCCTAACGTATTTAGTTTTGTATTGGATGTTTGCATGCAGTGGCCGGATTCTTCACGGCGTATTCACTATTACTTGTTCATACTTATGCAGACCGCATCAATTTGAATGATATTCCGGTATGCAGACGTGGAAATCAGATACTAACTAGGACCACTTTCGGCGGTTTACCATGATTTCGGTTTACCATGATTGCGTACTATTTCTGGAGCGTATTATTCACGTTACCCTAGGGTTTAACGTATGAAATTGGCTCTGCAGACCGAGCTGGCGTTTCGCTCCAGAGAAGAAAGTACCGACTGCCGGCGCATCTCATTTCATACTGAACGTGAGGTTGAAGGGTGGAGCAGCTATTTGACAGGTCGGTGCGTCCAAGTACTGGGAGAGCCGATCGCTATCTCAGGGAATTACAATTCTAGGTTTAATACTTTATTCATTTGCAAGCAGGTCGTAGCTTCTCCATACCCCCACCCTGCGCGCCTCACTGTTGCCTGGTACGAGCCTGTCAACGTGGCCGAGTTTTCACAATCAACCTGGGGATTCTTTGATCTTCCTGTGCCAGTGCAATTAGGGTTACAAGAATTTCTTTTAAGTCGATTCTCCAGTGCGGGTTGTTCATCCAATATTTCCCTAATATTTCTGGAGGTAGAACCGTTGCACTTCCCCACTCTCCTCGCCGGTGGTTGAGGGTATGCTCGGGTTCGGTTGCGGCTAATATTCATCGCTTCTGGTTTGTTATTTGATCTTCATACAGGGTTTCAGCACTTTAACCCGCGATTCTTTTATATCTCTGAACCCGTTTACTGTTATTTCCCTCACGTTCTTAGACTGATTTATTTTCTTCATGGTTTCGCCGCGAATACCCTATCTTATTCTTTTCAGATTGTGTTTTGCAGAGAGGTCGACTCGGCGGCATCTCAGGAAAGAGTCCTAGCGGGTTCTCTGACGCTTATTAAGTTTTGACTTACTCTCCGTCGACTCTATTATTAATTTACACATTCACTGGAGTTCGTCTTATCCAAATTTTGTAAACTGTTTTGACGTAACCCTAGCTGGCTAGCTGGGTTTCTTTGCCTCCAGACCGAATACATAGTCGGTCTCATTTATTTACACAATGTATGCATTTCTCTGGTTTTCTGTAGTAGCGTCAATACGACTCCCTATATCTCAATTTGTTTCGTTCTACTGGCAGAACAGCTACTGGTCAGATAGGTTTACCAACGACAGCGTTCTTCGCGAACGGAGGTAAGCATTGCGTTTTCTGTGGTATTGTAACGTTATATCCTACTGTATGTCAAATAACTCCACTGATTTCGCGTTGATTTTATTACACAATGTGAATCATACAGTCAGCTCTTTACCTATTACACGCGGTCTCATAATACAATTTTCGTTTTGTTAAAACGGGGTGAATCTCCATGCGGTCTATTAATGATTAGGGTTAGAACTATTATTTACCCGTCATAATATCGTGTACCCTTCACCTCTGTGCTTTTTATTTCACATTACATACCCCCTCAAAGAGCTGTGGTTTACCAACGTCGTTACAATCCGAGGACTTGTTGACAGCGGCCAATGGCGTAGAGTATTAATTCCTCACCACTCGTTGACGTAGGTTGACTATACGTTCACATTATATACATTACCGTTTTACACAATCGATTCGTATTTATATTTCTCTTGCAACATATATTGTTCATATATATACAATTCGTATTCATGATTTATTCTGTTAACATATATGGTTTATATATGTATTCGTATCCTTATCTACCTTGGGCATATATGTCTCATTGTGTATGTTTCATATGTATATTTGCTTTTTAACATGTATCGTTCAAATATAGGATTTAGGTTTATATCGTCCTTGTAATCTATAAAATTCAGGTATACACATATGTGGCTCATTTGTAGTCGAGGCTTAACAAGGACTTAATTGTATATTATTCGTCACTTGTTAACATATATATACTTTTGGTATATTTTTTTTTTGTTTTTTTGTTTAGCATATATACATAAGTATTCGATAGTTCAAGGGATGGTATACCTTAACGATCGATTAACTCCATTGCCCTAATGTTTATTTTAAGGGTTAGAGATGAAGTTAAAATACAAAATACTCTATAATTGCTATGAGTGCTATCACCCTTTTTTTTTTAGTGTAGATTTACTTTGTGGTTTAATAAGAATTCAAATACATGTTCTAGAGTACTTGACTAGAGGACCTTAACTATAAGTCAAGTATTTTTCTATGATACTGGTTTTCAAGGAGTAAGAATAGATTTAGAGATGCACTCTATACATTTATAATTGTTATAATGCTCATACAGGGTAGAATTACTCTTTTTCTAGCAAAATTTTAAATGTCATATTCTAATATCTTGCTTTCTTCCTTTCTGCTATGCACCATATAGACTTAAGTTCTTCTATAATAATTTCCCAGCATACATAAGAGTATAAATTATCCCATTTGTATCTACAGGAAACAAAATAATATTTAATTATCTATGGGGACTAAGTAACTTCAGATTTAAACCAACCTTGGTTTAAAGTTTCTGAAGTTTCTACTCTATGGATTTATGGTCTACAACTAAACAGAATCTGGAAGGTGTATGCCTTAGCATGGATTCTGTTAAATGTAGTACTAAAATCAATGATACAATTTCACTTAAGTTTTTTTTTTTTATATGTAGCTAATTCATACCATCATAAAATAGAATAACAAGAATTTCATAACATACCACAATCTGCAAATGACCAACCTCCCAACCTTAGAATCCTCTTTATCTCCCAAGACTCACCCCCGAGCTGAGATCACTTCCTAGAACAGATCAACCTCTGATCTGCTTAGGAGCAGCGTATTTAAGCTCATAATTCCCCAAAGCATGTTTCTAATTCTGCGTCCAGAATAGCAGGATGCTTTCTTTCCTGTTTAGCCTAGGCTTCCCATTTTGGGACTCTTTAAAGAAATTTGTTTATGCTTTCTCGCTTTTCTGACTTTTTCTTACCTCTTCCCAACTACTCCTCTTCATTGGGGAAATTTAGATTCCTCCTCAAATCTAAATTAATTTCTTTCAGGATTTTTGAAAGATTTTTGGGGATTTGTTGCCTTATCCATCCTGGATTTGGCAATGGATATCTAATTCTCATCTTGATCCAAAATGTACAAATGTTTTTATTTATTTCCTCAAATAAAATATACCATTAGTACACCATACTTATCCCTTGGGGTCCACCCCCTTTAGGATTAAAGTTCAATGTCTATCTTTAAAAAATTCAACACACAAATTGGGGGTGTTACATATTCCCCCTCTGAAAATAAACACCGTCCTCGGTGTTATTATTTAAGTACTAGAGTTCACTTAAACAAAAATGGATATTTCTCCATCATTTCAGCTTCCCTTTCCCAGGTATCTTCTTCAGTAGTAAAGTGCTTCCACTGCACTTTTACTCTGGCCACTGTTCTGTTTCTCAATTCAATTTCTTCCCGCTCCAATATTTGAAGCGGTTCTGGCAGAAACTCCCCTTCTGGTTCCACCTGTACAACATTCCAATCAACTATGTGAGAAGCATCATGCACATATCTTTTTAATAATAAAACATGAAACATTGCACTTTAACATGGGGGTGGTAAAGGCAGAAACATGCTGGTGCTGCTAAGAACTTGAAAATTACACAATATCCAGAACAGTTTTAACAACCATATATAAAAGTGTGCTCTTTTTGGAGTTTGATACGTAATGCCATGATCCTACTTTGAATTCTCGGTGGTTATCTTTTCTTATCCATGGCTTTTAATGATCTCATGGCTGTCTTGATATTTCTTTGTATACGATTTGTGGTCTTTCCATACTCTGGGCTGCCTGCAGTCCCAACATGGACATCCTCAGGTGACTCTGACTCATTAGGTCTGACACTTTCTCCCCATAGAGTGCCTCAAATGGATTCATCTTAATAGATGTTTGGTAACTATTATTATGGTAAACTCATTAAATACGGTCTCTTGTTTGGTGGCCTATCCATCACATACATTCATCCTCAGGGGATTTGTCCTTCTGTTTCCATCGGTTTGGGGGTGATGGGCAGTACTAAGATTCAGCTTAGTACCCATCCCTCCAAACAATCCTTTCCAAAATGTTGCTGTAAACTTAACATCTCGATCTGAAACAATTATTTTGGGAACTCCATGAAGCCTTACTATTTCCTTTAGGAAAACATTTGCTACTTGAGCTGTTCCAAAGGTAGACTTTACTGGTATAAAGTGAGCAGCTTTTGTGAGAGTGTCTACTACTACCATTACAGAATCATGTTGATATTTAGTCTTGCGTAATCCTGTTATAAAATCCAGGGAAACTGTGTCCCATTTCCATTCCGCAATTGGAAAAGGGTTTAAAAGCCCTGCTGGGTGTTGATGTTCAACTTTGACTAACTGACATTCCATACATCTACTTAAATACTCTGCCACATCTCTTTTCATTCCTGGCCAGAACAACTTCTTCTTCAAGGCTGTTAACATCTTTTGGTATCCTGGATGTCCTGCATAGGGCTGTTTGTAATATTCATCTAGAATTTCTCTTTTCAGTGACTCTATATTTGGAATATACAACATGTTTTTGTAATAGAGCAGCCCTTTTTGGTTTTTAGTGAAATCAGTTTTATCCCTTGACTGTAGTTTCACCAAGAGTGCTTCATAGTTGGGATCTTGAGTTGCTGCTTTTCCCACCAATTCCTCTACCTCCATATGGGCACTACTCCCCATGCTGTTTAAATTTTGACATGCATTTCGACTTAATGCATCAGCAACTTTATTCTCCTTCCCCTTGATATGCTTTATGTCCATATCAAATTCACTTAGAAAGGACAGCCATCTGGCTTGTCTTGCATTCAGGTCAGTTTGGGAAAAAAAAAAATTGAGGCTGATATGATCAGTCATCAATGTGAACTTCTTCCCCAGCAGATAGTGTCTCCACATTTTTAAAGCATGGATCACAGCCGCAAATTCCAAATCATATGCACTATAATTCTGTTCATGTAATTTCAGTTTCCTAGATTGATAGGCAATGACTGAATTTTCCTGCAACAGGACTCCTCCCAGCCCTTCTCTGCAAGCATCTGTACATACAACAAACTCTTTATCAGGATCAGCAATTTTTAATATAGGAGCTGAAATAAGTTTTTGTTTTAACTGCTCGAAACCGTTTTGACATTTTTCAGTCCACACAAACTTGACACCCTTTCTTTGCAATGAAGTGATGGGATGGGCTATGGCAGAAAATCTTTCCACAAATCTACGATAGTAGCCTGCCATCCCCATGAACGACCTTACTGCTGAAACATCAGTTGGGACTGGCCATTCCTTAATTTCTTTTATCTTTTCAGGGTCAACTGCAAGCCCTTTTTCAGAAATAATATGACCCAAATATTGAATTTTATCTTTATAAAATTCACATTTGCTGAACTTGGCATATAACTGGTTTTCTTTTAAAGTCTGCAACACTATTCTCAGATGTTCCTGATGTTCATCTTCATTTTTAGAATAGACTAGGATATCATCTATGAACACAAGAACAAATTTTTCCAAATACTTATTTAACACATTGTTCATCAGACACATAAATGTGGCAGGGGCATTCGTTAAACCAAAAGGTAGGACTACAAATTCGTAATGCCCATACCTGGTTCGAAATGTTGTTTTGCTGATGTCTTCTTCTTTAATTATGAGCTGGTGATACCCAGTCCTGAGGTCTATCTTGGAGAAGACTGAAGCTCCTCTCACTTGATCAAAAAGATCATCAATTCTAGGAAGTGGATATCTATTCTTAATGGTCAATTTGTTCAGTTGACGATAGTCAATACACATCCTAAAAGTTCCATCCTTATTTTTCACAAATAAAACTGGGGCTCTCCAAGGAGACACACTCGGTCTAATATACCCTTTATCTAACAATTCCTGTAATTTCATTTTCAGTTCCATTAGTTCTGGAGGGCTCATTCGATAAGGTGCTCGGGAAACAGGTGTTGCCCCTGGTACCAGATCGATTGAAAAATCAATCTCTCTTTTGGGGGGAAGATGAGGAATCTCCTTGGGAAAGACTTCCTTAAATTCTCTGATGACTGGTATATCATCTAGTAACTCTTCCTCAGTTTGCTGTTCTATTTCTTCTACATGCACTGCATAGACTTGGTATCCTTTTCTAGCTGTTCTTTTTAATTGTAAGGCTGATATTTGTCTTATTGAAATGGATTTTGGTTTCCCTTTTAGTGTAAAAGGTTTCCCTTCTTCATCCACACAATGCAGGGTTTTATCCCAGCAGTTCATCAGAGCTTTCTTCTTTTCCAGCCAATCCATTCCTATCACCAAGTCATAGGATCCTAATGGAAATATGTTCAAATTTACTTCTGTTGGAAAGCCATTTAATTGTATTGCTGTTTTGGGCAATTTATGTGTGACTTTTCTCTTAGTTCCGGTGGCCAGCTGTACCAACCATGACTGCTGAAATTTTTCAGGTTTAATTTTACATTTTTCTACAATTCCAGGACTAATGTAACTCAAAGAAGCACCTGGATCAATCAAAACAGTAACAGGTAGGTCAGAAATCTTACCCTCCATTTCCACCATGGTTGCTTGATGTTCTGCTTGCCGATTTTCCAATGTTGCACTGATAGTTGGTATGTTTCTGGCTATGTCATTGACTGTTGTTGCCTCTCGCTCTCTGCTGATCATGTGTATATTTCGATGGGGGCAGTCCCTCATCATATGGGGTTCTCCACAGCCCCAACATTTCAAAAAGTTCCTTCATTAAGTACATCCTACCATTTTTATTGTTCCTTCTCTTGATTTCGCCGCCAGTACATTTAGTCCAGTTTGACGTTCTTTGGTTTTATTGAATTTCTTCCTGCGGTGATCTCTGCAAATTTCTTAGATATGCTGGTTTTGGTCTTTTACCTTTGAAATCACCCTTGTTCAGCCAGCTCTTCCCTTGTTCAGCTTTGCCTTTAAACTGCTGATAGCATAATCTTGCTTTTCTAACAGCTTCATCCATTGTCTTTGGGTTGTCAAACTCAATTTTCTCTTTGTACACAGTAGGTAAGCAATTCAAAAACCTTTGAACCTTTGCTTTTTCTTCCCTAATGTAAGGAACATACCTCAGTAAATTGGTAAACTTAGTGACAAACTCATCAATAGTGAGTTGTCCTAGTCTAAGTTCATGGAATTATTTTGCTTTATCATCATAATAACGTTCATTCAAATAACGACTTTTGAACTTAGTCTGAAAATCTTCCCAAGTAATTGTTTTTTCATCAATGGCATGCACCATTTTTGTCTCTTCCCACCACAGTGTGGCTTTTCCTTGCAGCTGATACACAGCTAATCTGGCCTTCAGATTGCTCTCATATTCATATACTTGGAAATACTTGATCATGTTCAGCAACCAAGCTTCAGCATCTTCTTCCTTCTCCCCATCATAGGAGGGAGGTTTGATCTTTCTAAATTCTCCCTGCAATTCTCTTTTCTGCTTATGTTGATGCCTAGCTGCATCCTCGTCCTCGGACTCATCCATCTTTCTTTTTCCAGACCCTTCGCCTTCCTGGCTGTTCCGGGAAGTTAGCTCTCTGATGAGCTTTTCCTGCTCCTTACTGGCTGATGACAATATGTCATTTTGGCTTCTTAATTCAGCCAATTCTCATTGCAGCCTGTGCAACATAGCCAGTACCGGGGCATTGGGATCTGGAGTAGCAAACGCATCACACAGATCCACATAAATCCCTTCAACTTCAGCCATTTCAATTGTACACACTCACAACACAAATTAGCAAAAATTTTAAAATAAAATTTTCAACAAACAACCACATATGTTATAACAGTGAGCACAAAACGACATCCCAATTTATTGTAACTAGTGCTCCGATACCATTTGTAACACCTCCAGTTGAAGGAATTTTTTTTTTTTTTTTTTTTTTTTTTTGATACACCGGGGTTTCCTCTCTATTCACCTAGTTATTGGAATAATGAGTCCAGAATTTTAACTTTACTTCCCTTTTTGATATACTTTCCTATAATCGTCTAGGATTTCCATCTTCATAAAGCATTAAACACTCCACATATATTCCTTTCAACAATATATATATATCTATATATATATATATATATACGTATATACATCCTTTTATAATATTAATAGAGATGGTCCTCCTTTTTTTTCCTTTTGCATAATATAAACATAAGCTATATGAATATACCTACCTTTCACTAACCTCTCCTAACGCTTTATACCTTCAACCCATATATTTTTGAATTTTCTATATATTACGCACATCTATCTATGTATCCACATATATCTTGTTAATATACTTAATCCCCATATATAGGTATATGTAGAGGTCATTATATATAAATATACCACATATCCTATGTGCAATTTATATAAATAATATATATATAAGGACAACCTTTAGTATAACTAAGCTTGCATATTTATCCTTTGGCAATACTCGTTCAATGAGCATGTATATATATATATTGCAACTATATTTATATATACAACCCATATATGTTCAAAAATTTTTTTTTTATATATAATTAATTGAAAGCACCACAATGTATTGCATATAGTTAAAACAACCCTTTTAATGTTTTTTGTTGGGTCCTTACGCCTATATAACCCTGACATATAAAAGCATGCGTTGACAATTAAACTGAAACTTTAGTTATATACCTGATAATTCTTGCTTTAATTAACCTATGCGAACCATGATTTTTGGGCCTTTTCTACCCTAACATATTTAGTTTTGTATTGGATGTTTGCACGCAGTGGCCGGATTCTTCACGGCGTATTCACTATTACTTGTTCATACTTATGCAGACCGCATCAATTTGAATGATATTCCGGTATGCAGACGTGGAAATTAGATACTAACTGGGACCACTTTCGGCGGTTTACCATGATTTCAGTTTACCATGATTGCGTACTGTTTCTGGAGTGTATTATTCACGTTACCCTAGGGTTTAACGTATGAACTTGGCTCTGCAGACCGAGCTGGCATTTCACTCCAGAGAAGAAAGTACCGACTGCCGGCACATCTCATTTCATACTGAACGTGAGGTTGAAGGGTGGAGCAGCTATTTGACAGGTCGGTGCATCCCAGTACTGGGAGGACCGAGTACTGCATCGGAGAATGACAATTCTAGGTTTAATACTCTATTCATCTGCAGGCAGAAAGTAGCTTCTCCATACCTCACACTGCGCGCCTCACTGTTGCCTGGTACGAGCCTGTCAACGTGGCCGAGTTTTTTATAATCTACCTGGGGATTCTCTGATCTTCTTGTACCAGTGCAATTAGGGTTACAAGAATTTCTTTTAAGTCGATTCTCCTGTGCGGGTTATTCATTCGATCTTCCCTATTATCTCCGGAGGTAGCACCCTTGCATTTCCCCACTCTCCTCGCCAGTGGTCGGGGTATGCTCGGGTTCGGTTGCGGCTAAGATTCATCGTTCTGGTGTTTTATTTGGTCTTCATACAGGGTTTCAGTAATTTAACCCAAGATTCCTTTACATCTCTGAACCCGTTTACTGTTATTTCCCTCACGTTCTTAGCTTGATTTATTTTCTTCCTAGTTTCGTCGCGAACACACTATCTTATTCTTTTCAAATGATGTTTTGCAGAGAGGTCGACACGGCGTCATCTCAGGCGAGAGTCCTAGCGGGTCCTTTGGCGCTTATTACGTTTTGACTTACTCTTTGTCGACGCTATTGTTAATTTACACATTCACTAGAGTTCGTCTTATCCAAATTTTGTAAACTATTTTGACGTAACCCTAGCTGGCTAGCTGGGTTTCTTTGCCTCCAGACCGAATACATAGTCGGTCTCATTTATTTACACAATGTATGCATTTCTCTGGTTTTCTGTAGTAGCGTCAATACGACTCCCTATATCTCAATTTGTTTCGTTCTACTGGCAGAACAGCTACTGGTCAGATAGGTTTACCAACGACAGCGTTCTTCGCGAACGGAGGTAAGCATTGCGTTTTCTGTGGTATTGTAACGTTATATCCTACTGTATGTCAAATAACTCCACTGATTTCGCGTTGATTTTATTACACAATGTGAATCATACAGTCAGCTCTTTACCTATTACACGCGGTCTCATAACACAAATTTCGTTTTGTTAAGACGGGGTGAATCTCCACGCGGTCTATTAATGATTAGGGTTAGAACTATTATTTACCCGTCATAATATCGTGTACCCTTTACCTCTGTTCTTTTTATTTCACATTACAGACCCCTCAAAGAGCCGTGGTTTACCAACGTCGTTACAGTCCGAGGACTTGTTGACAGCGGCCAATGGCATAGAGTATTACTTCCTCACCACTCGTTGATGCAGGTTGACTATACGTTCACATTATATACATTACCGTTTTACACAATCGATTCGTATTTATATTTCTCTTGCAATATATATTGTTCATATATATATACAATTCGTATTCATGATTTATTCTGTTAACACATATGGTTTATATATGTATTTGTATTCCTATCTACCTTGGCATATATGTCTCATTGTGTATATTTCATATGTATGTTACCTTTTTAACATGTATCGTTTAAATATAGGATTTAGGTTTATATCGTCCTTGTGATCTATAAAATTCAGGTATACACATATGTGGCTCATTTGTAGTCGAGGCTTAACAAGGACTTAATTGTATAGTATTCGACACTTGTTAACATATATATACTTTTGGTGTTTTTTTTTTTTTTTTAGCATATATATATAGGTATTCGATAGTTCAAGTGATGGTATACCTTAAGCATAGATTATCTCCATTGTCCTAATGTTTGTTTCAAGAGTTAGAGATGAAGTTAAAATACAAAATACTTTATAATTGCTATGAGAACTATAACTCTTCTATAGTGTAAAATTTACTTTGTGGTTTAATAAGAGTCAACCTACATATTCCAGAATACTTGCTAGTAAATTCTATTTTTATTTTAAGGTATACCTATATGTATTCAATGGTGCTTGACTAGAGAACCTTAATTATAAGGAAAATATTTTGTTATGTTACAGGTTTTCAAGGAGTAAGAATATATTTAGATATGCAATCTATACCCTTATAAATGTTATAATGCTCATATAGAGTAGAATTACTCTTTTTCTAGCACCATTATAAATGTTAGAATGCTCATATATGCAATCTATATTCTAATATCTTGCTTTCTTCCTTTCTGCTATATACCATGTATACTTCAGTGCTACTATAATAATTTCCTAGCATACATAAGAGCATAAAATATCCCATTTGTATCTACAGGAAACAAAATAATATCTAATTATCTATGGGGACTAAGTAACTTCAGATTTAAACCACCCTTGGTTTAGAGTTTCTGTAGTTTCTACTCTATGGATTTCTGGTCTACAACTAAACAGAATCTGGAAGGTGAATGCCTTAGCCTGGACTCTATTAAATGTAGTACTAAAATCAATAATACATTTTCCTTAAGTTTTTTTTTTTTTTTTATATGTAGCTAATTCATACCATCATAAAATAGAATAACAAGAATTTCATAACATACCACAATCTGCAATTGACCAACCTCCCAACCTTAGAGTCCTTCTATCTCCCAGAACTCACCCCCGAGCTGAGATCATCTCCTTGACACAGATCAACCTCTAATTTGTACAAGAGCAGCTTATTTAAGCTATTGTTCCCCAAAGCATGTTTCTAATTATGTGTCCAGAATCTCAGGATGCTTTTCTTCCTGTTTTCCTAGGCTTCCCAATTTAGGGACTCTTTAAAGCTGTTTTATGCTTTTCCTTAGCTTTTCCAGCTTTTTCTCACCTCTTCCCAACTACTCCTCTTCATTGGGGAAATTTAGATTCCTCCTCAAATCTAAATTAATTTCTTTCAAGGATTTTTTTGAAAGATTTTTGGGGATTTCTTGCCTTATCCATCCTCCTGGATTTGGCAAGTGATCTCTAATTCTCATCTTGGTCAAAATGCACAATCATTTTATTTATTTCCTCAAATAAAATATGCAAATACATTCACACCATACTTATCCCTTGGGGTCCACCCCCTTTAGGATTAAAGTTCAATGTCTAACTTTAAAAAATTCAACACACAAATTGGGGGTGTTACAATCACCTTCAACAGCGTTGGAGGATAAGACTCCACATGAGGTATGGACTGGTAAGAAACCCTCTCTTTTACATCTAAGGGTATTTGGATGTGATGCATATGTACATGTTCCAAAGGAGAAAAGGACCAAGTTGGATAATAAATCTGAAAGGTGCATCGTTATTTGGTATAAGGATGGTTTAAAGGGTTACAAGATTTAGAACCCGGAAATAAGGAAGGTTGTGTGCAATCGAGACGTGGTGTTTAGAGAGGTGAAATATGTTGTTAAAAATGAGGTACTACCAAAGGAACCTGAGAAGATAGAGTTTGAGCTAAAGGAGGATGAATCAAACTCTACAAAAAAAGAAGACTTGGAAGAGGAAGAGCAAAAAAATCCAGCTGTGAGAAGATCAGTCGGGAAAGAAGACAACCAGAAAGGTATAGTCCATCTTCTTTATGTTCAAATTTTGCTTTAACTATAACTGATGATGATCCCAAAACTGGCAGGGACGCAGTAGATTCAGAGGATGGAAAAATTTGGAAGGAGGCCATGGCTGATAAAATGGCATCGTTGCATAAAAAAGAGGCATGAGATCTGGTTGAGTTGCTGGCTGGAAGGAAGCCCATCGAGAGCAAATGGGTGTTTAAGAAGAAAATGAATGTAGAAGGCAAGGTGGATATATACAAAGCTCGGTTGGTAGCAAAAGGTTATTCCCAGGTGCCAGGAATTGATTTTGGTGATATTTTTTCTCCCGTTGCCAAAGTTGCTTCTATTAGATTACTTTTATCTGTTGCTATTGCATTTAATTTTGAGGTAGAACAGATGGATATGAAGACAACGTTTCTTCACCGGTATCTGGAAGAGGAGATATACATGAAACAACTTGAAGTCTTTATGGTGAAAGGGAAGAAAGAACTGGTATGTAGGTTAAAGAAGTATTTCTATGGGTTAAAACAGTCACCAAGGACGTGGTATCAGAAATTTTCTACCTATATACGGGGACTTTACTTCACCAGAAGCAAGGAGGCTCACTGTGTTTGTTTTAAATTAATTTTTGACTATGTTATTTATTTGGTCTTGTATGTGGATGATATGTTGTTGATTGGAAATGACAAAGATATTATCCAATATTTGAAGACCCAACTGTTCTCCAAATTCGACATGAAGGATTTTGGTGCTGCAAACTATATTTTGGGCATGGAAATTAAGAGAGAATGGGTAAAGAAGAAGCTCTGCTTAAACCAAAGGCATTATGTTGAGACTATATTGCAAAGGTTCAATATGTAGGATAGTAAACTAGTAAAATAGATCGACCTATCATAGTGAGTGATTTATGATCCCTACAAATTTAATGTTTTGTAAAAGTGACTTTTTTTAGTTGTTTCACGAGCTAAATTTACTTCCTCCTCACTGTGATTTAATCTATATATTGGTACAAAGGGTGTAAAGAAATTTTGTAAGAGAGCATAAAGATAAATAGTTATAAATGTGAAATTTAAAATTTGTTCAATATTCAATTCCACAAAGCACACATGGTGTAGATAAGTTAGTGGTGGGGTACACTGTTAAGGCACTCCATTTGCAAGGTCATCAGTTCGAAACCCGTGGGTGATTAGGATTAGTCTAAACTACCAAAAAAAAAATATTCAATTCCAAAAATTAGCACACCATGGGTAGTGTTAGGTTGCATTTGAATAATGCTCATCTTTGAAAGTGCATGTTGTCACATAATTAGTGATATTCATCCAAGAAGAAAATCCATGGAACTTTTACCTTCATGATTTATAGGTAATTGGTTTGGAGGATTTTACATTTGAATTGATTTTTCCCAAGAAAATCATAAATGTATTCCACTCACATTTTCCAAAATGCAATTGTGTCTTGCATGTATATGTATTTCAATTTTATCATTTTAATTATGTTTCTCGTCTTTTATATTTGAAAACATTATCCCGTGACCAACAATTAAGTAAAGAATCAAGAAGACCTATGTTAGATAATCTCAAGTCACACAGTGTATGTAACACTCTCTAAGATGATCCAACATAACAATGTTGCTAAGTAATCTTTTAACTTCTCTACATACTAGATTTAAGTGTAAAAATTATCATTTGTAACTTGTATTAGAATATTTGTTTATATTTTTAAGTGGTTATTGACATTACATTCTCATGGAAATTTAAGTTAATTTTTTCCTTTATATGCATTGAATCTTATTATTTATTATACATTTTCTACTTTTTTTACATTATAGAACGGCCTATGCAGAAAAGGAAATATCATAGCCTATCTTATATCACAATATGCTTCACAAGAAAAGGCTCAAGTTATGCCTTTGAATTAATGATATTATTTCATTTTTATAAAGTACCATTTCAAGTATATAGTTATGGATTAAAATTTATCTCTATGGATAAAATATAAATATATCTATTTACTTTATTAATGACAATTATTTGTACTCAAAAATATCATAAAGCCTCACCTAATGTATGTTAATGACAAAATATTAACATCAATAGTCTTTTTTTAATGCATAATATAGGAGAAACAATCAAAAAATGAACTCAAAATATGAAAGAAAACTACATTGATGAATTAATTAATGGAAGATAACACAGAATGTTAAAGTAAAGACTAAATTAACATAATAAATCCATGTAGAATAAGAATGATTTAGAACCCTTTGAGTAGAAGTGGATGTATTAGATTTCTTTCCATCATAATGTGTAACACAATATTGCAATAAATGGAACTTGTTAAGTCACTTTTGCTTTAGTGTATCGTGATTTCTCATTTTCACAAGTCTCATCCACTAATCATGCTATGAATTTTGAAATTGCACTCTCTCATACCATAGATGTATTTATTAGGATGACAAAATAAAATATAGGTGGTAGTGGGATATTTTATCATCCTATCCAATCTTAGAACCTATAGACACATAAAAAAGAAAGAAGATGTACACTAAAAATACTTCCCTGTCAATATATACTTTATGAAATTATGTGTTAGAAATTAGGATATCTATCCAATGTTCTAGTTATCTTGAGAGGAAAAAAAAGTTGATATGGTAAAGACAAATAACCAAAACAAATTTTGGTTTAAAATAAATATCCAAAATGAAGAGAATTACGAAAGTATCTTTGTTCCATTTTCAGGAATTTTACACAAATTTAGAAGAAGAAAGTTTTGCGACAAAATAATACAGAGGTGTTGCATATCGTTGATATATCCTTCAAACCAAATCAACTATTTTACTTTCAACAATGTTCAACATTATATGGCTATATGACTTTGTATTTACTTATTTTTTCCATCTTGGTATGTATTCTTCCGATTATTATCATTTTCATTATTTACCATCATTATAATCATTATTTATGTATGTAGAAACATACACTATTAATTTTATTATTCCTCTTAACTTTTACTTGAAAAGGAGGTATTTTCCTATGCACAACTATTCAATATCATATATTTAAATAATGATATTATCGAAGATATAATATCATAAACAACCCTTTCAAGCATTACTCGCATTCAATATTTTATTCACATTTTATATTTTATCAAATCTACCACCAAATTAATGCATTAACATACAGTTGGATTTATCTCAGGTAGATGAAGAAATGATTATCATCCTTCCCGCCAAGGTTTGATTCCTTCATAGAGAGTATATTTCTCTAATGGATTTCATCCTTATTTTCGACTAGCCTTGTGTCCATAGTAATCTAGGGTTTTACCTATGTATCATATTTGAAATGAGGGAAATTTTCCAAGGGTTTCCACGAAATTTGTAACATGGAAAAAAGTACAATATATCAAGGAAACCTTAAGTGCCAATAAGTTTGTCCCTTATAAAAAAGTGGTCATACCAGTGTAAGTGTGGGAGAAGGTCATATATATCTAAATGTATGCAAGGGCCAACCATTTGTACTCTTATATATTAAAAAATAAACGAAAAATTTGTGCCACTATAGATTCAACATACACTAAACATAGTATAATGTTACTAGTTACTTGATTAATTAATTGATATTTCCATATGCAAAAATACTAAAACAAATTTTGATTACTTATAGTTGTGTTACGTGATCAGATATTGTTACATTGAGCATTATGATATCTAAAATAAAATAAAATCGAAACATTAATAATGTTAGTAATGGACTTCAAAAACTAAAAAGAATCTCATATGTTTTTCTTTCCTCCCCTCCTTATGAGAAATATATTTATATTCCATATTACGAACATAGATATTTTGTTTTTATAGCGACTAATCACACTCAACAATGAGGCTCAAATACATTACAACAAACCTCAACATGTGGCTTGAAAGAACTGAACCTAGGTGGGGAGAACAAGAATTATTTCTCCCGGCCACCTAAGATAAACCCAAATGAAGAAACACATCTCTTAAAGAATTTTGGAAAAATAAAATTAGAATAATTGTAACAATTATAGATAGGATCCAAGTTCTTTTAATATAATAAAAAATACCTATTTCTATTAAAACAAAATGAAAATTAAATTATATGAGATTGATATAGGGAGAGGTAAATGGGGTGGGAGGGGATATACATATCTTTTGTTTCCCTTGGCATGAAAGGTGCTATGAGAAATTTTAATTGTTCAACTAATTTCCATCACCATAAGACTTAATATCTCTTCTTAGTTACTTTGTCTTCATATTAAATTTACTAATATGTGTTCTCTTTATTTTTTTTCACTTTCGTAATCTACCAATGTGTGTCTCCCCATAATGATAACATTATTTTACAAAATTTCATTTCATCAAACTTGTTTGTTAAGAAGTCATTGGTTGTTGTCGTTAAACTAGTGGTTCTATGACTAGTTCCAATACTAGTTAAGCAACTTAGGGTTCATTGGGTAATGGATATGGGACAAATCACTACGCAATTTTTTTTTCCTGGGAAAAAAAAGGAGGACTCAGTGGCTTTGAATTTTCATATGTATAAGCATTTTTGTTTAGGTTCCTATAAGCATTAAGCACCCTACGATGAAATTTTTTAATCTTATAATAAATTCCCCACCAAATAAATTGGATTTCCACTTGTAAGATCTCTATATAATATTAGTGGTACTAGTGCTCCCCTAGAGGCTCAAAAATTGGTAACTCTCTATATTGATATCAATATGGAGATTGGTATAAGTAGTTGGGGTTAGGTGATTATGAAAAGATGAAATTTCAGCATATTTTAATGAACTCCCCACTAGCTCAATAAACTCTCCACCGATAGAATATCTATATAATATAGGTGTTGCTCCCCTAAAGCTATGGAATTGATAAATCCTGGAGAAACCAATCAATGTTGATCTCATTCTAGAGCATCAGACTATCTAAGGACTTAGACTATCATAACTATTAAGATCTCGCTCTCACGAATTTGACTCTCTGGGAGCTCATAGATTACTCAAGGCTACACAATATGGATCTCAATAAACAAGTGGATAGGGATATTCTATATATAAATGTGTTAAGGACTAAGAAAAAGGGTATAGATGGGCCAAGGCTTGATTTTTTTTAACCCTAGAAGATAAATAGGCCACGCCATTTACAAAAAAAATATGTTTTCCTCTTTCTAAGATAAATGACTAAACTCTACCGATATTTACTCTTTCCTTCAAGAATAACATAGCCATCAACAAAGAATACTAACCTTGCTTCTTCGGCATAGTTACTTTGCATTTGGAAGTCTATAAACTGTTTCTTTAAAAAGAATTGGAAACTCCCCATTCATTGTTACAAAAGCACTAGAAACATTTCTTTGTATCCTACATATAAAATTCCAACCCATCATAAAAGGAAACAAAACAAGGGCCTGGATTGAATCTAAAAATAATTGAATAAAATTTTGACATGAATACCAAATCACTCTAAAAGTGAAATATTTGTTGATCAAGTTGGAAACTCAACCACGAGTGCATATTCTCCTTAAACATGAATTTCTCTCTCAGTTAACACAAATCCAGAAAGATATAACACAAACATTTATGCACACACAACACATTTACACAAAAAAACAAATTGTAAGCATACGAAAACACTATAGAGTACATTAATTCATACAACACTAAAAAATACAATACATTTATGGGGCACCCCATAAGACAAACAACTTTTCATCAAATTTATTAAGAGAGAAAGAAAGATCTAACATAGTCCATTCTTAACCCATAGATTGAATAGAAACAAATTTTTTGAGGTTACAGAAATGTCCCCAGGGAATGAATTAAACGCACACAAAAATTAAGGGAACAAAAAGTACTCAATCACCTACTATGCTTCTCTACTTAACCCGTTGAATAAACAAAGAAACCAAATCTGTCAAAATTCCCTATGGAATGTATTTCCCTTTGAGATAATTATAGGTTAATCAATTATGTCAAATCATCTAAATTTTTTTGTTTTTTGTTTTTTTTTTTAAATAAGTTTTTGGATGACCAATGTATTGAGAAAATAACAAGTAGATGTTTTAAAGTTTGATTGTATTGAGTATTAAGAAAATGGTTGTTGCTTTACTTCAAAACAGTGATGTGATGTAGCATATGTGAAGGTAGAAACTATAAGAGGATACGATTCGCTGTATATCTAGTTTAAATATTAATTTGATACTAAATTATTTCTATTAGAA
Organism: Pinus albicaulis; assembly: GCA_034641835.2. Taxonomy (NCBI): domain Eukaryota; kingdom Viridiplantae; phylum Streptophyta; class Pinopsida; order Pinales; family Pinaceae; genus Pinus; species Pinus albicaulis. The sequence goes on along the minus strand of JAXQQM020064157.1, from coordinate 365,799 downwards.
CCATCTAAACACATTACAAAAATAGTATCAAAATATAGGAATAAAAAAACTATTTATTTGAGATGTCATTGTCTTCAAGGAAGTGGTTGATGATGTGGCCCCAAAATGTGTTGCTTTGCTGGCATGCTATTGGAGATGATATTTAATTGATAGTTTTAGATAAGTGATCCCATCTTTCTTGACTTGGTATATCCAGATTAATTAACCTTATAAAAACTTCATCTACTTAAGTATATCTCTCAAAAGTAGGCTTGTTAATAAATATATGTTTGATTTCATGTCTGATTATTAAATGAAACTCTAAGGCCTCTAGAAATGCCTTTCGTGTCATATGACCTCTAATCCTTGCAAATTTATCTTTTTAAAATGAAATTGTCTAAAGTATCTTGCAATACTCATACAAGTTGATTTACCTTTCATTTTTCACTACTAATCCTGGAAATCCTCTTTGATTTATCAGGTTGAATTTGATGTGAAATATTTGGAAAACACTATCCGAAGTTTGACACTTGGTTTCCAACACATTCAATAGATTCTTCTTATGCAGAAATTTCTTTATTTCCAAAATGGTTTTTTCTCTACCTATGATATTAATATGTTCTAATTCTCCTCTTCTCTTTGAATTCAACACCTTAACCATATTTAAAGGTTTGGCTGTTTTTTTCTTAAGTGATTCCTTTCCCTGCTCATTGACTACTTTGCACTTAGTGATTATTTCTTCCTGTTCCAAAATAATATATATGGAGGGTCATACTTCATTCATATCCTGACTTATTTCAGTACAAATTCTTTCCTTGGCTTGGGCCAAGGTGTCTAACATCAATAAAACACTCTCTAACTTCTGAACATTCTTTTTTAGCGTGTGAGATTTATGAATTTGTTCCATGTAAAGAGTATCATTATTTATCTTCTGAGCTTCTACATTATTTAATTTCTCCAGAAGATTTTCATTCTCCTACTTTTGTAGAGATAAATCCCACATAATTTTTTCTGGGTCACCTGCTGCTAATGTGGATTTTGTTGATTTTAATGAAGAACTTTGCTCTATGCCTATAACTACAATAGGTACAACTAAAACTGGAATCATGGCCAACTGATTTGATTGTTCCTTATCCTTTAGTAGACCTTCAATTTATTCCTCCATCTTATTGATTTGAATGTTCTACTCAATGATAAGTTTTATCATTTCCTCTCTATTTTGTTCAATTTCCTCTATCTCCTTGGTTTGGGGATATTCTGTAGAAGGAAGTTTGAGTTTCTTTCGAAGAGTTGCAATGTCTGCATTATTCTTATTAATAATTTATTCTACATATTTGACATCCTTAGGGTCATACCCAATCTTTATTACTATATCTTCTAATGATTTTAGCTTATTATATTTAGCAAAAGAGGAATGTTTCTCAATTTTCAACTGTGACTATACATTTGACATAGTTTCTCTCAATTTGGACAATGCCATAGCAATGTTAGTCATGGTAGAGAAAATAATTTCTCATAATTGTCTGTGCATGTCCATTTGGTCAATGGGATGAATCTGATTTGCATCAAAATAGAATATGGTATTCTTGTAATCATAAGGGGCTTTGGGAAAAGGGACATGAGCTTATAGAAAATCCATCTAAATCCTTTTGTTTTCACTGTCAAAAGACATCAACAACCTACGTTTTGATGTAGAGGTATGTTTCCAAAAATTACTATAGACGTTAGCCTTTAGAGCTTAATTCTTATCTTTAATCTCTAATAATTTAGAGAAAATAGTTTGTTCACCATGTTCACTGGTTCCTACTAGTTGAATAATATCCATGGGTTCTTGTGAGATTAAAAAGGAGGATGGGGTATTAGGAACATTTCCCTTTTCTACTATAGAAACTTTTATATCACCCAAATCAATGATATCTGGATCTTTTTGACTTTCCTCAGTAGAAATGGTGAAATCTGTCTTTTGCTTCTTCTACTGGATAATGATTTATTTGGCAATGTTTGTAGAAGATGATGGTTCCTCTCTAGGCCTTTCCTATTGTTTTTCTTGAGAAATTGGAGTTTGCATAGTGGGGGTAGAAAGAAACGACACCTCTGGTTCTTGCAGTGTGTTTTCTTCACACTGGTTTTGGTTCATGAATTTCTCAATCTCTGGCCTAGGAGTGTAAAGAAATGTTGTAAGAGAACATAAAGAGAAATAGTTATAAATATGAAATTTAATATTTGTTCAATATTCAATTCCAAAATTAGCACACCATGGTAGTGTCAGGTTGCATTTAAATAAGGCATATCTTTGAAAGTGCATGTAGTCATATAATTAGTGATATTCATCCAAGAAGCAAATCCATGGAAATTTTATATTCATGATTTATAGGTAATTTGTTCGGAGGATTTTACATTTGAATTTATTTTTCCCAAGAAAAACATAAATGTATTCCACTCACATTTTCCAAAATGAAATTGTGTCTTGCATGTATATGTATTTCAATTTTATCACTTTAATTATGTTTCTCTTCATTTATAGTTGAAAGAATTATCCCATGACCAACTATTAAGTAAAAATTCAGCAAGACCTATGTTAGATAATCTCAAGTCACAGAGTGTACATGACACTCTCTAAGATGATCAAACATGACAATGTTACTAAGTAATCTTCCAACTTCTCTACATACTAGATTCAAGGGTAAAAATTATCCTTTGTAACTTGTATTAGAATATTTGCTTATATTTTCAAGTGTTTATTAACATTATATTCTCATTGAGATTTAAGCTAATTTTTTCCTTTATATGCATTGAATCTTATTATTTATTATACATTTTCTATTTTTTCTACATTATAGAAAGGCATATGTAGAAAAAAAATCATATCCTATTTTATATCACAATATGCTTCACAAGAAAAGGCTCAAGTTATGCCTTTGAATTAATGATATCATTTCATTTTTATATAATATCATTTGAAGTATATATTTATGGATTAAAATTTATCTCTATGTATAACATATAAATCTATCTCTTTACTTTCTTAATGATAATCATTTGTACTCGAAACCCTCATAAATCCTCCCCTAATGTATGTTAATGACACAATATTAACATCAATAGTCATTTTTTATATGCGTAATATAGGAGGAACAATAAAAACATGAACTCAAAATATGAAAGAAAAGTGCATAGATGAATTAATTAATGGAAGATAACAAATAATGTTCAAGTAAAGAGTATATTAATATAATAAATCCATGTATAATAAGAATGACTTAGAACCCTTTGAGTAGAAGTGGATTTATTATATTTCTTTCCATCATAATGTGTAACATAATATTGCAATAAATGGAACCTGTTAAGTCACTTTGGCTTTAGTGTATCGTGATTCTAACTTTCACAAGTCTCGTCCACTAATCGTGCTATCAATTTTGAAATTGCACTCTATCATATCATAGATGTATTTATTAGGATGATAGAATAAAATATAGGTGGTGGTGGGATCTTTTATCATCCTATGCAATCTTGGAACCTATACATACATAAAAAAGAGCGAATATTTACACTATAAATACTTCCCTATCCATATATACTTTATGAAAATATGTGTTATAAATTAAGATATATATACAATGTTCTAGTTATGTTAAGAGGAAAAAAAGAAGTTAATATGAGAATAAAAAAATAACCACAACAAATTTTGGTTTAAACTGAATCTCCAAAATGAGGAGAATTATGAAAGTTAATTCCTTACATTTTCAAAAAATTTAAATCAATTTAGAAGAAGAAAGTTTGGCGACAAAATAATATGAAGGTGTTGCATATCATTGATATCTATCCTTCAAACCAAATTTAACATTTTACTTTCAACAATGTTCAACATTATATGGCTATATGAGTTTCTATTTATTGATTTTTTTCCATCTTGGTATGTATTCTTCTGATTATTATCATTTTCATTCTTTACCATCATTATAATCCTTATTTATGTATGTGTAAACATATATTATTAATTTTATTATTCCTCTTAACTTTCACTTTAAAAGTAGGTATTTTCCTATGCATAACTATTCAATATCATATATTTAAATAATGATATTATTGAAGATATAATATCATAAATAACCCTTTCAAGCTTTATTGGAATTAAACATTTTATTCACATTTGATATTTTATCGAATTTACAACCAAATTAATGCATTAACATACAATTGGATATATCTCAGGTGGATGGAGGAATTATTATCGTCCTTCCCACGCAGGTTTTATTCCCACATGTGACATTTTGAGTTGATATAGAGTATATTTCTGTAATGGATTTGTTAGTTCCCTATATTGCTAGTATAGTCACTTATTGTTGTTAGTGTAACCCCCTTATTGTTATTGTTGTACCCTTGTAACCCACATATTGTTATTATTGTGCCCTTACATTATTATTGTTAGGTCGGCTAGGATTACATTGTGGCCCCATGGACTCCTATATATAGAAAGGAGGTTTTTTCATTTGTATCATTAAAGAATTGTCCATTTATGTAATGTATTGAAGGTTTCTCCCTTGAAGTGGATTAGTTCTAAGGTGCTGATCTCTCTTTTCTTATATTTTTGGAGCTGGTTTCATAACATTTGGCATTAGAGATTTGGATTCTAGTGTTTCTCTACTACAAACAGGTAATCGTGGGGTTTTCACTATAAGTTTTCTTCTACAAAGTTTCAAAATTTCAATCTTTTATAGAGCAAAGCCGAAATCCTGAGGAACGTCGTGTCAAAATTTTAGATCTTGGTTCGCAAAATTTTTCAGAGATATGATCTATGGAAGTTAGGTTTATTTCAGGCTCTTTAATTTCACTTAAACAGGTCATTGTGGAATTTTCATTGTAGCTTTTGTTCTATGGAGGTTCAGAAGCTGAAATGTTTAGAGAGAGAAGTCGAAATCTTAAGCAGCGTTGTATAAATATTTTAGATCTTGGTTAGAAATATTTTCAGAGATATGATCTGTGTAAGTTAAGGCTTGTTCAGGCTCCTAAATTTCATCTTAAAGAGGTTACTGTGGGAAAATCATCATAACTCTCTCTCTCTCTCTCTTTCTGAGCATCGGATAGGAATGATGTAAAAAGTTTCCATAAGTACACAGACTGTAGTTTTATTTGTATCAATTTAATATCCTACGGAGCAAATAGTGACATGTGGCATGCCGTACAAGTTCTCTCTACTAAACCAGTCCATAATTAGGTTATTGTGGGAGATTGGGAATAACTTTACCTTGAAGAATCCAAATCAGGTCAGATCTTTGCCATTCGAAAGAATATTGAGTGGGCTACTAAATTAAAAAATGGTTGACCACAATATAATTCAGGTGTCTAACTACTTTATTCCCAAAGGTCTAGTACCTCTAGAAATCTTATGACCAAAATTATGTTCCCAAGTATCCACTATCAATTTCACCTGAAGAGAATATTGAAGAATATAATATTGGAACACCTGAAGAATTCAAGAACATTAAAATCTCTACATCTTTACCTCAGGAAGTTAAAACTAAATATTGGAATATTCTTAAAGATTATAAGGATTATTTTTCTTGCTCTTATTCTAAATTAAAAACATAAGATACAACTCTCAATGAGCATAAAATTCCTTTAAAACCCGAAGAAAAACACTATAAAGAAAAATAATGGAGAAAAAATCCAGTCTTGATCCCTGCCATAGAGAAAGAACTTAAGAATTTACTTGATGCTCAAATACACAGAGTGGGTAGCTAATTTAGTTCCTGTTAGAAAGAAGAATGGGAAAATCAGAAACTGTGTAGATTTCAGGAAATCAAACAAGTCATCCTTGAAAGACATGTACCCATTACCCAAAATGGATCTGTTTCTTCAAAAAGTTTCAGGTCCAAATATACTTTCAATAATTGATGGGTTTTTTGGATATAACCAGATAATGGTGAGGCCAGAGGATAGGGAGAAGCCTGCTTTCACTACTCCTTGGGGTACATTTATGTATGCCAAAATGCCCTTTGGATTAACAAATGTTGGAGAAACATTCTAGAGAGCTACAGATTTATATTTTGTGGGTAAGATTAAAAAAAATAAAAAAAATTTGTTATATATCTTAATGACCTTACTGAATAAAAATTTAAAATACTTGATGAAATTTTTTGACAGGTCTAGAAAATTCGAGATATCACTCAATCACAAGAAGTATTTTCTTTCTACCAGAGAAGGGAAATTTCTTGGACACATCATTTATAAGGAATGGGTGCTAATTAAAACTAAAAGGGTTTCAGCTATTCAAGCACTTTAATTTCCAAGGAAGAATAAGGAGAGACAATATTTTCTTGGAAATATTAATTTCCTGAGGAGATTCATTTCTAACTATGCTGAAATTTTTTAATGATATAACTGAGAGACACAGAATTTAAGTATGACATCATTGAAAAAGAGGCTTATTCCTTAGGCCAAGTGTTAAATTATTTTAAAATTTATGTCCTTCACTTAACCATTACTGCTTATGTTCCCAACAATGCTGTGAAAATTGTCTTAACTCAACCAGACACTAATGGGAGAAGAGGAAGATTAAGTACCCAAATACTTGAATTTGATATTAGTATCAAAACCACAAAGTTGGTAAAAGTTCAAGGTTTGGCTAATGTTTTAGCTTAATCCAATTGTAAATTTTTGAGGATAAATTTTTTTTTTGAAATTTCAACACATAAGAATCCACAAGAACCGTCTCGAAAATCACAAGTGGATAATCCACAAGAATATTGCAAAAACTCAGAAGGGAAGAATACACAAGAACCTTCATCTTCAATTCAATCAGTTCTTGTTTATATTGATAAGAAATTCATGTTGTCATAATGGTATTATGATATTGTACATTTTCTTATCAACATTGAGTGTCCTCAATTTTCAAAAAGTCAGTGTAAGACACTAAATTTAAATTCCATAAATTATTGTATTATCAATGTAAATTTATACAGGAAGGATCCACTCGGTAACCTTTTTCTTTGCTTGACAGAAAGTGAAACATAAGGGATTATTGAATAGTTTCATGCAGGTATATGTGGGGGACACTATGCCTGGAGATCTGCAACATATAAAATAATGAGAGCATGATTCTATTGGCCTACTATGTTCTTACAAGTAGGAGAAAAGGTTAGGAGTTGTCAATGTCAAATGTTTGCTGGAAGGAACAAACTAGCATCCCTTCCTTTGGTTCCATTATTAGTTTCAACACCTTTCTTAGAGTGGCGATTGGATTTCATAGGGTAAGTTCATCCAGCATCAATCAGCTAGCATAGATGGATACTAATTGAAGCATATTACTTCACCAAATGGGTAGAGGCCATTCTAGTTAGAAATGCCACAACCACTGTATTCATCAAGTTTATTGAAGAAAACATTATGTCGAGGTTTGGATGTCCTCAGAATATAGTAACAGATAATGCAACAAAATCTAATAGTGTGAAAATGATTGAATTTTGTAAAAAATATCAAATTTGTTGCATCATTATACTCCTTACTATCCATAGGGAAATGGTCTAGCAGAGTCATCAAACAAGAGTTTGGTCAAAGTTATCAAGAATACATTCGAGAATTATAAAAAGAATTGGGACAATCATCTCATTTATAAATTTTAGGCTAACATGATATCTCCAAAAAGATCTACATGAAAATCTTCATTTCAATTCGTTTATAGTAAAGAAGCAATTTTTCCTACAAATATAAATTTCCCTGTTTTGAAATTTTTGCAAGAATTTAATGAAGAAAGTCATGATTTTTCTATTAGAATAAATCAGATTATTGAACTTAATGAAAATAGGGATGAAATCCAATACAAGATTAGGAAATACGAGAAAAAATGAAAAGTTTCTTTAATAGAAAATCTAGAGAAAAAGGTTTCAGAGAAGGATATTTAGTGTTAAGATGGGATGTTATGAGGGAAGAAAGAGGAAAACATGGAAATTTTGACATCCTCTGGTTTGGACCTTTTAGTATTGTAGAATTCAAGGGTAATAATACTTTCATCATGTGGAATGTTGAAGGACAAGTTTCTTCATTTCTAGTCAATGGAAGATATTTCAAGCACTACATTTAGTACTGAAGATGTAGAAGAATCACTCACACATTCATCATTGTATATCTACCAGCTTGTTTGATTTTCAAGTATGTTTTTTTTCTCAAAAAAGACTCCATTAGCCCAAGGAGAAGGCACTTAGATCTTATAGTTCTCTGCATCCTATAGGAGAAAGAAATCCCCAAGTGGAGCTGATGTTGTAGCATTTATTTCTTTGAGAAGTTGGATATTGTAGAAGAAAATGGAAAGAATTAAAAATGTTAGGTTTGGATATGAATAGATGAAAATTAAAAAAATGTTAGGACGCATGTCAAAATAAAATAATAATTTCAAAAAATGATAGGATTAGATGCTTTAAAAAATGAAGGAAAAAATATTGGAAATGCTACTAGGCATGGATAGAAGCAATAAAAGAAATAAAATTTCTTAGTTTAAAATTAAAAAAATAAATAAGTTGTGTGTAGTTTGTTAGGATGACACAACCCAAAATAAATTTTTTTTGATCATACTACTTAAACATGATAAAAATTATTTAAACTTATGCAATTTATATTAGGAAACAAAAGTACACCAAAATTTTTAATCTTGGTTGAACATTAGACTTAGGAAAATTAATGGCAGCTTGTTTTAAATGCGCCTAAAATAAGATCAGGATTAAAATATGTTTTATTAGCATTAATCGCTTCATTAATGGGTCAATTATTGTTGTAATAAAGCACATGCTAGTTTTATTCTACATTTATAACACAAAAAAATTCTTTTTTTGATTTTGCGTTATCATTGGACCAAATCTCAATAATAGATCTCTTCCCCGCCCACATCAATGAAGGGGAAGTCATTTCGCCACCCCTTTTTCTGTTTTGAATTAATAGTAGGGGGGTCTGAAAAGTAGTTTCCTTTCGGTGGATCCCTTTCAAATGTTACAGTCCTTTGTCATTTCACACCCCCCACCCCCACCCGCTCAATATTTCTTGTCATCAACTACCCACTCCATAATCAACCTTTCCTTCCAACGGTTGTTTGACTTCCTTCCAACGTCCATATCCCAATGCCCACTCACCTCCAGCCACCTGTAGATGTTATGTTACGTCCACTCCCTTATCATTTTGTTCAAACATGTCATCGCAAATACTCCTTAACCATTATCAACTGCTATTACTATGATCTGCTACATTACCATTTTCCGTTAAACCTCCACGTCTTATTCGCTAATAGTAATTTCATATAATGGTAATCCAAGAATGTATAAAATAAAAATATCCCATTCCTTGCACCACCCTTTGATTCATTTTTTATTCTGTCTAATCGTAGGTTTGCAGAGATATAGTTTTAGTTTACCACTCCAGTATGTATCACCATTGTCAAAAAAGTTATTCAGACCCCTATCAGTTACTTACAAGACTACCTTCATCTACTATAATTTTAGTAGAGAAATGCCTGTTCTCTTTTAAACTGCAGAAAGAAATGGCTCCCAATGGAAAGGGTCAAAAACCAGTTGCTGAAGAAACTTCAAATGTGTCTACAACCATAAATCTCGACCATGTCCCATTAGTTGACCAATTTTTCAAGATTACAGAAACAAAATGTGAATTAGAGATCTATGAATTACATATTTGGTTAAAGAGAAATATTTAAATAAAAAATATGGATTCAAGCTCTAGGAGACATTATTGCCTGTATTCACCTTTCCTCAAACCCATCAGATCCCTGATCTAGTCACCTGGTGTCAAGCATTTTCTAGACTTCCAAATGCAAAGGAAATATTCCTAAGAAGCAAGGTTAGTATTCTTTGTTGATGGCTATGTTTGCCTTGAATGAAAGGGTAAATATCAGTAGAGTTTAGTCATTTATTTTAGAAAGAGGAAAACATAATTTTTCTGTAAATGGCCTGGCCTATTTATCTTCTAGGGTTTAAAAAAATCAAACCTTCGAATTTTTATGCCCTTATTCTTAGTCCCTAACACAGTTATCGATAGAATATCCCTATCGACTGGTTTATTGAGATCCATATTATGCAGCCTTGAGTAATCTACGAGCCCCCAAAGAATCAAACTCATGAGAGATAGATCCTAATTCTTATGACAGTCTAAGTCCTTAGAGAGTCATATGCTCCAGAGCGAGATCGAGATCGCTTTATTTCTCTGAGATTTACCAATTCCATAGCCTTAGGGGAGCACCACCTATATTATATAGATATTCTATCGGTGGAGAGTTGATTGACCTAGTGGGTAGTTCATTAAAAGATGGTGAAATTTCATCTTTTCATAATCACCTAACCCCAACATACCAATCTCCATATTGATATCAATATAGAGAGTTACCAATTTTAGAGCCTCTATGGGAGCACTAGTACCACTGATATTATATAGAGATCTTACCTATGGAAATCCAATTTATTTAGTAGGGAATTAATTGTAAGATGAAAAAACTTCATCGTAGGGTTCTTAATGCTTATAGGAACCTAACCCGAAATACTTATACATATAAAAATTCAAAGCCACTAAGTCCTCCCTTTTTCTCCGAGGAAAAGAAAATTACATAGTGAGTTGTCCCATATCCATTACCCAATGAAACCCAACTTGCTTAACTATTATGGGAACTAGTCATAGAACCACTAGTTTAACGACCACAATTAATGACTTCTTAAGAAAAAATTATGATAAAATGAACTTTTTTAAAATAATGTTATCATTATGGGGAGACACACATTGGTAAATAACGAAAGTGAAAAAAAATAAGGAGAACACATATTAGTAAATTTAATATGAAGAAAAAGTAACTAAGAAAATATATTAAGTCTTATGGTGATGGAAATTATTTGAACAATTAAAAGTTCTGGTAGCACCTTTCATGCCAAGGGATACAAAAGAAATTTATATCCCCTCCCATCCCCTTTACCTCGCCCTATATCAATCTCGTATAATTTAATTTTCATTTTTTTAAATAGAAACAGGTATTTTGGATTATATTAGAATAACTTGGGTCCAATCTATAATTTTTACATTTCTTCTAATTTTTTTTTCCAAAATTCCTTAAGAAATGTGTTTTTCCATTTGGGTTTATCTTAGGTGGTTGGGAGAAATAATTGTTGTTCTCCCCACCTAGGTTTAGTTCTTGCAAGCCACATGTTGAGGTTTGTTGTAATGGATTTGAGCCTTATTGTTGAGTTTGATTAGTCCCTATATGAAAAAAATCTGTAGGTTCCTAATATGGAATATAAATATATTTATCATAAGGAGGGGAGGAAAGAAAAACATATGAGATTCTTTTTGGTTTTTGAAGTCCATTACTAACATTATTAATGTTTCCATTTTATTCTATTTTAGATATCACAATGCTCAATGTAACAAGATCTGATCATGCAAGAAAACTATAAGTAATCAAAATTTGTTCTAGTATTTTTGCACATGGAAATATTTATTAATTAATCAAGTAACTAGTATTTTTCTTGCAACCAGTGGAAACATTATCATGTTAGAATTATACTATGTTTAGTGTATGTTGAATCTATAGTGATACAAACATTTCGTGTATGTTTGAATATATAGTAGTACAAATGGTTTCCCCTTGAATACATTTAGATATATATGACCTTCATCCACACTTACACTAGTATGACCAATTTTTTATAAAGGGCAAACTTATTGGAACATAAGGTTTCCTTGACATATTTTTTTTTTTTCAATGTTACAAATCTCGAGGGAACCCTTGGAAAATTTCCCTCATTTAAAATATGATACATAGTTAAAACCTTAGATCACTATGGCCACAAGGCTAGTCCACAATAAGGATGAAATCCATCAGAGAAATATACTCTCTATGAGCTCAAAATGTCACATGTGGGAATCAAACCTTGGCGGGAAGGATGATAATCATTCCTTCATCCACCTGAGATAAATCCAATTGTATGTTAATTCATTAATTTAGTGGTACATTTGATAAAATATCAAATGCAAATAAAATATTGAATGCTAGTAAATCTTGAAAGAGTTGTTTATGATATTATATCTTCGATAATATAATTATTTAAATATATGTTATTGAATAGTTGAGAATAGGAAAATACCTCCTTTTAAAGTAAAATTTAAGAGGAATAGTAAAATTAATAATGTATGTTTCCACATACATAATAACAATTATAATGATGGTAAATAATGAAAGTGATAATAATCAGAAGAATACATACCAAGATGGAAAAAATCAATAAATACAAAGTCATATAGCCATATAATTTTGAACATTGTTTAAAGTAAAATATTAAATTTTGTTTGAAGGATAGATATCAATGATATGCAAAACCTTCATATTATTTTGTCGCCAAACTTTCTTCTTCTAAATTTGTTTGAAATTTTTGAAAATGGAAGGAAGATACTTTCGTAAGTCTCTTCATTTTGGAGATTCTGTTTTAACCAAAATGTATTGTGGTGATTTGTATTTATCATATTAACTTTGTTTTTCCTCTCAAGATAACTAGAACATTGGATAGATATCTTAATTTCTAACATATAGTTTCATAAATTATATATGGACAGGTAAGTATTTATAGTGTACATCTTCACTCTTTTTTATGTATCTATAGGTTCTAAGATTGGATAGGATAGTAAAAGATCCCACTACCACCTATATTTTATTCTATAATCCTAATAAATATATCTATGATATGAGAGAGTGCAATTTCAAAATCGATAGCATGATTAGTGGACGAGAATTGTGAAAATGAGAAATCGTGATAAACTAAAGCCAAAGTGACTTAACAGGTTCCATTTATTGCAATATTGTGTTACACATTATGCTGGAAAGAAATATAATACATCCACTTCTACTCAAAGGGTTCTAAATCGTTCTTATTCTACATGGATTTATTATATAATATACTCTTTACTTGAACATTCTTTGTTATCTTTCATTAATTAATTCATCAATGCACTTTTTTTCATATTTTGAGTTAATTTTTTTATTTTTCCTCCTATATTATGCATATAAAAAATGACTATCGATGTTAATATTGTGTCATTAACATATATTAGGAGAGGCTTTATGAGGTTTTTGAGTACAAATATTATTATAGATAAAGTAAAGAGATAGATTTATATGTTACCCATAGAGATAAATTTTAATCCATAACAATATACTTCGAATGATACTATATAAAAATGAAATGAGATCATTAATTTAAAGCCATAACTTGAGTCTTTTCTTGTGATGAATATTGTGATATAAAATAGAAAATGATATTTTTTTGTGTAGACCTTTCTATAATGTAAAAAAAAAACAATAGAAAATGTATAATAAATAATAAGATTCAATGCATATAAAAGAAAAAATTAACTTAAATTTCCATGAGAATGTAATGTCAATAAACACTTGAAAATATAAACAAATATTCTAATACAAGTTACAAATGATATTTTTTACCCTTGAATCTAGTCCATATAGAAGTTGAAAGATTACTTAGCAACATTATTATGTTGGATCATCTTAGAGAGCGTTACGTACACTCTATGACTTGAGATTATCTAACATAGGTCTTCCTAATTTTTTACTTAATTTTTGGTCATGGGATAATGCTTTCAAATGTAAAATAAGGGAAACATAATTGAAATTATAAAATTAGAATACATATACATGCAAGAAACAATTGCATTTTGGAAAATGTGAGTGGAATACATTTATGTTTTTCTTGGGAAAAATAAATTCAAGTGTAAAATCCTCCAAGAAAATTACCTATAAATCACGAAGATAAAAGTTCCATGGATTTCTTTCTTGGATGAATATCACTAATTATATGAAGACATGCACTTTCAAAGGTAATCCATATTCAAATGCAACCTAACACTAGCCATGGTGTGCTAATTTGTGTAATTGAATATTGAACAAATATTAAATTTCATATTTATAAATATTTATCTTTATGCTCTCCTACAAAATTTCTTTACACCCTTTGTACCAGTATATAGGTTAAATCATGGTGGGGAGGAAGTAAATTTAGCTCATGAAGCAACTAAAAAAAGTCACTTTTACAAAAAATTAAATTCCTAGGGATCATAAGCCACTCACTATAATAAATGTGTCTATTTAATTTTTCAATATAAATTTGGATTTTAAGTAAATGTGTGTTAATATCATGAAAATCCATTGACATATATTTTGTAGCAGATTTAAAACTACATTAATATCAGAACATATATAATATGTTGTATATTGGATTTTTTCATTGCATCTTCTAAAACTACATTCTAATGTCAAGGGTGGTCATTGTCAACCCCATTTTAGTAGAAATTACAATGTGAGTTTGAAGGTTGTACATTTGATGTGATAGGTTAGGATTCTTATATGTACTCATAATTATATGGTTTAAAGAATCATAGGTGAGGAAACATAACTCACATTTAGTATTATTAGTGATAAGGTGTTTTATTAAGGCACTCCATGGTAAAATGGTCATGGTTTGTTACCACACGGTAGTATGGGTTGTTGTGTCCAAAAATAGGTGCTTTTTTTGGTTAATTTTGTTATAGTTTATATTCCCTTGGGTTGAAGTTTCTCAAGCCACTATTTTTTCATGCCAAATTGTGAACAAGCTATCAAACAAAAGGAAAAAAAAAGGAAAAAAAGAAAGGAAAAGTTTCAAATTTCATACAATGTATGATATAATGGAGGGAATCAATGTATTTATGAACCTACTCCTTAGACTGGGCTCATAACATATATCCTTTATGTTAACTATACTCTCTTAGCTATGTACTAAATATATGTAATTTTTTTCTTAATGTGTCCACCCCATCTACAAGAAACAAATTGAGAAAATGAGCTTTTGTAAAAAAAAATTTATAATTATGGGAAGACACATATTGGTAAATAAAGAAAGTGGAAAAAATAAGAAAAACAGATATTAGTAAATTTAATACGAAGACAAAGTAACTAAGTAAAAATATTAAATCTTATGGTGATGGAAATTAGTTGAACAATTAAAAGGTTTGGTAGTGCCTTTCATGCCAAGGGAAAAAAAAGAAATGTATATCCCATCCCATCCCCTTTAACCCTCCCTAGCTCAATCTCATATTATTTTTGTTTCTTCTTATTTTTAACAGAAATGGTATTTTGGATTATATCAAAAGAACTCGGATCGAACAAATAATTGTTACAATTCTTCTAAAAAAAGGGCTTCCAAAATTCTTGGAGGATTTGAGATTGAATATGCATTATCAACCCAAATCATTAATTTAGATCTCAATAAAAAAAAACAAAAATTGTTACCATTCCAGCTAAAGATTTTCCAAATACCTCTAATATCCAAATACATTTGCATCCCATTCTTAATTATTGATCATTATAACTTTGACTAGCTTCTCTTTTTTGTTTAGCTTCATCTAACTTCTTGTTTCCCTTGGTGAAGTATATATGTCCTTTTTCCTCACTTCGATCTAACCTATGTTATCTACTATATCTAGAGGATCATTCTTGTAGTTATTATCTAGAATATTGTTTTCACCTTTAAGAGTCTTATACAATTCTTCCTCTTTTTCCTCATCTTCCTTAGAATTTTTTTTTTAGTCTTATTTTCTAAAGAGGAAGAGGAATCACCAAAAAATATCTAACTTGTCCTTGGCCACTTTTTGAATATTATCACAAGGTTTTTTTTAAGAATTATTTTCAACAGAATCATTTGGGTACCTAAACTTCTTCAAATTTTTATAGGCATCATTTATACATTCCACTGTAACATGGCTTGTTGTTGAGTTTCCATTAACTTGGTGGGAGTCTTTATTGGATTATAATGTCTCTTGTTGATTTTAATAGTTTTTGTGATCTAGGAGGAGTTCATATTTAAATATCATTCAATTTTATCAACCTAAATTTAGCTCATGAAACAACTAAAAAAAGTCACTTTTACAAAAAATTAAATTCCTAGGGATCATAAGCCACTCACTATGATAAATGCGTCTATTTAATTTTTCAATATAAATTTGGATTTTAAGTAAATGTGTGTTAATATCATGAAAATACATTGACATATATTTTGTAGCAGATTTAAAACTACATTAATATCAGAACATATATAATATGTTGTATATTGGATTTTTTCATTGCATCTTCTAAAACTACATTCTAATGTCAAGGGTGGTCATTGTCAACCCCATTTTAGTAGAAATTACAATGTGAGTTTGAAGGTTGTACATTTGATGTGATAGGTTAGGATTCATATATGTACTCATAATTATATGGTCTAAAGAATCATAGGTGAGGAAACATAACTCACATTTAGTATTATTAGTGATAAGGTGTTTTATTAAGGCACTCCATGTTAAAATGGTCATGGTTTCTTACCACACGGTAGTATGGGTTGCTGTGGCCAAGAATAGGTGCTTTTTTTGGTTAATTTTGTTATAGTTTATATTCCCTTGGGTTGAAGTTTCTCAAGCCACTATTTTTTCATGCCAAATTGTGAACAAGCTATCAAACAAAAGGAAAAAAAAGGAAAAAAAGAAGGGAAAAGTTTCAAATTTCATACAATGTATGATATAATGGAGGGAATCAATGTATTTATGAACCTAATCCTTAGACTGGGCTCATAACATGTATCCTTTATGTTAACTATACTCTCTTAGCTATGTACTAAATATATGTAATTTTTTTCTTAATGTGTCCACCCCATCTACAAGAAACAAATTGAGAAAATGAGCTTTTGTAAAAAAAAAAATTATAATTATGGGAAGACACATATTGGTAAATAAAGAAAGTGGAAAAAATAAGAAAAAAAGATATTAGTAAATTTAATACGAAGACAAAGTAACTAAGTAAAAATATTAAATCTTATGGTGATGGAAATTAGTGGAACAATTAAAAGGTTTGGTAGTGCCTTTCATGCCAAGGGCAAAAAAAGAAATGTATATCCCATCCCATCCCCTTTAACCCTCCCTAGATCAATCTCATATTATTTTTGTTTCTTCTTATTTTTAACAGAAATGGTATTTTGGATTATATCAAAAGAACTCGGATCGAACAAATAATTGTTACAATTCTTCTAAAAAAAGGGCTTCCAAAATTCTTGGAGGATTTGAGATTGAATATGCATTATCAACCCAGATCATTAATTTAGATCTCAATAAAAAAAAACAAAAATTGTTACCATTCCAGCTAAAGATTTTCCAAATACCTCTAATATCCAAATACATTTGCATCCCATTCTTAATTATTGATCATTATAACTTTGACTAGCTTCTCTTTTTTGTTTAGCTTCATCTAACTTCTTGTTTCCCTTGGTGAAGTATATATGTCCTTTTTCCTCACTTCGATCTAACCTATGTTATCTACTATATCTAGAGGATCATTCTTGTAGTTATTATCTAGAATATTTTTTTCACCTTTAAGAGTCTTATACAATTCTTCCTCTTTTTCCTCATCTTCCTTAGAATTTTTTTTTTAGTCTTATTTTCTAAAGACGAAGAGGAATCACCAAAAAATATCTAACTTTTCCTTGGCCACTTTTTGAATATTATCACAAGGTTTTTGTTAAGAATTATTTTCAACAGAATCATTTGGGTACCTAAACTTCTTCAGATTTTTATAGGCATCATTTATACATTCCACTGTAACATGGCTTGTTGTTGAATTTCCATTAACTTGGTGGGAGTCTTTATTGGATTATAATGTCTCTTGTTGATTTTAATAGTTTTTGTGATCTAGGAGGAGTTCATATTTAAATATCATTTAATTTTATGACTTGGAAACTTCCCACTATCTTGGTTTGAAACTATTTTACCTAGCTAGGATCTTTTGAGGTTTGGGACAATTTTTGAAAGAATGGCTTGTTTTGTAATAAGCTCTACAGGGGGAAGAAATATTTTCATAGTCTATATTTTGCACCCATAGATAATTTAGGCTTGTTAGTTTGATTTAGCGAATAAATCTTTAGTGAAGTACTTTTACACACAAATGTAAGCATATAAAAGTTTCAAGTACTATTTATCTAATCACTACACTAACAAAAATATACCTAAAGAATTTTGTATAGATTTCAATGATGAAAGATTCCACAGATCCAAAGGGATATTAGGAAGCCTTACCCAAACTAAACCAGTAGGAATTGAATGTGAAAAGGGGTCAAAAGAGGGGAACCAGGGTTACATAGACAACCTTGCATTTCTCTAGAACCACATACCATAACTAGAGATCCACTCCTAATCTTTAGCTTTATCAATGATTGATAAAAAAAACCATCTAGTCAATGGATAAATGTTTGGCTCATCTGAAATTAACAATTTCTAGTGCTAAAAAATCTAGGAGTGATGATCTAATAAAGATGGCATTAAATAATTAAATATGCATATCAAGCCACACTATGAGAAGAAATTTGAATCCTTGAAATCTTGAGCCATCAAAGGAACCGCAAAATGAAGGGACTTCATGAACTGATGTAGTTGAGAATTAAATCTAGTTTGTAACTTTCACAACATTATGAAAATATCGGTGAAACATAAATTTACATGAGCCCTCTAGGGAGTGAGGAAGGAATAAAACTATTTTTAGCATGTGCTAAACCAAAGGGTGTATTCAAGAAAATTTCCATCAATGCAGAGGATGAAGAAGCACACTTTACAATAATAATTCCTATAGTATATAAAAAAATGGACTTGTCTCCATGGAGAAGGGTGAGCTCATCCCCTTAGCTAGGGTCGTGATCTTAAACCCATCCACCACGGAATGATTGGATGAGGTAATGATCAAAATAAAGGATGAATTCCCTAAGGATTTAAATTTTTTGGTTTCCATGGAAGCTAGAAAATCTATGAGTATACTAGGTTCTTCGACGGATAAAGAGAAGTGAGATGATAATATAGTATAAGTGATGTCCACCATATGAAAATATCTCAGAGAGAGGGATGATAATTGGTCGACAAGGGCCGAACCCTATCTAATACAGTAAAGAAGCCCCACTCTGCCATTTGCACATCATTTTTTCACTCCAAATATAATTTTTCTGGAACACCCCTAGTTTATGTTTTCTTTGAAAGCTAGACATTTGAACTTTAATCCTAAGGGGAGTGGACCCCAAAGGGATAAGTATTTTATGGATGTAATTAAATACTTAAATTTGAAAAAAATGAATCAAATAATTCTATGTAGATTGACCAAATGAGAATTATGAGATCACTTGCCAAATCCATGCTGATGGATAAAGGCAAATACTTTCCCCAAAAATATTTCAAAAATCCTTGAAAGAATTTATTTCGAAATTAGATTTGGAGGAAAATCTAGTTTCCCTAATGATGTGGAGAGTAGTTGGGAAGAGGTAAAAAACTGGGAAAAGCAAAAGGAAGCTTTAAAGTCCCTTAATAGGGAAGCATAGGCAAACAGGAAGAAAAGCATCCTGATATTCTAGACGCAGAATTAGAAATAGGCTTTGTGGAGCAAAAGCTTAAATAAGCTATTCCTGAACAGATTAGAGGTTGTCTGTTCTGGAGGTGGTCTCAGCTCGGGGGTGAGCTCTAGAGATAGAAGGGCTCTAACGTTGGGAGGATTGGTCAATTTCAAAAGTGGTATGTTCCATTTTTATTACAAATGATAGTATTAGTATGATTTAATGTGATTAATTGTCATAGATGCTAAGTATAATTAAAATGTGAAACTGTTATTCTCTACATTTAAGAGAAGTCTGTAGAAGTAAAATTCCTCTCAGTTCTGTACAATTGTAGGAAATGTATCTAGGGGAAGGAATTCCGCAGAATATCTAAACCATTGCTGGTCTAAATCTGAGAATACATTTTTCCCAAAGATGACTTATAATTTAACTTCAATCTGCTTTTGTATTATTAACTAAATACTATGAACAGAATAGGGAAGCATAATACTTTTGCATGTATAACAGATGAAGCAAGCTAGACCTAGGTTACATCTATTTGAAATAAGCAGTGACATAAATAAATGGAGAACATAGATTTATACAAATAATATTAATGCCAGGAAACAGTAGATATAATATACTGAATTTAATTAACTGACATAACCCTGAGTAGGTGTTACAGGTATGTTTATAGGACTAGCCACAGAATTTCATTAACTTAAAAATTAAGACAGATGTATGTTCATATGCTACAAGTTAGCTATAATGAAATCAAAGACATGGGATATAAAGATGATAAGATTACGGGTTAGTATGGCATGCTAAACTCGAGGAAGAATTATCAATACATAACTTCTATCCCAGTATTAAAAAGACTGCACAAATATATATTTTCACATATGTGTACAAAGCTTAAACTGGAAAGCAAAACACTGCTAAAACATTAGCATATACATAAATATACCATATTCTTCAGTAAATTCTGGGAGTGAAATTAAACAAGAAGTTAGATGTTGTAATAAGCATCTCGAGAAATTCATAAGTGCACAAAATTAAAAGTATCTAGAGTGCCCAACATTGTTAGGGAACATTATTTTGATAGATAAAAGGAATGGGAAATTAAACATAGAAGAAAATAATTATGTTTATTATCTGGAGACATTATGGGATTTACAATGACAAAGTAAAAGAAATATGACCATTACCAATAGCAGAGAAAATCCAAATTTACACCTTTATTATTATTTAAACAGTCCATTGTCCATCAATAACAGAGAATATAACTCTGTAGACATAAAAATCAAAATAAAAGTATTGACGGGATTCAGTTTTGCACTTCCCCATCACCACATATAAATTACAATGGTGGAGTTTCTTGAGAAAAATTCAGGATATCATTTTTTAGAAATCCCAAAAATAAGTTATGAAGAATCTTCTTGCAAGAAGAAGGCATTGACTCACACATACCGACCTGAAATTAATGATGGAAAAGGAGAAATGATGTTAGCGAGCTATTGTAGGAAAATCACGTGGAATTCCAAACCATTTCCGAGTCGTAGCTCACCTGTGCAAACCAAGAAAAGATATAAGCAAAAGAGGATGAAAAATTTAAATCAAATTTAAAACAATAAGGCAACCACATGAAGGTCGCCGCATAAATGTTTACCTCTTTTCTCATCTGAAAAATGAATACGCATCTACAGGTACAATGAGACGTAAATGAGCCAAGGATTACAGCTCTCTATTAAAGCGAAGGAACACATAGAGAAAATTTGTTAACTTACCTTGAAAAACCCTGACGAGGATGTAAACGCGAGAAGAGCTGAACACTTGTGTCGAAGTTGAGCTCAATCACCTGCGTTGAGATGGCCAGACGTGGCCATGAAGGACGCCAACGTATTTTGCGATAGATATTCTCTTGTGATTGAACTAATGCACGAAATCAAAAGACATACAACCAAAAGTTAAAACGTATGATGTATAATTATACAAAGAGTCAAGAACAAAATGAAATCGATAACCCTGATATCTAACCATAGGAAAACGAAAACAATGGCCAACAAATATTACCGGGATGCATCACCCTTCTGAGGTCGAAAGCTGAGCTCTGGTAGCAACCAAGAGCCGAGCTTAGTAGCAATGAAGAGTGAATGCACTGGAAAGAAGTAAAATATAAAGGCAGAAAATTTTTATGATGAGTCGAAAACCCATTGAAAACTTGGGAAGAAGCTCTAGTATATAGGTTATATTCAACTGCAAGGAAACTAGATCACTGTAGCCGGAAAATTAATGGAGATTTCAACAAATCCAAATGAAACAGAGGTAAATAACGAATCAAATTTACCTATATCATAGCCACGGCATCGAAACTGGATAGCAGAGCAAGGTATACATTATGTTGTTGCATCGTGGCCATCGTGGTAAACACAGTGAATGCTATGCTGGGAAGACAAACCCTCTGAGAAGAGGGAAAAGACAACAACGATCTGTTTAATAGAGAGATCGATGTTGCAGAAACCCAATTCATCTCTCACGCTACACCTAGGAAAAATCGGTCGGGTCTCACGTAGATCAAGGCTGGCATACAATGGGCACGGAAAACCCTAAAATAATTTAACACTATAGTACCATGCCGAAGGTTGCCATTAAAATGAATGAAGTTAGGTGGGAAACGATAAATAAACAATGATTTGTTATGGGCTCGAGGAACAGAACCGTGGATGGACATTTATGTGTGTGTACAAAAACAAATCAATGCACCATAACACCGTAACGTATGTCAATAGATATGAAATCTACACCACCATTCAAAATCGAAATATTAGTATTGATGTCCAACATGAAGTCGATCAAAATATGTAAGAATAATTCATGATGTTATTAATGCCAATGCTAATCCATATGTCTTGGATCAGACTATTAAATACTTTGATGACGTGAATGGTATGGGGACTATTTGACCATTTAAAATTCGAGAGGGTATGTCATGATAGACGTGACAAAGGAAGATTTTCCTTTCGTATCTCATATGAAGTTCAAGGTAGTTACTTAACTTAAACTTAAAATTATTTAAGTGACTAATGATAAATTGTATCAAATCAAGAAGGAGGGGTATGGTTATAAAAAACAACATTGTAGTGAAATTTAGTTAAGGGTGGAATTATACTTGTGAAAATAATATGAAGATATTTCATACAAAGTTAGTATTACGAACAAATGGGTAGGGTATATATATATATATAAGTTGATATATATATATACATACTAATCACATTTCATAAGGATAAATTATAAATAGAATAGAAACATTATATATACTTACGAGAGGTATCTAAACCTTATTCTTTGGCACAATTATTATTGGAACTTAGATTTATGTGAAGAAGAAAAAAAGAGTTCGTATGGGGAGTAGGGGACGTGATAAATGGTATCAGAGCTTATGTTACATAACACTCGGCTGTTTTTGTTGTGCTCACTATTGTTATGTGCTCGTTGTAATTGTTATTTATAATTTTTTTTATTTATTTATCTGTGTTGTTTAGTGTACAGTGTAGTGCTGAAATAAACAATTCCAATGGCTGGAAGTGAAGAAATCTATGTTGATCTGCATGATGAAGAGAATACACCAGATCCCAATGCTCCGGTGATGGCTATGTTGCATAGTTTGCAACGAAAAATGGCTGAGCTAAGAAGCCAGAATGACAGATTGTCATTAGCCAGTGAGGAGCAGGAAAAGCTCATCAGAGAACTAACTTCGCGGAATAGCTAAAAGGTGAAGGTTCCAGAAAGAGAAAGACTGATGAGTGTGAGGAAGATGATGCTACTAGGCATCAGTATAAATAGAAAAAGGAATTACAGGGGGAATTCCGAAAGATCAAGCCTCCCTCCTATGATGGAGAGATGGAGGAAGATGCTAAAGCCTGGTTGTTGAACATGATTAAATATTTCCAAGTATATGAATATGAAAGCAATTTGAAGGCTCGATTAGCTGTTTACCAGCTACAAGGTAAGGCTACCTTGTGGTGGGAGGAGACAAAAATGGTTCATGCCATTGACGAAAAGACAACTACTTGGGAAGATTTCCAGGTTAAGTTTAAATACCGCTATATAAATGAACGTTATTATGATGATAAAGAAAAGAAATTTCATGAGCTGAGATTAGGAAATCTTACTATTGATGAGTTTGTCACTAAGTTTACAAATCTGTTGAGATATGTCCCTTACAATCGTCAAGAGAAGGTGAAGGTGCAATGGTTTCTAAATTGTTTTCATGCTGTATACAAGGAGAAAATAGAGTTTGATAATCCAAAAACCATGGATGAAGTGGTGAGAAAAGCTAGATTATGTTACCAGCAGTTTAAAGGAAAAACTGAACATGGAAAAAGCTGGGTAAATAACAGTGATTTCAAAGGGAAGAAACAGAAACCAGCTTATTTGAAGAACTTTGGCAGGGATCATCAGTGGAAGAAATTTAATAAACCCAAAGAAAGTCAAACTTCTCAATCCCAAGTGGGTTCAAAAAAAATAGATGGAGACAATAAGAAAGAAGGCATGGTTAAAATGAGGGAACCTTTAAAATGTTGGGGATGTGGAGAACCTTATCTCTTGAGGGATTGTCCCCACTGCAACATTTAGATGATTATGAGAGATCGAGAAGCTACCACAATAAATGACATAGCAAGAAATATACCCACCATCAGTGCAGCCTTGGAGAACCAACAAGTAGAACAACAAGCTACCATGGTTGAAATGGAGGGTAAGATTTCTGACCAATCTGTTACTGTTTTGATTGATCCGGGTGCTTCTTTGAGTTACACTAGTCCAAAAATTGTAGAAAAAGGCAATCTCAAAAATGAAAAATTTCAGCAGTCTTGGTTGGTCCAGTTAGTCACTGGAACCAAGAGTAAGGTAACACATAAGTTACCCCAAAAAACAATTAAATTAAATGATTTTCAGACAGAAATGAATTTGAACATTCTGCCCTTAGGTTCACATGACCTGCTAATAGGAATGGATTGGCTGGAAAAGAAAAAGGCTATGATCAACTGTTGGGATAAAACTCTGCATGGCATAGATGAAGAGGGGAAACCTTTTATTTTAAAAGGAAAACCAAAACCCATCTCTATAAGACAAATATCAGCACTGCAATTAAAACAAATAGCTAGGAAAGGATACCAAGTCTATGCAGTGCATGTAGAAGAGACAGAACATAAAACTGAACAAGATCTGCTGGATGCTTTACCATTAGTAAGAGAGTTTAAGGAAGTCTTTCCAGATGAGATTCCTCATCTTCCCCCCAAAAGAGAGATTGAATTTTCAATCGATTTCATGCTGGGAGCAACACTTGTTTCCTGAGCCCCTTATCGAATGAGTCCCCCCGAACTCATGGAACTGAAAATGAAATTGCAAGAATTGTTGGATAAGGGATATATTTGATCGAGTGTGTCTCCTTTGGGAGCACTGGTTCTATTTGTGAAAAATAAGGATGGAACCTTTAGGATGTGCATTGATTATCGTCAACTGAATAAGTTGACCATTAAAAACAGATACCCTTTGCCTAGAAATGATGATCTTTTTGATCAAGTGAGAGGAGCTTCAGTATTTTTGAAGATTGACTTCAGGACTGGTTATCACCAGCTCAGAATTAAGGAAGAAGACATCAGCAAAACAGCTTTTTGAACCAAGTATGGTCACTAGAAATTTGTAGTCCTACCTTTTGGTTTGACAAATGCCCCTGCCACCTTTATGTGCTTAATGAACAATGTGTTAAATAAGTACTTGGATAAATTCGTACTTGTGTTCATAAATGATATTTTAGTTTACTCAAAAAGTGTGGAAGAACACAAAGAGCACTTGAGGATAGTATTGCAAACTTTGAAAGAAAACCAGTTATATGCCAAATTCAGTAAATGTGAATTATATAAGGACAGGATCCAATACTTGGGTCATATTATTTCTGAACAAGGGTTGGTTGTTGATCCTGAAAAGATAAAGGCTATTAAAGAATGGCCTATATCAATAGATGGTTCAGCAGTGAGATCATTCATGGGGATTGTAGGTTATTATCGCAGATTTGTGGAAAGATTTTCTGCCATAGCATACCCCATAACCTCACTACAAAGGAAGGGTGTCAAATTTGAGTGGACTGAAAAGTGCCAAAACAATTTTGAACAATTAAAATTAAAACTCACCACAGCCCCTATCTTGAAAATTGCAGATCCTGATAAAGAATTTGTGGTATGCACATATGCTTGTAGAGAGGGGTTGGGAGGAGTCCTTGTACAGGAAAATTCAGTTATTGCATATGAGTCTAGGAAACTGAAGACACATGAATAGAACTATAGTGCCTATGATTTGGAGTTAGCATCTATAATTCATGCCTTGAAGATGTGGTGACACTATCCTCTTGGAAAGAAATTTACATTAATGACTGATCATATTAGTCTTAAATATTTCTTTTCCTAAACTGATTTGAATGCTAGACAAGCGAGCTCACTATATTTTCTGAGTGAATTTGATATGGACATAAAACAAATTAGAGGGAAAGAAAATAAAATTGTTGATGCTTTGAGCAGAAATGCTTGCCAACACATAAACAGCATGGGAAGTAGTGTGAAATTGGAGTTGGAGGAATTAGTGAATTAGGCAGCAACCTAGGATGCAAACTATGAGAACCTGCAGGTGAAAATACAAAATAAAGAGATGGCTGAGTACACTCAAAACAAAAAAGGGTTGATCTGTTACAAAAATAGATTATATATCCCCAATGTAGAAACTTTGAAAAGAGAGATTCTAGATGAATATCACAAATAGCCATATCCAGGGAATCATGGATATCAGAAAATGGTAACAGCTTTGAAAAAGAAGTTGTTTTGGCCAGGAATGAAAAGAGATGTAGCAGACTATTTAGCTAGATGCATGGAGTGCCAACTAGTTAAAGTTGAGCATTAGCATCCTGCTGGTCTTTTAAACCCTTTACCAATTCCATAATGGAAATGGGACACATTTTTTATAGATTTTATAACAGGGCTACCCAAAACTAAATACCAACATGATTCAGTGATGGTAGTAGTAGACACTTTAACAAAAGCTGCACACTTCATACCTATAAAGTCTACTTTTGGGACAGCCCATGTAGCAGATGTGTTTCTAAAAGAGATAGTAAGATTACATGGGGTCCCAAGGATGATTGTTTCAATAGAGATGCTAAGTTCACCGCAGCCTTTTGGAGAGGGCTATTTGGGGGTATGGGCACTATGTTGAATTTTAGTACTGCCTATCACCCTCAGACCGACAGTCAGACAGAGATAACTAATCAGATTTTGGAAGATATGCTAAGAATGTATGTAATGGATAGGCCCTCAAAGTGGGAGAACTACTTGCATTTAGCTGAATTTTCCTATAATAACAGCTATCAATCCTCCATTAAAATGATTCCGTTTGAAGCAATCCATGGAAAGAAATGTCATACACCTTTGAGCTGGAGCCAACCTGAGGATAAGCTAATTTTGGGACCAAATGCCTTAAAATAAATGGAAATAATTGTTAAGAAAATACAAAGAAAAATTAAGACTGCACAAGATCGATAGAAAAAATATGCTGCTAAGAAAAGGGTACACAGAGATTTCAAAGTAGGGGAGCATGTGTACTTGAGTATTAAACCGAAAAAGAGCACACTTTATGCTGGAAGTTGTGAAAAATTGTCCCCTAGATATTGTGGACCTTTTGAGGTGTTAGAAAGGGTAGGACCAGCAAGCTGGCCTTACCACCCCATGTTAAAGTTCATGATGTGTTTCATGTGTCATTATTAAAAATATATATACATGATGCTTCTCACATTGTTGATTGGAATGTGATACAGGTGGAACCAGAAGGAGAGTTCCTTCCAGAACCGCTTCAAATATTGGAGTGGGAAGAAATTGAATTGAGGAATCGAACAGTAACAAGAGTAAAGGTGCAGTGGAAGCACTTTACTGCTGCAGAAGATACCTGGGAAAGAGAAGCTGAAATGATGGAAAAATATCCATTTTTGTATAAAAAAATGAACACTATTAATTAGATATTAACATCGAGGATGATGTTTGCTTTCAGAGGGGGAATATGTAACACCCCTAGTTTATGTTTTCTTTCAAAGATAGACATTTGAAATTTAATCCTAAGGGGAGTCGACCCCAAAGGGATAAGTATTTTATGGATGTAATTAAATAATTAAATTTGAAAAGAATGAATAAAATAATTGTGTGCAGATTGACCAAATGATAATTATGAGAACACTTGCCAAATCCATGAGGATGGATAAAGGAAAATACTTTCCCCAAAAATATTTCAAAAATAATTGAAAGAATTTATTTCCAAATTAGATTTTGAGGAAAATCTAGTTTCCCCAATGATGTGGAGAGTAGTTGGGAACAGGTAAAAAAGATGGGTAAAGCGGAAAGCAGCTTTAAAACTTCCTAAATAGGGAAGCCTAGGAAAATAGGAAGAAAAGCATCCTGATATTCTGGACGCAGAATTAGAAACAGGCTTTGGGGAGCAAAAGCTTAAATAAGCTATTCCTGAACATATTAGAGGTTGGTTTGTTCTGGAGGTGGTCTCAGCTCGGGGGTGAGGTCTGGAGATAGAAGGGCTCTAAGGTTGGGAGGATTGGTCAATTTTAGAATTGGTATGTTCCACGTTTATTACAAATGATGGTATTAGTATGATTTAATGTGATTAATTTTCATAGATGCTAAGTACAATTAAAATGTGAAATTGTTATTCTCTACATTTAACAGAAGTCTGTAGAAGTAAAATTCCTCTCAGTTCTGTACAGTTGTAGGAAATGTATCTAGGGGAAGGAATTCTGCATAATCTCTAAACCATTACTGGTCTAAATCTGAGAATAAATTTTTCCAAAAGATGACTTATAATTTAACTTCAATCTACTTCTGTATTATTAACTAAATACTATGTACAGAATAGGGAAGCATAGTACTTTTTCATGTATAACAGATATAGCAAGCTAGACTTAGGTTACATCTATTTGAAATAAGCAGTGACATAAATAAATGGAGAACATAGAGTTATACAAATAATATTAATGCCAGGAAACAATAGATATAGTATACTGAATTTAATTAACTGTCATAACCCTGAGTAGGTGTTACAGATATGTTTATAAGACTAGCCACAGAATTTCATTAACTTAAAAATTAAGACAGATGTATGTTCATATGCTACAAGTTAGCTATAATGAAATCAAAGACCTGGGATATAAAGATGATAAAATTACGGGTTAGTATGGCATGATAAACTCGACGAACAATTATAAATACATAACTTCTATCCCAGTATTAAAAAGACTGCACAAATATATATTTTCACATATGTGTACAGAGGTTAAACTGGAAAGCAGAACACTAATAAAACATTAGCATATACATAAATATACCATATTCTTCAGTAAATTCTGGGAGTGAAATTAAACGAGAAGTTAGATGTTGTAATAAGCATCTCGAGAAATTCATAAGTGCACAAAATTAAAAGTATCCAGAGTGCCCAACACTGTTAGGGAAAATTACTTTGATAGATAAAAGGAATGGGAAATTAAACATAGCAGAAAATAATTATGTTTATTATCTGGAGACATTATGGGATTTACAATGACAAAGTAAAAAAGATATGACCATTACCAATAGTAGAGAAAATCCAAATTTACACATGTATAATTAATTAAATAGTCCATAGTTTATCAATAACCGAGAATATAACTCTACAGACATAAAAATCAAAATAAAAGTATTGACGGGATTCAGTCTTGAACTTCCCCTTCACCACATATAAATTACAATGGTGGAGTTTCCTGAGAAAAATTCAGGATATCATTTTTTAGAAATCCCAAAATAAGTTATGAAGAATCTTCTTGCCAGAAGAAGGCATTGAGTCACACATACCAACCTGAAATTAACGATGGAAAAGGAGGAATGATGTTAGCGAGCTATTGTAGGAAAATCACGGGTAATTCCAAACCATTTCCGAGTCATAGCTCACCTGTGCAAACCAAGAAAAGATATAAGCAAAAGAGGATGAAAAATTTAAATCAAATTTAAAACTATAAGGTAACCACATGAAGGTCGCCGCATAAATTTTTACCTCTTTGCTCATCTGAAAAATGAATACGCATCTGCAAGTACAATGAGACGTAAATGAGCCAAGGATTACAGCTCTCTATTAAAGCGAAGGAACACATAGAGAAATTTTGTTAACTTACCTTGAAAAACCCTAACGAGGATGTAAACACGAGAAGGGCCGAACACCTGCGTCAAAGTTGAGCTCAATCACCTGCGTCGAGATGGCGAGATGTGGCCATGAAGGACATCGACGTATTTTGTGATAGATATTCCCTTGTGATTGAACTAATGCAGGAAATCGAAAGACATACAACCAAAAGTTAAAGCATACGGTGTATAATTATACAAAGAGTCAAGAACAGAATGAAATCGATAACCCTCATATCTAACCATAGGAAAACGAAAACAATGGCCAACAAATATTACCGAGATGCATCACCCTTCTCAGGTTGAAAGCTGAGCTCTGGTAGCAACCAAGAGCCGAGATTAGTAGCAACGAAGAGTGAATGCGCTGGAAAGAAGTAAAATCTAAAGGTGGCAAAAATTTATGATGAGTCGAAAACCCATTGAAAACTTGGGAAGAAGTTCTAGTATATAGGTTAAATTCAACCACAAGGAAACTAGATCACTGTAGCAGGAAAATTAATAGAGATTTCAACAAATCCAAACGAAACGGAGGTAAATAACAAATCAAATTTACTTGTATCATAGCCACGGCATCGAAACCGGATAGCAGAGCAAGGTATACACTATGGAGTTGCATCGTGGCCATCGTGGTAAACACAGTGATGCTATTATGGGAAGACAAACCCTCTGAGAAGAGGGAAAATAAAAGAACGATCTATTTAATAGAGAGATCGATGTTGCAGAAACCCAATTCATCTCTCACGCTACACCTGGCGAAAATTGGTTGGGTGTCGTGTAGATCAAGGCTGGCGTACAATGGAGATGAAAAACCCTAAAATCATTTAACACTATAGTACCATGCCGAAGGTTTCCATTACAACGAATGACATTAGGTGGGAAACGATAAATAAACAACGATTTGTTATGGGCTCAAGAAACAGAACCGTGGATGGAAATTTATGTGTGTGTACAAAAACAAATCAATGTACCATAACACCGTAACGTATGTCAGTAGATATGAAATCTACACCACCATTCAAAATCGAAATATTAATATTTACGTCCAACATGAAGTCGATCAAAATAGGTAAGAATAATTCATGATGTTATTAATGCCATTGCTCATCCATATGTCTTGGATTAGGCTATTAAATACTTTGATGCCGTGAATGGTATGGGGACTATTTGACCATTTAAAATTCGAGAGGGTATGTCATGATAGACGTGACAAATGAAGATTTTCCTTTCATATCTCATATGAATTTCAAGGTAGTTACTTAACTTAAACTTAAACATAGCTAAGTGACTAATGATAAATTGTATCAAATCGAGAAGGAGGGGTATGGTTATAAAAAACAACATTGTAGTGAAATTTAGTTAAGGGTGGAATTATACTTGTGAAAATAGTATGAAGATATTTCATACAAAATTAGTAATATGAACAAATGGGTAGGGTATATATATATATAATGGTTGATATATATATACATACTAATCACATTTCATAAGGATAAATGATAAATATAATAGAAACATTATATATACTTGTGAGAGGTATCTAAACCTTATTCTTTGGCACAATTATTATTGGAACTCAAATTTATGTGAAGAAAAAAAAAAGTTCGTATGGGGAGTAGGAGACATGACATTTTCTTATGTTATGTAAAGTGTTTAAAATTTTTTGTTTGTTTGTTTTGAGAGTCAGGTGCATCTACCTAGGCCCCTACACCCTTATAATTTTGGCGAGTTAAATTTACTTCTTCCAATGTTTGAGATGCTCACGACCCTCCATCACATAGGTTACATATCGTAAAGAGATGTTCAGGCAACATGTCTAGCATGCTCATTTCGCATATCATTGTTTTATTATTTAACCAATAAGACACATGCCCCATTACCAATTTCAATTCAAACCTAATTATTTAATAAAATGTTTACTAATTAGAATGACTGGTGTGAACCACTATTCTTACATATATTGCTTAAGCTTGTAACTATTTTTCTTTCCCATGCCACTTGAAACTAGGATCTTGTATTCTTAAATTGTTCACTTTTCTTCAAAATGACCCACAATTCCTTTAATGTAAAACAATGATTGAACTTGAGTTCCACTATGTATTTATTGTTATTTTTCAATGGATTCAAAGTCCACCATTTGGGTTAAGAGAGAAATTTTAACTTGGATATCTCTATTGCATAGAATTCATTTGAGCCACATAAATTCTATATAGTAAATGTGGTACAAAAATGGAGAAACATACTTAGTTGCAAATAATTATCCAACATACTTCTAGTGATGCACGATTGCACTATACTTGTCATCATGTCATTTATGCAATGCACATGCATCCATAATGTGCCACAGCACATAACCAATTGTCTCTCAAGAGATCCATTGCAGGAATATATAATATGGAAATGTAAGTTTTTGATCCAATATAAGAAACACCCACTTAAGTATGTATAGTGAATCCTTCTTTTGTGTTGGTTTCTAAAAAATCTCTATATTAAGTGGTTGTGAATGGACTTCTAATTTTGTGCATTAAACTCTATGTGTGACATGGATTGCCATTTCTCTAGCAATATAAGGGTAGTTGATATTCCCTTGCATTTTTTTCAAGTGAATGACCTTATTTGATTGGAAACAAACTTTTTTTTTTCAAATAAATCTAGTTTCAAAGTGGCATTTATAAGTTTGAATAGCTCAAAAACAATTGTAAGCTAATGCATGGGCCAAGATGAAAACTAGTGAAAATGGATATGTAGTTGTAAACCATCACAAACAAATTCATGAAGCAAGATCATATAGCTACCAAGAATGGATGGATGACCAATTATGAAGTGGAAGTCATCCACTAGAAATTAGTTGAATTGATTGTGACAACTCACATGAAGAAGTACATTGAATGGTTTACAATGTAATCAAGCAAGCTATCAAGAAACACATGAAAGGGTGGGTTGTAATTACTTGATGAAATGAATATTATTTCAACTTTGAATATAGGAAATAATGGTTTGGAGAATATCTATGTTCGATTATGGTGCAATTGTAAAATGAAGGAGAACAACATAAAGAACAAGATTGCTATATTTGTCCTATAAGGCACTTAACATCATAAACATACACACTTTTCTAAATCCATCAAAAAAATTACAGTTAAATTGAATTTCTTATGTTATTAATATAGTGGTATAAATATGTATGTTGAAAAAAATAAAAATTAAAAAATATAGTTTGTTAAATTAATTAAAATCTATATTATCTCAATGTAAGTTAGATATCCACGCTCATGTTATTAGTGCAAGACATTCCTTGAAAGCTTACATTGTTTGAAATAGAGTCATATAAGACTCTCAATGTATTAGTAATGTTCTCAATGTGCTCTACGAAAAATATATTCGGTCAAGACATCGTCATGTTTTTCTTTGAGAGATATTCAACTCTTGCTCAATGTAATATTGGAAGAAAAGAAGAAAAACTTATTATTTACCTTCAAAGTGACATTATTCAGAAATTAATTGCAAACATAACTTTTAATATAAAAATTACATCAATAATAGATTACAAAGAAAGGATCTAAAAATATATCAATGCAAATATTTGTTAGCTTGGTACTAACTCTTACAAGTATCTATTTTAGTTAGACAATTTTACTAAGTTTCCAATGGTATGTATAAACAATTGTTATCCATTTGAAAATACATAGGGAGAAGAAGAGTTATGATTCCCTAGTCATGCCTCAAGAGAAAGTCTCCCTTTACTACTAAATTTGAAATATCTAATAAAAATAATATTAAAAATATCTTTTTGCTACTAATAATAATATTTGGTTCTCATTATTTCATATATATAAAAAACAAAATAACTATTTCTAAAATTAATATATGATAATATTACATAAATTTTAAATAAATTTAAGTTTTACAATTATCACTATTTAAATTATTTGTATTCCACACAATAACACGACTAGTCTTTACACCATTAACATTATTATATCTATCTATATATACATGTATTCCATTGAGGCTTTGCACCATTAACGTTAAATATTAAATACATTGCAATCAATAACTTTAACCTAATAATGTTCTGCACATGGACAAAACTGTAACTTTCAACCAATACTGTTATGCACAGGGAAAAAACTTTAAAACGCAGGTAAAAAAAAAACTACAGCCTTGCATTTATTGATAAAAATGGAAAGTTATGGACGAGGATCATTAGGATTGAACTGCATTTGCACAAGTTTTAAAAAGCACAGTTTTAAAAAATATCATAAATTATATAATAGTAGTGAGTTAAAAGATAGTTTAATGAATGGTAATTAAAAGGTTGGTTTAACGAATGGTCTTTAAAAGATTTGTTAACGCTAATTTTGAATGCAACGGTCCAAAAAAAACAATCATAAAACTCAAAAATTCACAATCATAAAACTCAAAAATTCTCGTCATGGTTTAATAAATGGTAATTAAAAGACTGTTTTAACTAATGGTAATTAAAAGATTGGTTAAAGTTAATTTTGGTCGCAACGGTCCAAAAAAGAAAGCATAAAACTCACTGGTTCCCAAGTCATTCTATACGAAAATCGTAAAACTCAGAAATTCCCAAGTCATGGGTTAATAAATGGTAATTAAAAGAGTGGTTTAACTACTGGTAATTAAAAGATTGGTTAAAGTTAATTTTGACCGCAACGGTCCAAAAAAGAAAGCATAAAACTCACTAGTTCCCAAGTCATTGTATACTGATGAATGGAGAATCAGAGGGATCCGTGAATGCGATGAATGAAGAATGAGAGGAGAAAATTCAGAACTGAAGATGAGAGGAGAAAATTCAGAAATGAAGAGGAGGTGATCGAAATTTTTGCACTCCGAAAACAACAGAAAGGGAGTAGGAGTTAGTAAGAGTTTGAGCAATTTTATGTTCCCTTAATTTGTGTGTTCAATTCATTTTACGGAGACATTTGTGTAGCCTAAAAATTTATTTTCTCTCTCTACAGGTTTAAGCATGGGTGTTCTTTCTCTCGCAAGCACTCTGATGTAAATTTGTCTATCTTATGGAGCGCTCCATAAATTTTTTGTGTAATCTTGTATGCATCAATGTCATGTGTTGTGTTGTGGTATGTTTGTAATGTGTGCTGTGTTGTTGTAAGTGTTGTGTGTAAATGTTTGTTTTGTGTGTTTGGATTTGTGTTAATTGAGAGAGAAAGACTTGGGTGAGGAGAGGAGAATATGCACAGATAGTAAAAGGGCTATCTTGATCAACAAATAGTGATTTCAAAGTGAGTTGGTATTCATGGAGATATTTACTTTGGTTATTTTTAAATTCATTACTGGTCCTTTCTTAAGATTCCTTTTCTGATAAGTTGGAATTTTAAATACAGGAGCTCCAGCAGCATTTTCAGTGCTTTTGCAACATAAAATGTGTATTTTCCAGCTCTTTTGCAACCACGAGTTTTTAGAGTTTTGACAGCAAGTGAAAGATTCCGAGGAAGAAATGTTAGTATTCATTTTTTATGGCCTTGTTCTCCTCTATTTCTTGTTGCAGTGTAATAATATATGTCTTATATGTTTAGTCCCTCTAAGTCTATTTTAGTACTCCGTGTCTGTGTGTGTTGACATAAATGTTGAGGCATTAGGTATATTGTCATGTAACAAGTCATGTCGCAGGCTATTGACAACATTGGTCCCTCCAAATGCCCAATTGAACTCCTCCTTTTCTCATTTCATGGATGCGATCTATATTACAGAATTCTCTCCAAACGCCCAATTGCACTCTTCCTTTTCTCATTTCATTGTTGCACTATTTGCTACAACATTGGCCTCTTCAAACTCCAAATTGAGCTCCTTCTCTTGTCATTTCATGGCTGCTCTGTTTATTAGTCATTAACCTTTTCTCATTTCATGGCTGCTCTCTTTATTAGTAATTAACCTTACGACAGAGAAACAATATGTTATGTAGCCCTAAAACCAGCCTGTTCTTCACACATAGAGTAGCCCTAAACCCAGCCTGTTCGTGCAGCCTCCAAAGAGTGAGATCCGATCTGATGTAATATCCCCAGGATCAATAAATTTTAAATAAAACAACACATCTAGGTATTTCATATAAAAACACAGAACACAACAAATATAAGAAATTGAAGTCCACTTGTGAATCCTGGATGGATCCACCACATAAACATCACCGCGGGGTTTTCATCCCGGGATCAATAAAAGAACTCGCCAGGCCAGGTTCTCAACCCAAACATAATAAAATAGATAATCCAGAATGCCCTAAATGCCTAGCTTCTCTCCCCTTTTATAGGCTTGATGGGTCAATACCAATAAGAAATACCATGGGTCAATACCATGGGAAAATACCATCAAGAAATACCATGGGTCAATACCATGGGTCAATTCTATCCACTTTGACAGAATCAAGAAAAGGGAATATTACAAATCCTCCCGCCCAAAGATTGCTTGTCCTCAAGCGATCCACTTCTATCCACAACAGAAACATTTGTACATTGATACCAGGATCCCATACAATCTGATGTGCCCTCCATTTTGAATGGTCCTGAATGGATCCCTCAATACCTGGATCCCAAACAATCCTTTGGCCAATCATTTCCTCAATGGATTCTCCTAGATCCCAATGCCACCTAAATCCTGGGACCTGTGGGTTATGGTACCATTTCAACCCTCCATCGTTGTCCGCACCAAAGGGCCCAAGCTACAATATGCCCTTGGCTATGAGTATTCTCCAAAGAATCAACCTATCGATAGAATACCAACTCATAATCTCTCGCCAATCCATACTTGGGGAGGGATTAATATCTACAAATCTACTATGTTGATGTTGTTCGATGCTCAATTCATGCTTCTCTACTTGGTTACCCAACCTGATGCAGTTGGAGAACTCTTCCCTTCTCTTCCCAATGTATAAAGGTGGGTTTTTGGTGTTGCAAGCCTTATCAATGTATTCCTGTAGAGCGCTGCTATGGGACTCCCAATTGTACTCCTCATGCAGCCTTGTGAGGGACTTGAGTTTTTCCTCAATACTAGACAGCCACATCGATGATTTGGCACCTTTTCCTATGAGTTCTTCAATATTTTGGTTCTCCTGTAAGACAGTGTCTCGGACTGTCTAGACTCTTTGCTTCAACAACATAAGATCTGTCTTGAAATGCATGATCCTCTCCTCAAAATGCATGATCCTCTCCTCATTTGAGTCTCCTTGAGTGTATTCATCCTGGACCTCTTCACATGTGAGGATGAGTTGTCCATCCTTTCTGGTTGTCAAACATGGATGTACTGGTGGACTGTTGTCTACACCTGATTTCCCATACTCTTTATGGATGTCCTCCATTGTATTTATAGATTCAACTACCACATCATCAGGAGGAATTGCATCTTTCCTTTCGTCATGTACTTTTTCAAGTTGACTGATGAGCTTGTCCTGCAAGTTTCTCTGAAAAGCATGGTGTTGTTGTTCACCATTTGTACTTGACTACTCAGATCCTTCATAGGTCCTCTCCTGAAAACCAGCGAACTCATCAATGGATGAATCCCCATGATCTGGAGAAGTCTCTAATTTTTCTATCCTTGTTGCTTCCTTATTGTCTGGACATGAATGGTGAAGTGCCCAAACTCCCTTGCATACAAAGCATAAGCCTTTCCTCCTTAGTTCATTCTTGCTGTCTCCACAAATCTTTGTTAGCTCCTCCTTGGTTAACTTCTTTCTAAGTAGTTTGATGCTATGTTTGATCAACCCCTCAACTAGTTCATAAGTAGCAGGTGATGAAATTAGCTCCTTCCTCCAAATGGCCAACAATTTGAATCTCAATTGTTCGCAAATGGCCTTATCTTCTCCTAAGATTGGAGACATGATCTTTTGCATGTCTATTTTGATGTAGTTTGGATGAGACGTTGTAATTCCATTGCAGAAGTATTGGAGCATTTGAAGGATTAAATCATGACACTCTAGATCCAGCATAAGCATACCAAATCTGAATTTCTCCATGCGTTCCAAAATTTTGCGCTTCCAGTAAAAAGTAAGAACGGTGGTGTTGTCTAAACCTTGGAGTGCTTCTACCATTACCTGAAAATTCATCCTCATGATGTCATCATTATAGGGCAAAAGTGGTGTTGTTAAGGCTATGATTTTACTGAGACAGGAAGCGACGGTGAGTCTAACATTTTCACAAGAATGCTCCAAGAACCTAGGTTGTATCAAAGAAAGCATGGATGGCTTCAAGGCCCAGCTTGACCCTTTCCATTCTGATTTATCTATCAAGCTCAAAGCCGCATCTAATGTGTCTAGCTGTAGGAGAACATCTTTAGACTTTGTACCCTGCAATTTGGATCCAAGTTCAAAGAGACACTTGCTTTTTACATCTTCCTTCACCTCCCATGGTTGCTCTTGCTGCAGAATGACGTGGACCCTTTTTGAGAATGGTCTCCTTTGATTATCATTTTGGTCTATGGAGGTATGGCTCCTTAAAGGACCATATATCTTCACTAATTCATTAAGTTTTTTATTATTTTTTTCCAAAATTTCTTGGAGACGATCCATTTTCTCAAAACCTCCTACATAAATAAATAATACATAAACAATCTCTTATATCTCCCCATATATATACTCTTATAAACAACCCTCTTGCATCATTAGATCACATAGATTGGAATTTGTACAATACAACGGAGTCGCTGTCTCTACAGCATGTTATCAAACAACAGTCCCAGGTACATCCACGCAGGATAATACATGCACCTCCAGTGGAGATTTTCTTTTGAATCTCCAGGAATAGATTAAAACCGTTATAGGCCATAAGACCTTTACAGCATTGTCAACCGAAGCCGTCACCAAACACTCTATCATTCACGAATATAAATAACAATTATGTCAGTGCCTTCGAAGCATGGAGCAAGTGTAATGTGCTAGGCCGACGATTGACCCAAATTTCAATCCAGGTACTCGAGACAACCCACGATTTTTGCCTTCCACGGATTCCGCGTTAAAGTAATGGCTCTATTTGAACTGCTGAGACAGAGTGCAGTAGGTGTGTTCCCTTGTCCAATCTTCTACAAATGCAATGGTCCTTCGGCTTAGTTCTGCACGGTGAATCAAGCCGCTTCTGCATTAATATTGGAGCTCTGACGTTTTGAACAATTTAACTAATTTCATATCTCGCGTAAATCGTCTTCTTCAAGACTTCAGTCTACAGGATCTCATGGACTGAAAATAGGCTTGATTTCTTGATAGGAACAATAGATCTAGACCTTCAATCAATAGATCTTCCTTGTAAGCCTGCACAAGTATTGAATCTGATCCTTCAATCTGGGATCATCAGCAGATAACGATGCTATTGACAAGCCTTGAACCTTTGCCCTAGATCGATCTCCACAAATTACATTCCCAACCGCAACAGACATCATAAACGTTGGCACATGGATAAACAACCTTTAATCACCTTGCCAACGTATCCACAATTGCACCCACAGCTTGTCTGGCATTTTTCTAACTGGCTGGTGGTCTCTGGTGCTTTTGATCAACACTGGCTCACTTGTCCTTTAGCAAACTCGTCAGTCTTGGCTACTTTGTTGGCTACAGGCGGAAGCTCCCACAATGTGGTAGCCACAGTCATTCATCGTACAGGAGGGGGACGTTGTCACAGGTTCGACTCCATCTTGATCCATCGATGCTACCCTCGGTGCTTCACAGCGTAATAGCTCTCCCTCGGTGTGAGTGGATTCTCGACTATGAAAATCAATTTATGCTAAAATTTTATTCTCAACTTGCAACAGAAATCATAAAATTGCTGTGACTGCACTAACTCAACTCTTCCGAATTCTTGAAGTTCAGATTCAAGAATTTTCTATGTCAGAGCAGGTATATTCTACCTTTATAACAATAAAATAAAATAAATAAAAAATAAATTCCTTCAAACAGAATTTGGTCTGCCAAATATTTAAACCATGGCTTTAACAAATTCGACCTGTGGCCTGCAACACATCTGTCACAAATTTTTAGATAAATTTGCGGCTGTAAATATTTAGCCTTGTTCTCTGTCAGAGGTTCTTGATTCTGGTAGATAAAGCTAGATCTAACCTCGAAACCCTTTACCTTAACTTGTCTTCATCAATTCTGACTTTTGTGTTAGAAACCCAGAAAACTATAAGACAATTTCACCGGTTTCGATCTTTTTAAAGTTTGCCTCCACAATTAAAAATTTTACCTGCCAATCAACTCAATGGTGGACAAGTAATTTCTCTACAATGGTCAATTAGGGTAGTTATGGAGAACCACCGAAATTGATGAGATTCTAGCTAGGGTGATTATGAAGGATCACCGAAACTAGTACTCGTAAAACCCTCAGGCTGGCAAGAAAAACCAGCTCTAATACCATTGTAATATCCCGAGGATCAATAAATTTTAAATAAAACAACACATCTAGGTATTTCATATAAAAACACAGAACACAACAAATATAAGAAATTGAAGTCCACTCGTGAATCTTGGACGGATCCACCACATAAACATCACCACGGGGTTTTCGTTCCTAGATCAATAAAAGAACTGGGCACGCCAGGTTCTGAACCCAAACATAATAAAATAGATAATCCATAATGCCCTAAATGCTTAACTTCTCTCCCCTTTTATAGGCTTGATGGGTCAATACCAACAAGAAATACCATGGGTCAATACCATGGGAAAATACCATCAAGAAATACCATGGGTCAATTCTATCCACTTTGACAGAATCAAGAAAATGGAATATTACATTTGACTATCCCCAAATAGTCACATGCTCTAGAGCTGTGAGATTTGACTATCCCCAAATAGTTAGATGCTCGGGACCGAGATCTTATGCTTATGATCCTATGAGAAGGCCTGACCCTTTTTGTTGATTGTGCAATTCAAAAGAGATATCTGGAAGAAACTTGAGATGTAGAGATTCCAGTGGTAGGGCTTAGGAGGAAAGAAGCTACCTAGATAGCTGCATAGCTGGAATTGTACTCCATTCAAAAAACATTAGATTTAATTGGAATATTATTTAATTTAATTATATTTTCAAAAAATCATCATAGTTTCCCGCCCCATAAATAACATGGCTCTGTGCTTAATACAATACAAAGCCACATCGGAAACCTAGAATACCCAAATATACTCGAAACCAATGCCTCAACGGAAATAAAGTTTTCCGTGGACTTCATATGTATCTTGACCAGTAGTGTACTTGTAAGAGTTGAGGATTTCAAATGTATTTTTGTTACTTGTTTCTTTATTAAACCAAATTCTGCTCCAATATCCATCTTTTGCATGCCTAGTTGTCATCCTTCCACTTTCACGTTCCTTACACTTTCATGTCACGCATATTTGTTATTATCCATACACTTTCACATCAGGCCTCTTTGTTGTTATCCTTACACTTTCATGCCTAGCCTCTTTGATATAGATATATATATATATATATATACAATTCTACCAAGTATAACCTGGTATATATATTCTGTTTAATCAATTCTAGCAATTATTGCGTGGTGCAACACTTGTTTATCAATACTCATCCCTGTTCATCGATGAAAAAAATCCCCTGTTCATTAATGTGAAGTGAACATTGGTTAGTTGTCAACAAGAATTCATAACTGGTTATGAGATGAACCCTTCACTCTTGCGCATGCATGCGCAGTCCCAAAACATAACACGGGCAATCAGAATGTCATGATGATGAGATAAAACAATCATAAGCCATCTCCTACAACCAGTTTCACATGGAAACTCTTATATAATCAAAGATTCATTTTCCTCTCCATTATTAATTACGTAGTTTTATTTTCTAATTTTATTTTCTAATTATATCACAAGGTGTTTTAGCTTTCAGCTTTTATTTATTTTGTTGAACTTTCCAACGTAACACAAAGATTCCTTTTTGCTCACTATTATTAATCAGGTAGTTTTATTAATTATATCGCAAGGTGTTATCACGTAGTTTTATTAATTAGATCACAAAGTTTTTTAGCTTTCACTGTTTATTTTGTTTTAAGTTTACAATGTAACATTTAGTTTTACTCACAGAAATATATTTACCAGGAATCACTCTAATCTATTTAGAATTCCTAAAATAAACATGCTTTTTGTTACCTTATATTTTATTATGCATTTTGTTACCTTATATTTTGTTATGATTAGTTATTCATTAGTTATATGTGTTTTTTAATATGCAATTGTTGAATTTAGGTGTTATTATATAGAATTAGCAAATTATATTATATTA
Source organism: Pinus albicaulis (assembly GCA_034641835.2). Classification (NCBI taxonomy): domain Eukaryota; kingdom Viridiplantae; phylum Streptophyta; class Pinopsida; order Pinales; family Pinaceae; genus Pinus; species Pinus albicaulis. The sequence continues at coordinate 323,925 of JAXQQM020064157.1, read as the reverse complement.
TATTTATATTTTTTTCTTAATATTTTTCATGCATTTTGGGTTTATATAATATTTTTCATACATTATGGGTTTATATAATATTCATTTTCTTTATGAAATTTGTATTTAATTATGTTACAAGTTGTTAGGAAGTGTTTGTATATTATATTATAGACTAGCAATAGCATTTCATATTGTATGTTGCAGAAAATATATCAATACTGAAGTTGCTCGGCGAAAACATTATCTATTTTTATTTTTTGTAATGTTGTAATTAGAAAAAGTTATATATATTTTTTGTTTAGATGGGCCCATCAAAAAATGTACATGAACACAAGCTACCATTAATAAAAGGAGTAGGCTCTTTCTTTTGTTTTGGAGGGGAATTCAACCCCTCCAAAAGGCTCTTAGGATGGTTAAGTTGTAATGGTTTTCACTATCTTTATTTTATACTAACTCCAATATGCAAAAACTAAAATATATCATTTTATTATAATAATAATTTAGAAACACGTTTTAAACATCTTGCCAACACAGACCCAAATGGAAAGATCACTTTTATTCACTTAAATCACTTAACATTTTTTCAATGTTTTAAAACATCTAACCCACATACACACAAATTGTAAAATCACTCTTATTCACATAAATCACTTAACATTTTTACAATATTTTATGCATCTTCCCAACATGCACTTAAATGTCAAAATGACTCTTATTCACAGATATTATATAACAAATATAACCTCTTTTTTTTTTTTTTTTAATTTTGATTTTTTTTTAATTATATATTTTTATTATCAATATGTTATATATATATATATATATATATATAGATATATATATTTATTTAATATATATTTACATTGATATTTAAATTAGATATGAATATATTATTTAGAGAATTTGTAAATATTTAAAGGTTTTTATTATTTATTTGTATAAGTTTATTATGTTTAAATGCTTGTGTATTGGTTTTCATATATATATATATATATATATATATATATATTATTTTTATTAGTTGCATTTTTATAGTTAGAATTTCTTTGTAGGGCATTTCATTTTGGTATGGATTAATAAATAGAATATCTACTTTCATATGATGTGTGTGAATGTATTATTGAGAGTGATTTTATTTCTTCTATGTACTTCTTTATAACGTTTTTTCTTTCTGAATGTCTCATTTTGTATGCTTTTGAGTATAAGTATGAATGTATTCTCTATGTGTGTATGAATGTGTTCTTTGCTACATTTGTATGTGTGTGTCTTTTTTACTTGTATTCTTTGTATGTGTATGAATGTATTCTTCATGTCTATGAAATTCTTGTTTACATTTGCATGTGTCTTGTTTAATTTTATTCTTTGTATGGGTATGAATCGGTTCTTTTTCTACTTTAGTATGTGTCTTGTTTACTTGTATTATTTGTATGTGTATGAATGTATTCTTCATGTTTGTTTGAATCTGCTCTTTGCTACATTTGTATGTGTCTTGTTTACTTGTATTCTTTGTATGTCTATGAATGTATTATTCATGTGTGTCTTTGCTACATTTGTATGTGTCTTGTTTACTTGTATTCTTTGTATGTCTATAAATGTATTATTCATGTGTGTATGAAATTCTTTGCTACATTTGTACTTGTCTTGTTTACATGTATTCTTTGTATGTGTATGAATGTATTCTTCATGTGTGTATAAAATTCTTTGCCACATTTGTATGTGTCTTGTTTACATGTACTCTTTGTATGTGTATGAATGTATTCTTCATGTGTGTATGAATCTATTATTACCTATATTTCTCTATGTATTATTTAGTAGTAGGTACATAAGTGTGATATGCATGAATATACCTTTTTTTTAACTATCTATTTATATGATTATAAATATAGTATCATTATCTCTATATATAAATATATTATTTCCAATATTAACTCATAAATACATTAGTCTAAAGATTTTTTAAAAATCTATTATTTTTTTATTATTATTAATTTATAAATTTTTATTTTGTTTACTTATTTTTATTTTAATCAATTTTTTGTTCTTTTTATTTATTTATTTATTTCTATCAAATTTTTAAATATTAATCATATTAATATATCACTTTAAAATGAAAAATAGTATAGATATTACAATAACATTAAAAATTACTTAATATTATCCCTCATTGTACCACTCAATTAATGATTGTCACTCTATAAAGTATAATGCAAACCATAAGACTCAAGGTTCAAAACGCTTAAAAAGGAAAAAATAATAACATAATATTTATAATAGCATCAATATGTAATAACACATATAACTTAATTATTTAATATTAAAATCAATTCATTACAATAAATTTAATTGACTTTATTTAAAATTTTCATTAATTTTAATAATTAAAAAAAAAATCATAACACTATACTTAATAATATGTGGAAAAATGTCACACCCATCGATTTAAAACAAAATTTCTATAGTAAAAAAAACTTTTGTGAATCTACCCACCGACGGAAATTATTGTATTTCTATTCCATATGATCACGGTGCGTTTGACATTTATTACTGCAGTGTTTTCTGTGGTTGCATTTACGGTGAGGTACTACCTCCTATGGTTCGATTGGTATTACACTTGGTTGAAAATTAACCGACTGTACATATATTTATTACACAGCATACGAGTTTGATGCAAATCTGGAGGCTTCGATTAAATGAATATAATTTATGCACTTTTGATAAATGTATATAAATGTTTCGACTATGGTTATATGTAACTCTCAATACATGCAATCGGTTGTGATTATGTAAATCTCGGACTTTGGGCTGTTGTATGATTATCTTCTCGAGTTTATCCACACTGTCATGTCATCCCGTATCGGCGAGATCTGGCCCTCCATTTCCATTTGGATCCTACGGCGTAGATTGATTAGGGTTGGATGATGTCCATCCAACCCGTAACCGTCTCCTCAGTCATTGTTGCGCCGTTCGGTTGCGTCTGAGCGTCTGGGGACCATGGCTGTCGCCCTTAGGGTTTTCGGCTCTGTTTTCAGTTCTGCTCCGTCCATTCTTGGCGTGCCTAGACGTGGTTGCCACCTTGGTCCTCAGGTAAGGTTTGTATTACATTGCAGCTCTTGCAAATCTCATTTCTTGCCCTTCATTTTGATTCTGGAAATGATTACTGCGAGTTCAGTTTCAGTTCTTCGCCTATGGATTCGGATAATACAAACTGACAGGGTTTTTCTTTTGTCTCATGGCATATCTCCGGCCCGGCCGACCAGAGTTCTATCTCCAACTTCCGCCCAGTCATCTGCCTTGCGCTACGCGAAGGTAACACTGCAAATGGCTTCCGAGACGAACAGTTTTCAAACATTACTCTTATTCTTGTTTCGGTATTGTGATAGGGTTTTAAGTTTTCTCTTACTAACAGTTGGTACCATTCTCGTTATCTGCCAGGTATATTTCTTTTTCTTTCGGCAATAGCAGCAGTGTTGACTCCTGCCTCTACTCCATCGGAGCTAACTCATCGCTGTCCACAGGTATTTAAACCCTCGCTGTCGGAGTTTGCACCTGGATGCCTTTCCAGTAACTCTTGGTTGACGATGTCAAGAGTTTTTCAGAGTTTCTGAACTGCCCTTTTTATTAAATTTAAGACCGGTTACTGTGACAAAGTTTATGTAATAATGGCTAACTCAGCCAGAGATTTTCTATGGCTCTTTTACTTAGAAGGGGGGTTTCACGGAGGGTTTTTGTTCCCTTCCGAGGGTTAATCTTATTCACCCTGAATGTATTCCAGTTAATTGCAAGTCTCATTCCAGTTTCGTTATGATATACTTTTCGGTTCAGACTTTGTGTTTGGAAACCACAGTTTTTATAGAGCATGTATGACAGAAGATTTATATATATATGTATATGTCTGCTTCTTTCATTTCTGTGCATGTCCGGTTTACCTGCGGTGTTATCGTAGGTTTTTGGTGAAGCGTATATCCTGCTATTTTCTTGTACAGCTACCGGTTATGACTAAAATCTACATGAATTTGAGTTGTCTATATCATGGTAGTATCCGTGAGTTTTACGATATTCCACTGTCTCTGCGTTTTATGGTTTTAAGCAACTTTAGTCGATGTTGGTTGAAATTTATGTTCTATTTGTGGTTAGCTCTCAGATTGAACTACACAGTAATTCTTTATGGCATTCTGATCTGGAAAAATAAAGAGAAAGGATAATTCCTAGTTGATACGGTCCTGTTCTTGATTTATGATTCCAAAGATTTCATTTCTGGAAGTGATCGGACCACTTTTAGTCCGAGTTGTCGTAGAGGATGAGACGACCAACCCAGAAGCATGTTTTGCAGGCACTATGGGTTAACGGTCTCCCTCGTTCTGTAGATTTTTTAATAGATAATGCATTTCCTACAGTGCCTAATTGTTTTCTTTAAACTGGAAAGGTTCTTCCTACTGTTTTCTTTATAGTTCAATACAGAGCAAACCACCGTCTATTTTTTTCTGTTCCCTGTTTTAACTATATAAACACAGATCTGTCAAAATTTACTTTTCTAAGCATATTAAGCTAATTCCTGTAAATAAGAGACAGTTCTAACCAACATTCAGCAGTGTGTTCTTTCTTCTATTCAATACAAAATAGAACCTAACCCTTAGTCTAACACCATGAAAACCAATGATTATCTTTTCCTGTTCATAACAAATACGGAAAAGAATTCTACTCATCTGACCCGAAATTCCAGAGCTGAGTAGTTTATTGCCTCCCTTCCACGAGCTGGGTGATTACATCCTGCAGCTCTCCCCCGTGCTAAAATCTGAGTCGTTGTTAGTTAGTAATTTCTGGAGGAGGTTCTCGGGACAGTCCGGTCCAAACTCTCCGACTCCAGTGAAAAAACAGCAGTCCTGGGGAGCTCACGGGACAATCCGGTCCAGAACTCCAACCCAGGGTATCATATGTGCTGGAAAAACAATCAGTTCCTGCTTCCAGCCTACAGAGTTTCTTTCTCCACAGATCCAACCCAAAACTCCCCTTGGAATGCTTTACTTATTCCAGAGTTTTGAATAACTGTGAAACTGTTTTTTTCTAACTAATCACCAGATCTTGATTTTACTTTTAACAATCATTTACTTATGAAACCAATTCCACAGTAAATCTTTATTTTAAAATAACATTTGATGTTTTTTTTCACATATTCTTATCCAAGAAAAAATGGCACAACAATTCGAAACTAATCCTTTGTTAATAATAACAACATCTAACTATTTGTTTCCACTAAACAAAATGGTGGTTACAGTTTCCCCCCCCTAAGGGGAACACCGTCCTCCGTGTTCTCATTCACTTTCAGCAAAAAGCTCTGGATAGGCTTCACGGACGAAACTCTCGTCTTCCCAAGTGGCCTCCTCAGGTCCAAAGTGCTTCCATTGCACTTTAACCTGGGCGATGGCTCGTCTCTGGAGCATAATTTCCCTCCGGTCTATTATTGTAACATCTCCCTTTCAAGATTTTTTTTTTTTTTTTTTTTTTGTACCATTTAATGCCCTTATGATTTACAGGGTTATCCGAATACCACGTCAGAAATTGGATATCCATTGTTCTTTCCTATATTCTATTTTTCTCCTAAGCATAATTCTATTAACACCACAACCCATATATGTGGCATAGGATAATTGTGTGTGCCATATACTCCATATGCATTATATATATATCTAACACATAGATATATATATATATATCTCCACCGAATATATATATACATAAGTTCCACATGTGTCCTCTATATATTTTATTATATATCTAATACGTAGATATAAATATATCTCCACCTATTATATATGTACACACATACCAAATGTATATTTTCGGTTTCCACCTATGCAATTTGTTTACCGTATATATATATATATATATATCATTCATTTTCATGGCTATATATATATAGAACCTATATATATGTATTTCAAGGTGTAAGGTTCATTGAATTTTCACCTGCTGCACAATATAGTCAACACCGATATATAATTAGATATCTGAACCTCTATGCCTTTATTTATATTGCTTAATGTGAATACTGCTTAATGTGAATAATTAGATATATAATTAAATACATGACCCCATGCCTTTCCAGGACGCGACAAGGGCCGCCTTACACGGCAAATGGTAACATCAGATGGTTTAACGTACGTGCATCGAACCCTTGACTTCGTTTAACTTAACTTAATTTCGCGGCATGTCTTTGATTTTGTTTCACGGACGTTTAATCCCTGGTATACCTGGCAGGAGGATATTGCCGCGCTGTTGGTTCGCCGGCCTACGTTACAGCGATTGAAAACTGGAATCGTGGCGCACTCTTACTTGCATCGAGGCATTTTCTTCTGCCGTGTATAAGGTTGCAGGATATATCTCGGCCCCGTACGTTCTTTCCAGCTAGCATTGTACTCAGCCCTAACCCCGAAGAGTGGTAGAGCCGCCTCGTTCAGATTTCAGTACAGCAAGGGGGAAACGGCTATGAGGTTTCTGATATCTCACTGGTTCCTTTTGCAGGTGAACGCCTCAGTCGCAGAGGGGGAGGGCGGCGTTCCGTGGTCCTGGTACACCGCAGGAGATTTTCCAATCCTCATCTGGGTTCGCTGAGATTTTATAAAAAGGGAAACCTGATTCGAGTATCCTTTTTACAGGCTACTCTCCGGATGATCTCGTTGACCCAGCTTCGTTACATTTTTTTTTTCCTCCTTTACTTATGACAATTCCCTGAAGCCGGTAAGGCATCCCCAGAGGGTCTGCCTTGTATCCGGCGTCTGCGACCGATACAGCCGACCCTTTGGGCGACTAAATCGCTGGTGGCGCTCTCCTATGTATTATAACTCGAACCCCTATTATGCGAGAGTTCGGATTTTTCTCTCTATATTTTTTTCCTTGTCATTTGTTGTTTCGGCCGTGAGTGTTGGTTGTATGGGATGTGTGGGAGAGAGGGTTCTCGATCTTCCCGGGTTGTTCATCACTACGAATCCAGGGCATAACTTCTCCCTACAGATAGCCTTCGATTCATTCATGTTTTATCATCGGTTATGATGGAGTTTCTTTGTTACAGGTCTATCTATTCCTGTTTACTGATCCACTCGTCAAAGTTCGATCAGATTTATTGTAGACTCCGGATGTTTAAGTTTATATTTTGGACTGTTACTGGGGTCAGACCAAAAAGGCGATTAGGGTTTTTGGCGTTCCTAATCTCGCCGATGGTTCTATCGTTTGGGTAATGAAATTCATCTTCCGCGCGTACGTTCTGTCACGCAGCGGGAGAGATTGAACCCACTTTTCTGACCGACACTCCTCAGTTAGTATTTTTCAGGACTTATCTGTAGTATTAAGCATACCGTGGCTTCTTGCCGTGGGTATGACGCTACAACTTTTGGTGAATCCCCTCCTACGGAACCCCACTGTCGCAGCCGCATTCGCCATGGCGTGACAGAGGGTTTAATCAACTGTATTATTTCCATAATGGTTTTACGTTAATCGGTGTGTATTGTAGTGTTATCTGACGGTTTTAGCTGATTGTTCTTACTCCTCCTCTTCTGATTTATGGTTCTACGAAAATATTCTTGCACCTATTTATATGCAGGTTCGGTGACTTCACTATCGGAGCCTACGTTGTCCTTGTAAGTCTCCTGGTAGCGTTGCTTGGTTATTGCTCGATTGTGCAGTAGAATGTTTACAATAACGTGTTCACGTGAGGTTCGTGAGTTCGGTTCAAATCTTAAAGTTTCATTTGTCAGGATCTACAGGCCATTTGCTTGTTTTATATACAGACCACCGGTTTCATAGACCCCCTATGCGTCTCCGTTTCTTTTCTTTTTTTTTTCTTATGGATCACATAGTATACAGTCTATTGAACGAGTTCGTTGGGTAACCTCATTTATTCGTTACACCCACGCAATATATATATATGCAGAGTTTCTTCCAATCGGCACCCTCTATGTCAGCCTGTGTTCTTCTGCTTCATTCAACCAGATTTCTTTTTCGAATTTGTACTTCGCTTCTTCGAATCATACTCACTCATGTATTTGCGCTTACGTTTATATCGTTGCTTTTGTCCTCTAGAGTTTGCTCTCGTATGCATGTGTATTTATATATATTTAAGGCATATCTAGTCTATGTGAAATGAATAAGATTTTTGTTCATTCTTACTGCTGTTTCCTTATATGAAATCTGCCAACTGTGTATACAGACATTTTTTTTCGTCATTATATGAACCATGTGTACAGCATATAATTTATAATTGCGTTTGGACCATTTATTTATTTTATTTCTGCAGGCTCATTAGGTTTATATATATACCAAACTCGTTTTCCCTAGACGATAGGGCTCGGCCTTTTATTTGCAGATGCATCTTCTCCTTGTAGTTTCGTGAGTAAACTTCTTTGGATTTTCTGTGTTCATATATATATCGGACAACCTATAAAAGTGCGGTTTGATTGCCATTATTTAATAGCATAAAAATGAGAACATTAGGTCCCATATGTAGCCATATTTATGTATAAACTCATAATAATCTTTTGGCCATATAACCCAAATTTGCAATTTGGTTTTGGACTATTTTACTCTATCTCAGAGTTATGAGAAGAGCTCAACCATAAGGAGCTCTATATAGGATTTCGATGTATAAATGAGATTTCTTTGGTTTTTCCTTTATGTTGATTTAAGCATCAAGATAGAATTATAGGTGAAATTCTTCAATTCTAAATATCATAAACTTCGATAGGATATAGTTACTCATTTGCTAGTACTGTTATAATGGTTAGAATATGCACACATAAAATTTATAAAAGCTATAGATGTAGAATGTTCATATCACCACTCTATATTTTACTATATTGCTTGAGGACTGTGCTGCTACATACACTACATTTTTCAGTGTTACTATAATGTTTCTTTTTCAATACACATAATCACATCCTATTAGTTTGGTGTCTATGGGAATTATAACAAATTTAATCATCTATAGAGGCCAAGTAACTTCAGATCTAGACCAACTTGGGTTTAGAGATTCTGGAGTTTTTACTCTATAGGTTTCTGGTCTACAACAAACAGATTCTGGAAGGTACATCCTTAAGGACAGATCTGTTAAATGTATCACCAAAATTTTGCAATTGTCATAAATAAAAAAATCGATATGTAGCCAATTCATACTATAATAAACCATAGCAATAAAAAATTTCAGAACATACCACACAATCTGCAAATTGACCAACCTCCCAACCTTAGAGTCCTATTTGTTTCCCAGGACTCACCCCCGAGCAGAGATCACCTCCTAGGACAGATCAACCTCTAATCAGCCTAGGAGCAGCTTATTTAAGCTCAAAATTCCCCAAAGCATGTTTCTAATTCTGCGTCCAGAATAACATGATGCTTTCTTTCCTGTTTAGCCTAGGCTTCCCATCTTTGGGATTCTTTAAAGCTGTTTTAAGCTTTTTCCTCAGCTTTTCCAGCTTTATCCCATCTCTTCCCAACTACTCCTCTTCATTGGGGTAATTTAGATTCTCCTCAAATCTAAATAAATTTCTTTCAAGGAGTTTTAGAAAGATTTTTGGGGATTTGTTGCCTTATCCATCCTCATGGATTTGGCAAGTGATCTCAATTCTCTTTTTGGTCAAAATGCACAATCATTTTATTTATTTCCTCAAATAAAATATGCCAATACATTCACACCATAGTCATCCCTTGGGGTCCACCCCTTTAGGATTAAAGTTAAAATGTCTAACTTTAAAAATTCAACACACAAATTGGGGGTGTTACATATTCCCCCTCTAAAATATAAACACCGTCCTCGGTGTTCTTATTCAACTACTAGAGTTCATTTAAACAAAAATGGATATTGCTCCATCATTTCAGCTTCCCTCTCCCAGGTGGCTTCTTCAGCAGTAAAGTGCTTCCACAGCACCTTTACTCTGACCACTGTTCGGTTTCTCAATTAAATTTCTTCCCGCTCCAATATTTGAAGCGGTTCTGGCAGAAACTCCCCTTCTGGTTCCACCTGTACAACATTCCAATCAACTATGTGAGAAGCATCATGCACATATCTTTTTAATAGTGAAACATGAAATACATTATGCACTTTAACATGGGGTGGTAAGGCCAGCTTGTAAGCTACTGGTCCCACCCTTTCTAACACCTCAAAAGGCCCACAAAACCTAGGTGCAAGTTTTGCACAACTCCCTGCATAAAGTGTGCTCTTTTTGGGTTTGATGCGCAAATACACATGATCCCCCACTTTGAATTCTCGGTGCACCATTTTCTTATCAGCATATCTCTTCTGTCGGTCTTGAGCTGTCTTTATGTTTCTCTGTATCTGTTCGAAAATTCTTTCCATTTCATGTAGTGCATCTGGTTCCAACACCAGTTTATCCTCTGGTTGACTCCAGCTCAAGGGAGTACGACACTTCCTCCCATAAAGTGCCTCAAAGGGACTCATCTTAATAGAGGATTGATAACTATTATTGTAAGCGAACTCAGCTAGATGCAGATACTCTTCCCACTTTGATGGTCTATCCATCACATACATTCGCAACATATCCTCTAATATTTGATTTGTTCTTTCTGTCTGCCCATCTGTCTGAGGGTGATAAGCAGTACTAAAATTCAGCTTAGTACCCATTCCTGCAAACAATCCTTTCCAAAATGCTGCTGTAAACTTAGCATCTCGATCTGAGACAATCACCTTGGGAACTCCATGAAGCCTTACTACTTCTTTTAGGAAAACATTTGCTACCTGAGCTGTTCCAAAGGTAGATTTTACTAGTATAAAGTGAGCAGCCTTGGTTAAAGTGTCTACTACCACCATTACTGAATCATGCTGATATTTAGTCTTGGGTAATCCTGTTATGAAATCCATGGAGACTGTGTCCCATTTCCATTCTGCAATTGGCAGAGGATTTAACAGCCCTGCTGGGTGTTGATGCTCAACCATGACCAGTTGACACTCCATACATTTACTCAGATATTATGCCACATCTCTCTTCATTCCCGGCCAGAACAGCTTCTTTTTCAATGCTGTTAACATCTTCTGGTACCCTGGGTGTCCTGCATAAGGCTGTTTGTGATATTCATCTAGTATTTCTCTTTTCAATGACTCTATATTTGGAATATACAACCTGTTTTTGTAATAGAGCAGCCCTTGTGGATTTTTAGTGTAATCTGTTTTATCCTTTTTCTGTAACTTCACCAAGAGGGTTTCATAGTCGGGATCTTGTTTTGCTGCTTCTCCCACCAATTCTTCTATCTTCATCTGGGCACTACTCCCAACGCTATTTAAATGTTGACAAGAATTTCTACTTAAAGCATCAGCAACCTTATTCTCTTTTCCTTTGATATGCTTTATATCCATATCAAATTCACTTAGAAAAGACAGCCATCTGGCTTGTCTTGCATTCAGATCAGCTTGGGAGAAAAAATATTTGAGACTGATATGATCGGTCATCAATGTGAACTTCTTCCCCAGCAGATAGTGCCTCCACATTTTTAAAGAATGAATAACAGCTGCAAATTCCAAATCATATGCACTATAATTCTATTCATGAGTTTTCAATTTCCTAGACTCATAGGCAATAACTGAATTTTCTTGCAATAGGACCCCTCCTAGCCCCTCTCTGCAAGCATCTGTACATACCACAAACTCCTTATCAGGATCAGCAATTCTTAATATAGGCGCTGAAATAAGTCTTTGTTTCAACTGCTCGAAACTGTTTTGGCATTTTTCAGTCCACACAAACTTAACACCCTTCCTCTGTAATGAAGTTATGGGATTTGCTATAGCAGAAAATCTCTCCACAAATCTGCGATAATAACCTGCAATTCCCATAAATGATCTTACTGCTGTAACATCAGTGGGGACTGGCCATTCCTTAATGGCTTTTATCTTTTCAGGGTCAACTGCCAATCCTTTTTCAGAGATGATATGCCCCAAATATTGAATTTTATCTTTATAAAATTCACATTTACTGAATTTGGCATATAGCTGATTTTCTTTCAAAGTTTGCAACACTATTCTTAGATGTTCCTTGTGTTCCTCTTCATTTTTAGAATAAACTAAGATATCATCTATGAACACAAGAACAAATTTATCCAAATACTTATTCAACACACTGTTCATCAGAAACATAAAGGTGGCAGGGGCATTCGTCAAACCAAAAGGTAGGACTACAAATTCGTAATGCCCATACCTGGTTCTAAATGCTGTTTTGCTGATGTCTTCTTCTTTTATTCTGAGCTGGTGATACCCAGTTCTGAGGTCTATTTTAGAGAAGACTGAAGCTCCTCTCACTTGATCAAAAAGATCGTCAATTCTAGGAAGTGGATATCTATTCTTAATGGTCAACTTGTTCAGTTGACGATAGTCAATACACATCGTAAAAGTCCCATCCTTCTTTTTAACAAATAAAACAGGTGCTCCCCATGGAGACACACTAGGTCTAATATAACCCTTATCCAACAATTCTTGCAGCTGCATCTTCAGCTCTATTAGCTCTGGCGGACTCATCCGGTAAGGGGCTCGGGAAACAGGTGTAGCTCCCAGCACCAAATCTATAGAAAAATCAATCTCTCTTTTGGGGGGAAGATGAGGAATTTCCTTGGGAAAAACCTCCTTAAACTCTCTGATGACTGGTATATCATCCAGTAACTCCTCCTCAGTTTGTTGTTCTATCTCTTCTACATGCATTGCATAGACTTGGTATCCTTTTCTAGCTGTTCTTTTCAATTGTAAAGCTGATATTTGTCTGACTACAATGGGCTTTGGTTTCCCTTTTAGGGTAAAAGGTTTCCCTTCCTCATCTACACAATGCAAGGTTTTATTCCAGCAGTTCATCAGGGCTTTCTTCTTTTCTAGCCAATCCATTCCTATCAGCAGATCATAGGATCCTAATGGCAATATGTTCAGATTTACCTCTGTTGGGAACCCATTTAATTGTATTGCTGTTTTGGGCAACTTATGTGTGACTTTTCTCTTAGTTCCCGTGGCCAGCTGTACCAACCAGGACTGCTGAAATTTTTCAGGTTTAATTTTACATTTTTCAACAATTCCAGGGCTAATATAACTCAAAGAAGCACCTGGATCAATCAAAACAGTAACAGGTAGGTCAGAAATCTTACGATCCATTTCCACCATGGTTGCTTGATGTTCTGCCTGTCGATTTTCCAGGGCTGCACTGATGGTTGGTATGTTTCTGGCTATGTCATTGACGGTTGTTGCCTCTCGCTCTCTGCTGATCATGTGGATATTTCGATGGGGGCAGTCCCTCATCATATGGGGTTCTCCACAGCCCCAACATTTCAGAGGTTCCCTCATTTTGACTGTTCCTTCTTTTCTATTGTTTCCTTCTACTGGTTTTGAAGCCACTTGGGACTGGGCAGTTTGACTTTCCTTTGGTTTGCTGAACTTTTTCCTTTGATGATCTCTACCAAAATTCCTTAAATATGCTGGTTTTGGTCTCTTTCCTTTGAACTCAACCTTGTTCGTCCAGCTCTTCCCTTGTTCAGCTTTACCTTTAAACTGCTGATAGCATAGTCTTGCTTTTATAACAGCTTCATCCATGGTCTTTGGGTTGTCAAACTCTATTTTCTCCTTGTACACAGTAGGCAAACCATTTAAAAATCTTTGTACTTTTTCCTTTTCTTCCCTAATGTAAGGAACGTACCTTAGTAGATTAGTAAACTTAGTGACAAACTCATCAATAGTGAGCTGCCCTAGCCTCAGTTCATGGAATTCTTTTGCTTTATCATCATAATAACGTTCATTCAAATAACGACTCTTGAACTTTGTCTGAAAATCTTCCCAAGTAACTGTTTTTTCATCAATAGCATGCACCATTTTAGTCTCTTCCCACCAGAGTGTAGCTTTGCCTTGCAGCTGATACACAACTAGCCTAGCCTTCAGATTACTCTCATATTCATATACTTGGAAATACGTGATCATGTTCAGCAACCATGCTTCAGCATCCTCTTCCTTCTCTCCATCATAGGAAGGCGGTTTGATCTTTCTAAATTCTCCCTGCAACTCTCTTTTCTATTTATGCTGCTGTCTAGCAGCCTCATCCTCATCAGATTCATCCATCTTCCTCTTTCCGGAACCTTCACCCTCCTGGCTGTTCCGGGAAGTTAGTTCTCTGATGAGCTTTTCCTGCTCCTTGCTGGCTGATGACAACAAGTCATTCTGGTTTCTCAGTTCAGCCAACTCTCGTTGCATCCGGTGCAACATAGCCAGTACCGGGGCATTGGGATCTGGAGTAGCAAATTCATTTTGCAGATCCACATAAAATCCTTCACCTTCAGTCATTTCAACTGTATACACTTACAACACAGATTAACAACGTTGATAAACTTCATAAAACAAAATAAATGTAATAAGAAGTGAGCACAATTTTGATAGCCCAATTTTTGTAACTAGGGCTCCGATACCATTTGTAACATCTCCCTTTCAAGATTTTTTTTTTTTTTTTTTTTTTTTGTACCATTTAATGCCCTTATGATTTACAGGGTTATCCGAATACCACGTCAGAAATTGGATATCCATTTTTCTTTCCTATATTCTATTTTTCTCCTAAGCATAATTCTATTAACACCACAACCCATATATGTGGCATAGGATAATTGTGTGTGCCATATACTCCATATGCATTATATATATATCTAACACATAGATATATATATATATATATATCTCCACCGAATATATATATATACATAAGTTCCACATGTGTCCTCTATATATTTTATTATATATCTAATACGTAGATATATATATATCTCCACCTATTATATATGTACACACATACCAGATGTATATTTTCGGTTTCCACCTATGCAATTTGTTTACCGTATATATATATATATCATTCATTTTCATGGCTATATATATATATAGAACCTATATATATGTATTTCAAGGTGTAAGGTTCATTGAATTTTCACATGCTGCACAATATAGTCAACACCGATATATAATTAGATATCTGAACCTCTATGCCTTTATTTATATGTCAGCTTTTTAATGTGAATACTTTCTTTAATGTGAATAATTAGATATATAATTAAATACATGACCCCATGCCTTTCAGACGCGACAAGGCCGCCTTTACACGGAAAATGGTAACTTCAGATGGTTGAACGTACGTGCATCGAACCCTTGACTTTTGTCTTAACTTACCTCTCAAGATGTCTTCGATTTTGTTTCACCTGAGGTTTAATCCCCGGTATACCCGGCGGAGGATATTTCCGCGCGCGTTGGCCCGCCGGCCTACATTACAACCGACAGAAAACTGAATCGTGGCGCACTCTTACTTGCATCGAGGCATTTTCTTCTCATGTGAAGTAAGGTCAGCAGGATATATCTCGCTCCCCAGACGTTCTTTCCAGCTAGCATTGTACTCAGCCCTAACCCCGAAGAGTGGTAGAGCCGCCTCGTTCAGATTTCAGTACAGCAAGGGGGAAACGGCTATGAGGTTTCTGATATCTCACTAGTTCCTTTTGCAGGTGAACGCCTCAGTCGCAGAGGGGGAGGGCGGCGTTCCGTGGTCCTGGTACACCGCAGGAGATTTTCCAATCCTCATCTGGGTTCGCTGAGATTTTATAAAAGGGGAAACCTGATTCGAGTATCCTTTTTACAGGCTACTCTCCGGATGATCTCGTTGACCCAGCTTCGTTACATTTTTTTTTTCCTCCTTTACTTATGACAATTCCCTGAAGCCGGTAAGGCATCCCCAGAGGGTCTGCCTTGTATCCGGCCTCTGCGACCGATACAGCCGACCCTTTGGGCGACTAAATCGCTGGTGGCGCTCTCCTCTGTATTATAACTCGAACCCCTATTATGCGAGAGTTCGGATTTTTCTCTATATATTTTTTTCCTTGTCATTTGTTGTTTCGGCCGTCAGTGTCGGTTGTATGGGATGTGTGGAAGAGAGGGTTCTCGATCTTCCCGGGTTGTTCATCACTACGACTCCAGGGCATAACTTCTCCCTACAGATAGCCTTCGATTCATTCATGTTTTATCATCGGTTATGATGGAGTTTCTTTGTTACAGGTCTATCTATTCCTGTTTACTGATCCACTCGTCAAAGTTCGATCAGATTTATTGTAGACTCCGGATGTTTAAGTTCAGATTTTGGACTGTTACTGGGGTTAGACCAAAAAGGCGATTAGGGTTTTTGGCGTTCCTAATCTCGCCGATGGTTCTATCGTTTGGGTAATGAAATTCATCTTCCGTGCGTACGTTCTGTCACGCAGCGGGAGAGATTGAACCCACTTTTCTGAACGACACTCCTCAGTTAGTATTTTTCAGGACTTATCTGTAGTATTAAGCATACCGTGGCTTCTTTCCGTGGGTATGACGCTACAACTTTTGGTGAATCCCCTCCTACGGAACCCCACTGTCGCAGCCGCATTCTCCATGGCGTGACAGAGGGTTTAATCAACTGTATTATTTCCATAATGGTTTTACGTTAATCGGTGTGTATTGCAGTGTTATCTGACGGTTTTAGCTGTTTGTTCTTACTCCTCCTCTTCTGATTTATGGTTCTACGAAAATATTCTTGCACCTATTTATATGCAGGTTCGGTGACTTCACTATCGGAGCCTACGTTGTCCTTGTAAGCCTCCTGGTAGCGTTGCTTGGTTATTGCTCGATTGTGCGGTAGAATGTTTACAATAACGTGTTCACACGCCGTGAGGTTCGTCAGTTCGGTTCAAATCTTAAAGTTTCATTTGTCAGGATCTACAGGCCATTTGCTTGTTTTATATACAGACCACCGGTTTCATAGACCCCCTATGCGTCTCCGTTTCTTTTCTTTTTTTTTTCTTATGGATCACATAGTATATAGTCTATTGAACGAGTTCGTTGGGTAACCTCATTTATTCGTTACACCCACGCAATATATATATATGCAGAGTTTCTTCCAATCGGCACCCTCTATGTCAGCCTGTGTTCTTCTGCTTCATTCAACCAGATTTCTTTTTCGAATTTGTACTTCGCTTCTTCGAATCATACTCACTCATGTGAGTCCGCGCTACTTATATCGTTGCTTTTGTCCTCTAGAGTTTGCTTCCGTATGCATGTGTATTTATATATATTTAAGGCATATCTAGTCTATGAAATGAATAAGATTTTGTTCATTCTTACCGTCGTTTCCTTATAAGAAATCGCCAACTCAGACACTACCAACTTTTTCGTCATTATATGAACCATATGTACAAGATATAATTTATAATTATGTATTTTGACCATTTATTTATTTTATTTCTGTGCTCATTAGGTTTATATATATACCAAACTCGTTTTCCCCAGACGATACGGCTCGGCCTTTTATTTGCGTATGCATCTTCTCTCGTAGTTTCCCGTGAGTAAACTTTCTTTGGATTTTCTTCGTGTCTATATATATATCGGACAACCTATAAAAGTTCGGTTCGATTGCCATTATTTAATAGCATACAAATGAGAACATTAGGTCCCATATGTAGCCATATTTATGTATAAACTCATAATAATCATTCGGCCATATAACAAAATTTTCAATTTAGTTTTGGACTATTTTACTCTATCTCAGGGTTATGAGAAGAGTTCAACCATAAGGAGCTCTATATAGGGTTTAGATGTATAAATGAGATTTCTTTTGTTTTTCCTTTATGTTGATTTAAGCATCAAGATAGAATTATAGGTGAAGTTCTTCAATTCTAAATATCATCAAACTTCGATAGGATATAGTTACTCATTTGCTAGTACTATTATAATGGTTAGAATATGCACACATGAAATTTATAAAAGCTATAGATGTAGAATGTTCATATCACCACTCTATATTTTACTATATTGCTTGATGACTGTGCTGCTACATACACTACATTTTTCAGTGTTACTATAATGTTTCTATTTCAATACACATAATCACATCATATCAGTTTGGTGTCTATTGGAATTATAACAAATTTAATCATCTATAGAGGCCAAGTAACTTCAGATCTAGACCAACTTGGGTTTAGAGATTCTGGAGTTTCTACTCTGTAGGTTTCTGGTCTACAAAAAACAGATTCTGGAAGGTGCCTTCTTAAGGACAGATCTGTTAAATGTAGCACCAAAAGTTTGCAATTGTCATAAATAAAAATTTATATGTAGCCAATTCATACTATAATAAAACATAGCAATAAAAATTTCAGAACATACCACACAATCTGCAAATTGACCAACCTCCCAACCTTAGAGTCCTATTTGTCTCCCAGGACTCACCCCCGAGCAGAGATCACCTCCTAGAACAGATCAACCTCTGATCAGACTAGGAGCAGCTTATTTAAGCTCAAAATTCCCCAAAGCATGTTTCTAATTTTGCGTCCAGAATAGCAGGATGCTTTCTTTCCTGTTTAGCCTAGGCTTCCCATCTTTGGGATTCTTTAAAGCTGTTTTAAGCTTTTTCCTCAGCTTTTCCAGCTTTATCCCACCTCTTCCCAACTACTCCTCTTCATTGGGGTAATTTAGATTCTCCTCAAATCTAAATAAATTTCTTTCAAGGAGTTTTAGAAATATTTTTGGGGATTTGTTGCCTTATCCATCCTCATGGATTTGGCAAGTGATCTCAATTCTCTTTTTGGTCAAAATGCACAATCATTTTATTTATTTCCTCAAATAAAATATGCCAATACATTCACACCATAGTCATCCCTTGGGGTCCACCCCTTTAGGATTAAAGTTCAAATGTCTATCTTTAAAAATTCAACACACAAATTGGGGGTGTTACAATTATGCTGTGAGGCTCGACCAGAAATTCTCCGTCCGGCTCTACCTGCACATAATGACACTATGTTATTTATGTAAGTTTAAAACATCATATTATCATTTCAACCATTATGCATTCACTACCTGGATGTTTTGCCAATGGATTATGTGTCTAGGATCATGAACGTATCGTTTCAATAACGATACGTGAAAGACATTATGCACCCGAATGTGACTAGGAAGCGCTAAGCGATATGCCACTCGTCCCACCCTATCTAATATTTGGAAAGGACCACAGAATCGAGGTGCTAGCTTTGCACACGATGCCCACCTTAAGGTGCTTTTCTTTGGTTTAATCCGGACATATACGTGATCTCCAACCTCATACTCACGGTATGATCTCTTTTTGTCCGCATACACCTTCTGCCTGTCTTGTGCTGCCTTCAAATTCTGTCGGATCTTCTTTACCTCCGCTTCCATCTCTGCTAGCATATCTGGTCCCAACATTAGCTTAGTGTCGGGGCTGCTCCAATTAATGGGGGTTCTGCACTGCCGCCCATATAATGCCTCGAACGGACTCATTCTTAAGGATTCTTGATAACCATTGTTGTACGCAAATTCTATCAAGTGTAGATACTCTTCCCATTTAACGGGTTGCTGCATAATGTACATCCTTAACACGTCTTCCAGTATCTGGTTCACTCGCTCGGTTTGATCGTCCATTTGCGGATGGTATGCAGTACTAAAATGTACTTGCGTCCCTAAACCTGTAAACAAGGCTTTCCAAAAAGCTGATGTGAACTTCACATCTCTGTCCGAGATAACAGTCTTAGGAATGCCATGCAGCCTAAAGATCTCACGCATAAATAAGTCTGCTATATGTACCGATTTATAAGTGGATTGGACAGGTATAAAATGTGCCGACTTACTTAATCGGTCCACAACTACCATTATGGAGTCATTTCCTCGTTTTGTTTTTGGTAGTCCAGTAATGAAATCTAGTGAGATTAACTCCCATTTCCATTCAGGAATAGGTATGGGCTGCATTAATCCAGCAGGATGCCTATGCTCCACCTTCACTTGCTGGCACTCTAAACACTTATTCAGATAACTTGCTATATCCTTTCTCATACCTGCCCAACAGTAATCCTTTCGGATAGCTGTCAGCATCTTTTGATATCCTAGGTGTCCCACATAATTGCTTCTATGATATTCATCTAGTACCATGGTTTTTAATTCCATGCGGTTTGGAATAACTATCCTCTTCTTGAAAACCAGCAACCCATCTGGGTTGATTTCATAATTTTCCCGTCCACCTTGACCTTCAAGTGCTTGTGTTTGCTGCCATAAATATTTATACTCAGGATCCTTATCTGCTTCCCTTCTTATTTGATCCAGAAATTTGGTCTCCACTTGGTTAACATATAACTCGTAAATGCCGTGCAGTTTTCTTCTTAATGCATCTGC
The DNA here is from genome assembly GCA_034641835.2 of Pinus albicaulis. NCBI lineage: Eukaryota > Viridiplantae > Streptophyta > Pinopsida > Pinales > Pinaceae > Pinus > Pinus albicaulis. The sequence goes on along the minus strand of JAXQQM020064157.1, from coordinate 303,752 downwards.
TACCCTGTTCTCTTTATCTTTCACATGCTACAAATCTATATCAAACTCGCTCAGGAAAGCATTCCATCTTGCTTGTCGGGAGTTTAAATCAGCTTGTTTAAAGTAGTTGGTTAAACTACTATGATCAGTTTTTAATACAAACTTTTTTCCAAGTAGATAGTGTCTCCATACTCGGAGAGCGTGCACAACTGCGGTCAGCTCCAAATCGTAAGCTGATTATCGCTGCTCATGATCCTTTAGCTTGCGAGACTCATATGCTATCACTTTTCCCTCTTGTGATAAGACAACTCCAACACCCTCCTTGCAGGCATCTGTACAAACTTCAAATTCCTTATCTGGGTCTGCCACACTTAATACAGGGGCTGTTGTCAATAACTGCTTCAATTTCTCAAAACTATCCTAACATTCCTTTGTCCATCTAAAAATCTTTCCCTTCCTTTGCAGGGAAGTAATGGGAAAGGATATCCTTGAAAACCCCTGTATAAACAACCGGTAATAACCAGCGAGACCCATAAAGGATCGTATATCTGCCACATTTTGTGGCACCTTCCATTCCATAATGGTCTTGATTTTCTCCGGGTCTACCGCTATTCCCTTTTTAGATATTACGTGCCCAAGGTACTGTATTTCTTCCTTGAAGAAATCGCACTGGCTGAATTTTGCGTATAGCTGATGCCTCCTTAACAATTCCAATACTACTCGCAAATGCTCCCTGTGTTCCTCAGCATTCTTTGAATAAATTAATATGTCATCGATGAAGATTAGCACAAAGTTATCCAAGTAAGGGTGAAAGACACTATGCATCAGTCTCATAAAAGTGGCTAGTGCATTAGTTAATCCAAAAGGTAATACCACAAATTCATAGTGGCCGTACCTTGTGCGGAAAGCAGTTTTGTGTATGTCTTCATCCTTAATTCTGATCTGATGATACCCAGACCGCAAATCAATTTTTGAAAACACAGTAGCTCCCCTTACCTGATCGAACAGATCATCAATACGAGGTAGAGGATACCTGTTCTTAACAGTCAGCTTGTTTAATTGCCGATAATCCATGCACATGCGCATAGTTCCATCCTTCTTCCTAACAAACAATACAGGTGCTCCCCAAGGTGACACACTGGGTCGTATGTACCCCTTATCCAATAATTCCTGAAGTTGCATTTTCAGCTCTTTCAATTCAGGCACACTCATACGGTAGGGGGTTCGCGAGATTGGTGATGCTCCTAGCAGCAATTCTATGGTAAAATCCACTTCTCTTTTGGGTGGTAATCCTGGCACCTCTTCAGGAAATACATCCTTAAATTCCTGTATTACAGGGATATCTTCTAATGCAGCAGTTTTATTCTTAGATTCAGCTAGTCCAACTTGTATAGCGTACAGTTGGCATCCCTTTCTTATGCATCTTCCCATTTGGGAAGCTGTAATTGGACGCAGATTTACAGGCTTCCTTATACCTTGAATCTCATGGAGAATACCATCATGATCCCTGTAATAAACTATCTTCTCTTTACAGTCTAGAAGCGTCCAGTGCTTTTCCAACCAATCCATTCCCAACAGTACATCATAAGATCCCAAAGGCAGAATATTTAAGTCCACTACCAACTGCTGCCCACCGATTTGCAGTGCACAGTCTGGTATTTTGGCACTAACTTTCCTTTTAGCTCCTGTAGCTAACTGGACCAACCATGTCTTTTTAAACTTTTGACTTGGCAATTTACAGATTTCTACTAACTTAGGGCTTATATAACTTAAACTGGCACCCGGATCTACCAAAACAGAAACAGTTTGGGTTAACAATTTACCTTCCAGTTCTATCATGGTGGGCTGGAAATCGGCTTGCCGGTCCTCTAGCGCTGCGTTAATCCTGGGTATGTTTCGAGCAACATCCCCCACAGTAGAGGCTTCCTGCAAATTGTTTACGGTCTCGGTTTTACCCCGTTGTGGGCAATCTCGGTAGTAGTGCGCTGCCCCGCAGCCCCAACACTGCAGAGGTGGCCTCTGGTTTTGTGGCTGGTCAGGTTTACTTGAAGCTTCCACTGTTTTGTCTTCCCCGGGCCATTTAACCCACTGATGGTTCCTCCCGAATTGCTTGTTAATTGAAGTTCTGGTGTTACTTTTGAAATTTCTAGCTTTACCTTTCTTGAATCCCGCATTGTTTCTACTATCCTTCCTTGGTTGCCATCCTTTTCCTTGGTCTGACTTGTTTTTCGCTTGCTGATAACACAGCCTTGCCTTTCTAATTGCTTCGTCCATTGTCTTAGGATTTTCAAACTCAATGCGCTCCTTCATGTGAGCAAGTAAACTGCTCAGGAATCTTTGGACTTTGGCTTTCTCTTCTCTTAAATACGGTACATAGCGCAGTAATGAGGTAAACTTGGTAACGTACTCATCCATGGTCAGTTGTCCTAGCCTTAACTCATGGAATTCTCGAGCTTTTTCATCATAAAAACGCTCAGTTAAATACTTGTCCTTAAAATACTGTTGAAACTTTTCCCATGTCACAGCGGAATCCTCTATTCCGCGCACGTTCCTTACTTCTTCCCACCATAAAGTGGCTTTGTCTTTTAGCTGGAAAATAGCTAACCGTGCTTTAAGACCACTGTCATATTCATACACCTGAAAGTATTTGTTCATATTAATCAACCATGCTTCAGCCATTTCCTCCTTTTCGCCATCGAACGTAGGCGGTTTTATCTTCCTGAATTCTCCGTGCAGCTCCACCTTGTGCTTTTTACTGGTCTTCCGTTCAGTTTCATTCTCAGATTCAGCTTCATTGAAATTCCTGTTTGGATGACTCCGCTGTGACACACTTCTTTCTTTTTGGCTCACATTTCGTTCATCTATGTGCTGCTCGTTTTCCTCTTGAAATTCTCTGCCAGTACTGGGTTTCTCAATCCTCTGATTTTGTTTATCTGAAAGGATTTTTAGAATCCTTTCCTGTTCCTGCATCATCCTAGCATTTTCCCTTCGCACTCTCTCCATTTCTTCCTGTAACTGTTGTACTGTGTGCAGCAAAACGCGAGTCTGTTGTTGTTGCTCTTCCATCAATCGATTAGACCATTGATGCTACTCTATTCCCAATTGAACCCACATTTCGGGGTTTCCCTCTGGTGGCGGTGGAATGTCTCCGACATTCCGCTGTTGTTGTCGTAAAGGGGTCTATCTTGTTTGTCGTTCCATCTACTTATCTAACTGTGCAATACACACATACAATTGTAACGTCAGTTGGCCCAATAGGGTCCCAGCCTTGTAACAGGCTTTGATACCACTTGTCACACCCATCGATTTAAAACAAAATTTCTACAGTAAAAAAAACTTTTGTGAATCTACCCACCGGCGGAAATTATTGTATTTCTATTCCATATGATCACGGTGCGTTTGACATTTATTACTCCAGTGTTTTCTATGGTTGCATTTACGGTGAGGTACTACCTCTTATGGTTCGATTGGTATTACACTTGGTTGAAAATTAACCGACTGTACATATATTTATTACACAGCATACGAGTTTGATGCAAATCTGGAGGCTTCGATTAAATGAATATAATTTATGCACTTTTGATAAATGTATATAAATGTTTCGACTATGGTTATATGTAAGTCTCAATACATGCAATCGGTTGTGATTATGTAAATCTCGGACTTTGGGTTGTTGTATGATTATCTTCTCGAGTTTATCCACATTGTCCTGTCATCCCGTATCGGCGAGATCTGGCCCTCCATTTCCATTTGGATCCTACGGCGTAGATTGATTAGGGTTGGATGATGTCCATCCAACCCGTAACCGTCTCCTCAGTCATTGTTGCACCGTTCGGTTGCGTCTGAGCGTCTGGGGACCATGGCTGTCGCCCTTAGGGTTTTCGGCTCTGTTTTCAGTTCTGCTCCGTCCATTCTTGGCGTGCCTGGACGTGGTTGCCACCTTGGTCCTCAGGTAAGGTTTGTATTACATTGCAGCTCTTGCAAATCTCGTTTCTTTCCCTTCATTTTGATTCTGGAAATTATTACTGCGAGTTCAGTTTCAGTTCTTCGCCTATGGATTCGGATAATACAAACTGACAGGGTTTTTCTTTTGTCTCATGGCATATCTCCGGCCCGGCCGACCAGAGTTCTATCTCCAACTTCCGCCCAGTCATCTGCCTTGCGCTACGCGAAGGTAACACTGCAAATGGATTCCGAGATGAACAATTTTCAAACATTACTCTTATTCTTGTTTCGGTATTGTGATAGGGTTTTAAGTTTTCTCTTACTAACAGTTGGTACCATTCTCGTTATCTGCCAGGTATATTTCTTTTTCTTTCGGCAATAGCAGCAGTGTTGACTCCTGCCTCTACTCCATCGGAGCTAACTCATCGCTGTCCACAGGTATTTAAACCCTCGCTGTCGGAGTTTGCACCTGGACGCCTTTCCAGTAACTCTTGGTAGACGATGTCGAGTTTTTTTCAGAGTTTCTGAACTGCCCTTTTTATTAAATTTAAGACTGGTTACTGTGACAAAGTTTATGTAATAATGGCTAGCTCCGCCAGAGATTTTCTATGGCTCTTTTACTTAGGAAGGGGGTTTCACGGAGGGTTTTTGTTCCCTTCCGAGGGTTAATCTTATTCACCCTGAATGTATTCCGGTTAATTGCAAGTCTCATTCCAGTTTCGTTATGATATACTTTTCGGTTCAGACTTTGTGTTTGGAAACCACAGTTTTTATAGAGCATGTATGACAGAAGATTTATATATATATGTATATGTCTGCTTCTCTCATTTCTGTGCATGTCCGGTTTACCTGCAGTGTTATCGTAGGTTTTTGGTGAAGCGTATATCCTGCTATTTTCTTGTACAGCTACCGGTTATGACTAAAATCTACATGAATTTGAGTTGTCTATATCATGGTAGTATCCGTGAGTTTTACGATATTCCACTGTCTCTGCGTTCTATGGTTTTAAGCAACTTTAGTCGATGTTGGTTGAAATTTATGTTCTATTTGTGGTTAGCTCTCAGATTGAACTGCACAGTAATTCTTTATGGCATTCTGATCTGGAAAAATAAAGAGAAAGAATAATTCCTAGTTGATACGGTCTTGTTCTTGATTTATGATTCCAAAGATTTCATTTCTGGAAGTGACCGGACCACTTTTAGTCCGAGTTGTCGTAGAGGATGAGACGACCAACCCAGAAGCCTGTTTTGCAGGCACTATGGGTTAACGGTCTCCCTCGTTCTGTAGATTTTTTAATAGATAATGCATTTCCTACAGTGCCTAATTGTTTTCTTTAAACTGGAAAGGTTCTTCCTACTGTTTTCTTTATAGTTCAATACAGAGCAAACCACCGTCTATTTTTTCTGTTCCCTGTTTTAACTAATATAAACACAGACCTGTCAAGATTTACTTTTCTAAGCATATTAAGCTAATTACCGTAAATAAGAGACAGTTCCATTCAACATTTAGCAGTGTGTTCTTTCCTCTATTTGATACAAAATAAAATCTAACCCTTAGTCTAACACCATAGAAACCAGTGATTATCTTTTCCTGTTCATAACAAATACGGAAAAGAAATCTACTCATCTGACCCGAAATTCCAGAGCTGAGTAGTTTATTGCCTCCCTTCCTCGAGCTGGGCGATTGCGTCCTGCAGCTCTCCCCCTTGCTCAAATCTGAGTCGCTGTTGCTGGGTACTCGGAGGAGGTTCTCTGATGGGCCCGTCCAACTCTCCTGGGGAACCCAATGTGGCCGACGACACCACTTACGGGACATCCACTTCCGGGTAAGACAAATTTACCTGATCTCAGGCTGAAAAATGGGCCTCGTCTCCAAAATTTATTGCAGAGTTTCTTTCTCCACAGATCCAACCCAAAACTCCCCTTGGAATGCTTTACTTATTCCAGAGTTTTGAATAACTGTGAAACTGTTTTTTTCTAACTAATCACCAGATCTTGATTTTACTTTTAACAATCATTTACTTATGAAACCAATTCCACAGTAAATCTTTATTTTAAAATAACATTTGATTTTTTTGTTCACATATTCTTATCCAAGAAAAAATGGCACAGCAATTCCAAACTAATCCTTTGTTAATAATAACAACATCTAACTATTTGTTTCCACTAAACAAAATGGTGGTTACAAAAAAATATTATTTCTGATTTTTTTTTAATGTTAATCATTGTTTTCAAAATAATAAATAAAATAAGTACTTCCCAATGTGCATAACATCCTAATTAATTTATAAAACAAATTTAATTGTTAACATGACAATCTTTATATGCAATCTTCATCACATGTATAAAATAATGTTAATTCTAAAATTTATAATAAGTGTGATGTGTGTGAACATGTCATTTTGTGATTCAATGTCTGTAATGTTTGTGTGCACCCTTTGTCTGTCAATTGTGTGCATGTGTGCATGTGAGTGATTGTGCCTCATTGGCAATGGATTGTGATGGTGCGGGTCAGTGGTTAATCCCATGCCAATGCCAATGATGGACTGTTTTTGGGGTCTTATAAGCTCTCACCTTCACGTGGTTGACCCTGTTAGTAGAGATTTTACATCTCCAAACCAAGAAGAGCTTTCTATACAATAGTTTTAAATTTATTTAAAACATAACATTAACATCAAAAATTTAAAATAATTTTTTAATAATATTTAAATGATATTTCCATTATTTTAAAAACCTATAAATATACCAACTTTATATATAGTTATAGATATATATAACATTTTTTCAACTATATTAATTATAAACCTAACCTAATACAAGTTAATTGTTAATTATTATTATGATTTATCATAAGAATATTTAGAAAATATATATATTATTATATTTATCATTCACATTTAATTATTAAATCATAACAATAAAATAAATGTTATTTATTTTATTAAAATTAAAAATATATAAAATGTAATTTTAAAAAATTAAAATTTCATTATGATGTATTTTATTAAACTTTAAAATACACAAAATTTAATTAAAAATTATTAAAAATTAATTTGTTAAATATTATTAAAAATTAAAAATAAAATAAATATATATTTGTGCTAAAATTTCTCTAATTTATTATGGTAAAAATGTTGTAAAGTCCAAATAAATAAATAAGCTAAATTAAATTAAATTAAGACATTAGTATAATGTAAACATTTTAACAAAGTCAAAATAAAATTAAAAATAGAAGTAAAAATAGCAAAATAAAAATAACTAATTATATTAAAAAATATATGTTATTATATTAATCATTCACATTTAATTATCAAATGATAATAATAGAAATAAATAAATTATATTGTTATTTATTTTATTAAAATTTAAAATATATAAAATGTAATTGAAAATAAAATAAAATTTAATTATTAATTATTTTATTAAAATTTAAAATATGTAAAATTTAATTAAAAATTATTTTAAATTAATTTGTTAACTATTATTTAAAAATAAAAATAAACAATGATTATTATGTTTTATGATAAAAATATTTAGAAAATAAGTATATATTATTATATTTACCATTCACATTTAATTATTAAATCATAATAATACAAATAAATAAATTATATTGTTATTTATTTTATTAAAATATATAAAATGTAATTAAAAATTGTTAAAATTTAATAATGGTTTATTTTATTAAACTTTAAAATATATAAAATATAATTAAAAATTATTTCAAATTAATTTGTTAAATATTATTTTAAAAAAATGAAATAAATATATATTTGTGCTAAGTCTTATTCTCTAATTTATTATGGTGAAAATGTTGTAATGTTCAAATAAATAAATAAAATGAAAATGTTAGTGCAACGTAAACATTTTAACCAAGTCAAAATAAAAAATGGAAGTAAAAATAGAAAAATAAAAATAAACTAATACTAAAAATAAAAATATTCATGTGGAACATAGTCTATTTAAAATGTGAAATTAAGCTAGCCTAGTCTATTTAAAATGTGAAATTAAACTAGCCTATATCAACTACACAGTATTACAATAACAAAAGAGAGATTAAATCTCTTTTCATTTTTTAAACAAGTTTCTATTTGAAGAAATTTGATCAATATTGATGATATACTGTGTTAAAATGATGTCTATATTGCTTATATTAGTATCCTACTTTTTCATTTTATCATATGTTTTACAACTATAAAATAAACAAATATAATGTGAACAAATTTTTAAAATATATATTTAATAAAATATATATACATATACCATTCACGATGTCTTAGTCTATATATTCGATGAAAAACAAAGTCTATATATTGAAAGAAAAAGAAAAATAGTAATATATTATTATATTTATAAAAAACTTTTAATTATTAAAACATAATCAAATAACTTGTAATAAATTTTAAAAACATTGAATATTTATTTTACGAAAGTTTAAAATATAATTAAACCAACATTTAAAGTTATATCATTAAATATAAAAAAAAATCATTTCAATAAATATTTAAAAATATATATATATTTATTTAAGCAAAGTTTAAAATATAATTAAACACCATTTTAAAATTATATCATTAAATATTAAAAAGAATCATTTCAAAAAATGTTTAAAAAATAATTAAATCATAATAATCATATATTATTTTATTTAAAGCACAATATTATAAAACATAACTTCAACATTGAAACATTTTAAAATACAATATATTAATAACGCATTAATAATATTTTCTAAACTTTTCATAAAATAATTAATAAAATATTTATTTTATTAAATTTTAAAATATTTAAAAGTACATGGTTGGCATTTGGCATAAGTGTATCTCTTTTTTTTGTAAGTAAGCTGATATATTAGATCACAATAGTATACAAAAAGTTAGAAAAAGGGCTGCCATTACCTGAAGGTAGGAAAGCAGGCTAGCCCAAATAGCCCAAAGGCATAGAAACAAAAGATGTGGTCAGGAGATAGACAGATAGACATAACAGAAGCTGACAGCTTCGGCAAACAAAACTAACTTTCCATAAGACTGTAAAGTAAGAACTGGCCCTCCACGCAAGGATGCCATCAGATAGCAACTTAAAACTGATAAAGAAATAACAAGTAAATATGGAAGTACATAAACTAGCAGAAGGAAACAATCTAGTAGGAGACAAAATGTCCATTTAAACTTTACATAGTCCTTCAGATGCACTTGGCCCTGCTGCACTAGGACCTGCCGCACTTGGACTCACCGCATTCTGACCTACTGCACTAGGACCTGCTTCATCTTCACTCTGAGGCACATTTCGAGGATGGTGGCGGTGGATAATGGTGGTCTTGGAGTTTTCAGTCAGGATTTCTATCGAAACATTTAAAACATAACGCAGGTACAACTCAAAGAGTCGAATGAAACCTTCAAGGCGGATGGTGAGCATCTTCATCTCCTCATTGAGTGAATTGAAGGAGACTTCCAGCTTGTCCAGATGGGCTGAATTCTTCACTGAGGCCAGAGAATGAGCATGGAAGGCCTCTTTTACCATCGCTCCTTGACTGTTGAGGGCTTTGGCAAGCAGAGTTTTCATATGCCACACCATTTCCTATGTTCTCAAAAATTGTGTGGCACAAGTGGTCGGGGTACCAGGATCTTTGATCCATTCCATCTCCTCCTCGATGTCCTTACTGCTTAAACTAGTTCTGGCATGACTGGCCTCCTTTTCGAGATCATGGATAATATTTTTGCCTTTTTCGAGGATCGATTGCTCAAAGCTGTCCCGAGCCCACTTGACATTCTTTGCGGCCTTTGAGCTACGAAGCAGTTGCTCAAACATGGAAAAAAACACCAAACTAGAGGAAAAGAGAGTGAAACTAGTAACAGAAACTACGCAACAGATCCTAAAACCAAGGTTGAACCGCGAACTATGCTGAGGGAACCTGTTAGGAATAGAATTAATATATAGAGGAGAGGCCCAGAGCGCGATATAATGGCAAGGGGAAGCCGCAACGTCTCGCCAGCCACCATCCTGGATTCCCCTAAGGTGAGCTCCGATCGGCCAATTATGAGAGCACATGCCAAATAGGAAACCAAGAACAAACCTCAAGAGCTAGGGCCATGTGTCCGATCTTCCCTTACGCTTATTCTGATTCTCGAAATTTCTCTGATAATTCCATCTTTTCCGAAGCTTGACAAGGTACAAATGCCTAACTTGCCAACTTCGAATAACAAAGAACATTGAAATTTTGATCTGTAGAACCCACATGAATCATTGATGATCAGTACTCTGAAGGTTATTCACCATCCTAGATGTACCTAAAAGGTCTTGTCTCCAAATAAGCGTGCATTCATCACGAAGCGCAAGACAGGTAACATCATGCCAACAAGTGTCGATGATGTCATGTGAGCAGTTGACCACATGGTTGGCCAAGGCGTCCGCCAAAGCGCTATCATTTCACCGGATAGCCACCTTTGAGAATAGTGAGATATTTGGCTATGAGACTGGTAACCATGGCTAATAGCCAATGTTTGGAAACCCTCTCCGGTCAAGTGCCATTTTGAATCTTCCTGGCCGTAGAGATAGCCAAAAGGGAATCACCTTCCACCACTGCTGCTCCATTTCCTGTATGAATAAGGTTCTGTAGGCCCTATTCCAAGGCAGCAAACTTTGCTTCATTGTTTGTGGCTTCTCCCAGGGACAAGCTGAAAATGTGGAGAATTTTTCCTTTATCATTGCGAATGACACCACCATATCCAGTCGAGCCAGGGTTGGCCCTGGAGGCTCCATTGAAATTCAGATTGAGAAAACCCGAAATAGGATGCTTCCAGGGCTGCTGAGATGGAGGAGGTTGAGGCCGCTGCGTAGGGGAATTAAGGTTCATGGCCACCCCCAACCCAAACATTAGTAAGATACACTTGTCATATTCTGAAATTTTCTCTGTCTAAGAAGCTTTGTTGTGGGTTAGAACTGTTTCTTTCATATTCTGCATAATGGTTAATTTTTTCATCTTCATTCGTGGTCTCCTGCTGAAAGATTCACCTGTTTCGTTCTTTCCAAGTAGAGCAAACAATGAACCTAGGGCTTAGTTTCCAGAGGTTGTTGATAGTGTTGCATTTAGAAAAATTTGACCTCCAATTGACTATTGTATTCTGAATGGAAGCCCTATCTCCGTCTATATGCCTAAAGATGTCCTACATCCACAACCAAAGATTATTCGTCCACCAGCAAGTGTTGAGGAGATGGTTCATGGACTCCTCTGTGCTGAAATAGAGTGGACAATGGGAGGGTCCATAGAAGCCCTTTTTGCGAAGGTTCTCCCAAGTTAGGGTTTTCCATTGTAAAAGTGTCGATAAGAAGGTTTTAATTTTTGGCCACAAAATTGCATCCGAAACATTATGATGCCCTTACTTCTTCTCTTCCAGATGACATTGTTCGACGTAGAGCCTAGCTTCCTTTAGGTTATAAGTTCCTCCCTCCAATTTTCCCCACCTTAGCTGGTCATCCTCCAGAGAACGCCATATTTTGCGAGATTCCAACGAGGAAAACAAGGAGAGAGAAAGTTTTTCCATATCATTCGAATCAAAGGGTATATTGAGATTCCATTGTCTCCAATAAGGGTTCTCCCTGTTGTTCACCTAGTACTGAAAAACTAGGAAATTTTCTTGTTCCTGGTATTTTCTTTGAAGGGAGAGATATTCAAGGCACTCCAAGTTAGGAAATTGTTGCCAAGCATCCTCTGAGAAATGGGCAATTTTTCCATTTCGAATTTCCCAAAAGAAGTGATTAGAGATAATATTTCTGTTAGCTTTTGCCAGGTTCTGGATGTGGGAGCCAGCTTGAATATTCGTCATTCTGATGAGTTCTTGATGATTCCAATCCTCAACATACTTAGCTTTCCACATTCCATCCCAGGGAAAGGTATGATATTTTATCCAGCTCCACCAAAGCTTTGCCCCACTGGCTTTATTCACAGTTTCTGGGTCGCAGAGCCCAAGACCCCCCAGGATTTTGGGTTTACAAAGTTTCTCCCAAGCCGCAAGAGCCCACTTCTGTTTGACCACTCTACCCGACCAAAGGAAGGTCCGATGAATATTTCTGATCTTTTGGAGGAATCCTTTGGGCGCTGGTAGGATGGAGAGCATGAACTGAGGAATAGCTTGAAGAACGACCTTGGTCATAGTTAGGCAACTAGTGAAGTTAAGGACTCTGCTAGTCCAGCTATTACGATGGGCTTCAAGCATTGAGAGCAGCTTCTCCCAGTGGAGCTTTTTCCAAGGCTTATCAATGAGAGGGATGCCAAGGTATTTGAAGGGAAGGCATCTTCTACTGAACTCCAGAATTGTCATGAGATGCCTTTGGATTTCCAAAGGAGTGTTGAAAAATAAAATGGAATATTTATCAAGATTTAGGTCTATACCTAAAGCTAAACAAAACAGATCCAGAATGGCTTTGAACCCCCGAGCTTCCTTCACCATGGGGGTACCATGAAGCATGGTATTATCCACAAATTATTGATGAGTGATGGGAGGGCAGTTTGACAGGGGCTGGAGACCCTTTATGGAGTTGCTGGCCTGAGCTGTTTTCATTATTCTACTCAGGCTTTCCATGACAATGACAAACATAAAAGGGGAGATGGGATCTCCTTGGCAGATACCACGGGAGGGGGTGAAGGGGAAAGAAGGTGCACCATTAACTAGGATGGAATAGCTAGGGGTTTCGACCAGGGCTAAAATCCACTTGATCCACCTTTGATCAAAACCAAAATTAGCTAGAATATCCTCAATAAAATCCCAACTGACCTTATCATAGGCCTTAGAAAGATCCATCTGAATGATCATTCCAGCTTTTTTCTGTGCTTGAAGAGTATGAAACATCTCCTGAGCAAGTAAAACATTATCTAGGATCTGCCTTCCTTCAACATAGCTAGATTTCTCCTCAGAGATGATGCAGGGGAGAATGGGTTTTAATCTATTGTCCATGAATTTAGAGATGATCTTGTAGAGAACATTACATAAAGCAATGGGTCAGAATTTAGAAGGGGTGTTGTTCGTTTCCTCCTTCGGAATCAGGGCAATAAAAGTGGAGTTAAGGGACCCGAGGATGGAGTTTGACTTGCAGGAGTCTTCCACCACCCCTCAAACTTCGAGCTGAATGATATCCCAACAAGCTTTGAAAAAATTTATAGTGAAGCCATCCGACCCAGGTGCCTTGCCATTAGGCATTTCTTTCACTACCTCTTCCACTTCCTCCAATGTAACTAGGCGGTTTAGGGATTTATTTTGATCTTATGTAATGAGCTACGGAATAGAGTTCAAGACCTCCCTTCTAGCCTCAGTTTTATGAATCTTAGGTTCAATAGAAATATGGTTGAAATGATCGATGAGGAGAGAAGAAATGTCCTGATGAGAGCTAAGGGGGTTGCCTAGCTCATCCATTAGACTGTTGATTTTGTTAGCACATCTGTAGTCCACTGCTGAGTGATGGAAAAAATCAGTATTCTTTTGCCCCGTCTTGAGCCACTAGATATGAGATTTCTGCTTCCATAAGATTTCTTCCTGTTGACATCTCTCATTCAATTTTAGCATGAGGATCTGTTCCTGGCTGATAGTATCTTAGTTGATGTTTCCAGTGAGCCAGTCGGTATGGATCTGAGCCAATTGGTCCTCTAAGGCTTTTTTATCTTGGAAGATATTGCCAAAGACCTCTTGGTTCCAGGATCTGAGACAAGCCTTGATGTGCCTTAACTGAGCCTGCAGCCTGTACATTCTGGTGTCTTGGGTTTCCAGCAGTTCCTGCCACCAAGATTTGATGTTATTTAAGAATTAAAGATGGCCTAACCAAAATCTTTCAAATCTGAAAGGCTTGTTATTTGGAGTCCCAAGGATGGCTGCATCCAAAGTAACATGCCAATGGTTTTACCCTCCACAAGGAATGATATCCGACTCAACACTGACCCCCTCCATTAGGATGGAATCCACAATGAGAAAATGATCTAGCTTGGATGCAATATGTTTGTCCCCTCCCCGCTTGTTATTCCAAGTGAACATACCATTCTTGGGTAGGATATCCACTAAGTTGGCTTCTTGGATGAAATCGTTGAAGGCTTCAGCATCCCTGTTTAAAGTCTTGATACCACCCTTCTTTTTTGCCAATGTTGTAATCATGTTGAAATCTCCACCATAAATGGCTTTAGCAGTTGGATGTCTTTGATGCAATTCTGAGAGACTGTTTAATAGAGTAATTTTGTCCTCTAATTTCTGGGGACTGTAGACATTTGTGCAAACAAAGGTACTGGCTTCCCTGATAATTTGCACCTCCAGGGAGATTTAAGATCTAGTAGCCTCAGCACTAATAAGATGTATGGAATGAGGATTCCAAAAGGTGGCCAGACCACCCATCAATCCATGACCTTATACTTCTTTGTAATTCATTATTTTTCCAATGTTTTTGCACATTCCTTTGATCTTCAGAATACAACATTTGGTTTCCTATAAGAAAATCATATCTAGGTTTTCATTTTTAATCTTATTTCTCAGTAGTCTTTTTTTCCATTGGCTATTAAGCCCTCTTGCATTCCATGAGAGAATTTTCATGATTAAAAAATTTAGGAGGTGAACGTGAAAGCCTCAAGGGTTTTCATCTAACCTAAGTTGAGGAGAAGCTGACCAAGCTCAACAAGTGCTTCCTTATTTGTTCTACATCCTCTTTTCTTTCTATATTTGACACTATTGTTGGTGAGGTGCAAACCCTGAGCACTGACTCTAAGAATCTTGGTGGCTCCATCACTCCCCTTTAGTCCTTGTAGTTACGCATCTTATCTTGATAAGAATAAGTAGTTTATCCTATCTATTTCCTCCTCGGGGACATGTTCCATTCCTTTCTTCTTCCATTGTTCCACCATGGAGTTGATATCCATATCTTCCTTCTCGAGGATGTCACTAAGCTCCATATCCTCTTTTCCCATCTCACTGGATATCATTTCTGCATATCCTTCTAGGTTCGTTGTTTCATTGGTTCCTAGTGCGCTCTCCTTTGTAAAATCCATTTGGGGAGCTATGTTAGCCTGTGCGGGAATTTTTAGGTCCTATTGCTGATGGTCTTGTGTTTGCAGGGTATCAAAAACAGCAGAGCCATCTTCCAAGATCTCAAAGGTGTTGCCCGTGGCTCTAAAGGAGGATCCTGCTTTTGGTTGGGCTCTCCTATTGGCTCTCTGTCTGCCATTTGGACAAGTGAAACTGTCTTGATTCTTCATTGATGACTCTTTAGGTTTCTCAGCCATTTTGTTCATAGGAAATTCCCTAAATAGGTGACCATGTTCATGGAACTTTCGATAGCGGAACGGGATTTCTTCATAATCTATGGCTTGAAAAAACATCTCATCCCTCAATTCTAACCATAACCCATCATGTAAAGCACTAGAGACATCCATTTCAACACATATATGGGCACAAGAAGTATACCTTTTTTGCAGAGTGGCCTCGGAGGCTTGGATGAAGGTCCCCAATGTGTTCCCAATCTATTCCAAGGCCACAAGTCACCAATAGTCAATAGGAAGAGAGAAAAAACGAATCCAAACTGGAACATGCGTGAAATTTTCCTGTTCTGGAGCAAAGTTCAGCTTCCATGGTCTCATATAGAGGCCAACCAAAGCATAAAATTAAGGGCCGCCATCAAAGATGTGGTCTCTGTCCTCCAGGTTTGCAAAGACGACCATGAAAAAACCCTTTTCTCCTAGGTGTAGCTTTACATCTCCCTTTGGCTTCCACTGTTGACGGATCCAAAGGCATAATGCTTTCTCTGTGGGCCAGAACCCCATAAATTTACAAATGACAGCATGGATAGACATATGGTCATGGTAATCCTGTAGCTCTGGGTCAGAGATGATAACCATTATACTTTCTTTGGCTTTGGGCTTGCAGTTCCCTAGGTCCTCCAGCTTCTGGTCATTAGCATTTGAACCACCAAACTTCGCCTCATGGTGCGCCTGTGCCTCGGTTCCCTCAGAACCTTTGTATTTTCTCTCTATTTCTAGAGTTTTTCTATCGGGAATGGAGTCCCTTTTGTCTTTTCCCTCCAGAATCTTGATGCCATTTGTCTGTTTCTGTTGTTGGGTTTCCTTTGTATACCCTCCTGCCTTTTTTTTTCCTTTTAACTCCTCTTTCTCCAAACTAGAAGAACCAGAGATCTACACCCCTTCTAGAGGACCTTTTCCTTTTTCCATCATTACCTATTTAAAATATGGGGCCACCTGGACCACTGCTCAGCGCATCTACTGGGCCAGGGCCAACCCCCACCGATGAAAACTTGCAATCAGGACCTCGCCCTCCTCCAAATTTTTGAAGAAAAACCAGCCGCTTGCAGAAGCATTCGAACTCTAGCACCCGAGACGAGAAAAAGTGTTTTTCACACAGTCAAGCAGGTGCATAAGTGTATCTCATTTTCATTTATCTCTTGAAATGTAAACCAAAAATTATACTTATGAGTAATCTAAAAATTCTAAAAAAAATTACTTTTCTTAAAATACTATCAGTGTGCAAGTATATAAAAAATGATATGTTCTCTATTTCTTAATGGTTAATCAAAAGACTTAGAAATTAAAGCGGAGGAATAATTCATCATGGTTTAGTGTAAAATTTTGAAGCTTTGTAGATTTTAATTTGTTAGGTTAGTATTAGTGAATGTACAACACAAATAGTGTAGATATTGTAGTATTTTGTTCAAAAGCTTAAGGTTAGAATATATGGTTATTAATACATACTCCATTTCCACCATATCAACTAGTTTCAACTTCCTTATACAAATCATGTATTTAAACTTAGGTTTAACTTAAGGTCATTTAATGCAATAATTATTCTCAATTCTCATTAATATATAACATTTTAAAAAAATATTTTAGATATTTTATCTTTCTAAACTTTGTTAAATTATCTTAATTTGTTATCTTAATTCTAATAAACTTTAACCAAGGTGAATTTGGGAAAGAAGTCCAAAATGTCAATGAGGCAAGAAAAGAAGGGAAATGAGCAATCATTAGGAATATAAAATCTATTATTAGAGTTAGAGTCCCAAACAAAAATAATAAATAAATACTAGCATCAATCTTGTTCCTCTTTTGGAATTATCGTGGTTTTCCATGGTGTAAAAGTACTATATAAAGCTCAACCCGGAGTGATATTGATCTCACTCTTTTAGTTTAAACTGTTTATCAATACTCTTCCCCTATTCATCCATGAAAAAAATCCCCTGTTCATTGATATGTTTTGAAGTCAAGAGGAAGGGGACATTGGTTAGTTGTCAAGAGGAAGTCATAACAGGTTATGAGATGAACCCTTCACTCTTCCACAGTTTCAAAACAGAACACAACAGATATGCAATAGTGGGCAATCAGAATGTCATGATGATGAGATAAAACAATCATACACCATGTCCTACAACCAGTTTCACGTGAAACTCTTAGATAATCAAAAATTATTTTTCCTATCTATTATTAACTACGTAGTTTTCTTTAATTATATCACAAGGTGTTTTAGATTTCAGGGTT
Source organism: Pinus albicaulis (assembly GCA_034641835.2). NCBI lineage: Eukaryota > Viridiplantae > Streptophyta > Pinopsida > Pinales > Pinaceae > Pinus > Pinus albicaulis. The sequence continues at coordinate 286,316 of JAXQQM020064157.1, read as the reverse complement.
TATTTATTTTGTTGAAGTTTCCAATGTAACATTTATTTTCTTTTTGCTCTCTATTATTAATCATGTAGTTTTATTAATTATATCACAACATGTTTAGCTTTTATTAATTATATCACAAGGTGTTTTCGCTTTTACCGCTTTTTTTAACTTTCCAATGTGACATTTAATTTTAGTGAGAGAAATATATTTTTCAGTGATCTATTTAGAATTTCTAAAATAAACATGCATTTTGTTACTTTATATTTTATTATGACTAGTTATTTATTATTTTTTGTTTTATATTTTAATTTAAAAAATATATTGACAATTGTATTTACTCAGACCAATTTTATTAATAAAAGAACGTAAGTGTTGTATTGAAATTAAAAATTTATCAATATGTGTGTTTTTTATCTATTTTTAATATGTAATGGTCAAATTTATATAAAATTTGTAAATCATATGATATTAATATTATATTAATATTTTTTTTGTTATTATTTCTTAGTCAAATTTATATAAAATTTGCAAATTATATGATATTAATATTTTTTTCTTATTATTTCTTGTGCATTATGCGTTTATATAATATTTTTCATACATTATGGGTTTATATAATATTCTTTATGAATTTTGTATTTAATTATGTTACAAGTTGTTAGGAAGCATTTGTACATCATATTATATACTAACAATATCATTTCATTGTTGTATGTTGTAGAAAATTTATCAATATTGAAGTTAGTTGTGGCCAAAGACATTGTCTACTTTTATTTTTTTTTAATTTTGTAATTAGAAAAAGTTATCTATATTTTTTGTTTAGATGGGCCTATCAAAAAATGTACATGAACACAAACTATCATTAATAAAAGGAATAGGCTCTTTATTTCTTTTTGGAGGGGAATTCAACCTCTCCAAAAGGCTTTTAGGAAGGTTAAATTGTGACCCTCCTTTGAGTTGTGTTCCTTGTGTTCATGGTTTTCACCATCTTTAGTTTATAGTAACTCCAATATGCAAAAACTAAAATATCTCATTTTATTATAATAATAATTTAGAAACATGTTTTAAACATCTTGCCAATAGAGGCATAAATGGAAAAATCACTTTTATTCACATAAATCACTTAACATTTTTTCAATGTTTTAAACCTCTTACTCACATACACACAAATTGTAAAATCACTCTTATTCACATAATTCACTTAACATTTTTACAATGTTTTAAGCATCTTCCCGATATGAATAAATGTCAAAACGTCTCTTATTCACATATATTATATAACAATTATAACCTAATTTTTTTTGTTTCGTTTTAATTTTTATTTTTTAATTTTTATTTTTTATTTTTATTTTTTATTTAATTATATATTTTTATTATAAATATGTTATTGGGATATTTATTTTTTATTTTTTATTTTTTTCTTATATTAAATAAATATTATTTTATATTTACATTAATATTTAAATTAAATGTGAATATATTATTTAGAGAATTTGTAAATATTTAAATGTTTTTATTATTTATTTGTATAGATTTGTTATATATATATATATATATATATATATATATATAGTTGCATTTTTATAGTTAAAATTTCTTTGTAGAGCATTTTATTTTGGTATGGATTAACAAATAGAATATCTACTTTTCTAGAATGTTTATTCTTCTATGTTTTTGAATGTCTTATTTAGTATGCTTTTCAGTATTCCTTCATTCTTTATTTCTATGTATACAAACGTTTTTTTTTTAGTGTTCCTGGAGTGTTAGAGTGGTGCTTCCATTGTTTGTATGTATATAAATTTATTTATTTTGAGGAATTTTTTGTATTATATTCAATGTTTTTCAGTATTCCTTCACTATTAGCTTTGTGTGTGTATTTCTGAAAATTCGTGTGTATGTGTATGAATGTATTATTTGTTTTATTTGTGTGTGTATTATTTACTTGTATTCTTGATATGTGTGTGAATGTATTCTTTGTTATACTTGTGTGTATATTATTTACTTGTATTCTTTCTATGTGTATGAATATATTCTTTGCTACATTTGTATGTGTCTTGTTTACTTGTATTCTTTGTATCTGTATGAATGTGTTCTTCATGTGTGTATGAATATATTCTTTTCTACATTTTTATGCCTTGTTTACTTGTTATCTTTGTATGTGTATCAATGTATTCTTCATGTGTGTATGAATTTATTCTTTGCTACATTAGTATGTGTCTTGTTTAAGTATTCTTTGTATGTGTATGAATGTATCCTTCATGTGTGTATGAATGTGTTCTTTGCTACATTAGTATGTGTCTTGTTTACTTTTATTCTTTGTATGTGTATGAATGTATTCTTCATGTCTAGGAAATTCTTGTTTACATTTTTATGTGTCTCATTTACTTTTATTCTTTGTATGTGTATAAATGTAATATTTATGTGTGTAATTGTATTATTTATGTGTGTATGAATCTGTTTTTTCCTACATTAGTATGTGTCTTGTTTACTTGTATTCTTTGTATGCGTATGAATGTATTCTTCATGTTTGTATGAATCTGTTCTTTGCTACATTTGTACATTTGTATGTGTCTTGTTTACATGTATTCTTTGTATGTGTATGAATGTATTCTTCATGTGTATATGAAATTCTTTGCTAAATTTGTATGTGCCTTGTCTACATATATTCTTTGTATGTGTATGAATGCATTCGTCATGTGTGTATGAATCTATTATTCACGATATTTCTCTATGTATTATTTAGTTGTATATACACAATTGTGATATGCATGAATATATATATATATATATATATTTTTAACTATCTATCTATATGAATATAAATATAGTATCATTATCTCTATATATAAATATATTATTTCAAATATTAACTCATAAATAAATTAGTTTAAATATTTTTAAAAATTCTATTATCTTTATTATTATTATTATTATTATTATTTATAAATTATTTTAGTTTTTTAATTTTTTAATTTTTAATTTTATTTTAATCAATTTTTTTAATTTTAATTTTATTTTATTTTTATTTTTAATCAAAATTTTAAATATTAATAATATCAATTTATCACTTTAAAATGAAAAATAGTATAGATATTACGTTGACATTAAAAAATACTTAATATTATCCCTCATTGTACCACTCAATTAATGTTTTTAGTTTATAAAGTATAATGCAAACCATAAGACTCAAGGCTCAAAACCCTTAAAAAGGAAAACACAATAACATAATATTTGTAATAGCATCAATTTGTAATAACACATATAACTTAATTATTTAATGTTAAAATCAATTCAATACAATAAATTTAATTAATTTATTTAAAATTATCATTAATTTTAATAATTAATAATTTTCTTTTTCATAACACTATATTTAATAATATGTGGAAAAAATATTATTTCTATTTTTTTTTTTGAAATGTTAATCATTGTTTTAAAAATAAAAAAGAAAATAAGTACTTCTCAATTACCATAACATACTAATTAACTTATGAAATAAATGTAATTGTTAACATCATAATTTCTATACTCAATCTTCATCACATGCATAAAATAATGTAAATTCTAAAATGCATAGAATAATGTTAATTGTAAAATTTATAATAAGTGTGATGTGTGTGAACATGTCAATTTGTGAGTCTATGTTTGTAATGTTTGTGTGCACCCTTTGTCTGTTGTGTGCATGTATGCATGTGAGTGATTGTGCCTCATTGGCAATGGATTGTGATGGTTCTCATTAGTGGTTAGTTCCATGCCAATCATGGACTATTTTTGGGGTCATATAAGCTCTCACCTTCATGTGGTTGACCCTGTTAGTGTAGATTTTACATCTCCAAACCAAGAAGAGCTTTCTATACAATGATTTTTAATTTATTTAAAACATAAAATTAACTTTAAAACTTTAAAATGATTTTTTTAATAATATTTGAATGATATTTCCATTATTTTAAAAACTTATAAACATACCAACTTAATAAAATTATAACACCACAACAACAATAACATATATATCTATATATATATATATATATATATATATATATATATATATATATATATATAAAGTTACTTTATAACAGATTTTCAACTATATTAATTATAAAACTAAAAGATCCCGCCCTGCTTCGATCCTCCCCACCCGCCGAGCTTTCTCCTGACTTCGCCACACCTTTGCTTCAGCTGACCATGGCACCTAGGCTACATCAAAGAAACATCTGTGGTGGCTAGAGATGGGTGCTCCCTCATCGTTACCACCACGAGAAGGATAATTGCCTGCAGCTTGTTGAATGCTCATCCTTAGGCAATTACGCTAGATAGAGCTTCGAACTAGATTAGGAAGAGAAGGTCCTTGTGCAGGCTTCAAAGAGAGGATGATGTGGGTCGTAGAAGTCCAACATCATGCATTAGGCACACCACCTGCCTCGCAAGATTGAGCCTCTTCCATCTCAGGGGGATTAGGGGAAGGATACAGATGTTTGGAATATGAATTTTGAAGGCGTTATTGACATAGAACAACCCGTGGCTCCTACCCTTTGTGCATCGATCCCTAAGCCTACGTGACCCAATGATATAGAGGAAGCAGCTACGTAGGTGTACGTCTGCCCCATAGTGGATGAAGAGCCAAAAAATGATGATGAAACCAAAGACTAAGGACTCCAAAACTGCTTTGTTCTTCCTTGTTTTTTGTCATGCCTACTATCACTATGGAATCTGAAGTTATACTTATGCTTATTCATATTTTTTTAATTTCTGGCTACATTAGTGCTTCTACGCATTTTGTAATTTCCTGTTTCAAGTATTTTCCAAGTTTGTTTACTCCATGGAGGTAACCCCAAAACCACGCAACAAAGGTTGGGATTGGTGAAACATAGCTTACCAACGCAACCTATAGCATATGTACTGTTTATATTTTCAAATTAATATATATTAGCCTAATTTATGGAGAAAAAAATGTGCACTAATACCAATGTGGTCTATCGTACCTCAAGAAAAGAAAAAGATTCTAAGCTTGATACTTCAAAATATTGTTTCTGCGATCAAGGATAAGGGAAATAAGCGCTTGAAGATTGCTATAGTTGGGTTGGATTAATAATTCAAAAATATTAGAGGTGTGGCTCATGATAGGGAATTGAGAGTGGATATGAGTGAGAGTCAAGCAATAAAAAATGAAGCGTTTTTCATCTTCGACTATATTAATATCACAAACCTGAGACATTCTATCATTCCATATATTATTGTAAGTATAGCATAGATTGGTTTCATTTTGAATCTCATGAGAACTAATTCTTATGCTAACGATGTTCATTTTCTTCTTGGTGATGGTGAACACAGAGAGATAATTTTGGTTATCAAGAGTGGGGTTGATCACCTCCTTATAATATCTTAGCTCCCTTTTGCCCTCCAACTTCTTATCATCCCACATATTGTCCTTACAATTGGAGGTAATAGTATGTTTGACACTATATTTTCTTGCCATGATGATCTCCTTCTTAATCCCCCAATGGTTGAGCCAATACTCGGCAATTTTATGTCACCCACCCTTGAAGCGCAGGTGGGGTTTTTGAATAAATTTAAAAGAAATTTTTGGGAGCCTCTTGGATTCCACGTGGTGAGCCCTAGTATTGCACCAAGAGTGTTGCAACTCCAGGGGTTTCCATACTTTACTTTATCAACTCAAGGTTCGTACAAACTTGGAGGTCACAGTGCTACATACACAGTAGGGTGCTATTTTCAAGGGTTCTCAGTGAAGTCCGTCACACTACAATGAAACCAAACTAAATTGCAGAAAGGAAATGACAAAAGGAAACTAAATTAAATCATTGAAAAGAAATGACAGAAGGGAAACTGATCTAAATTGCTGAAAAGAAATGACATAAGAGAAAATGATTTAAATTGCTGAAAAGAAATGACAGAAAGGAAATTAATTTAAGTGGCAGAAAGGAAACTAATTTAAACCACACTTAACTTCATCAATCATCTAAGCATGGCCTACTCTATCTATCATGCTCTTATATATGCAACTACACATGACCTAATTCTAATTTGAAGAAGTGTGCTTGCAGTTTGGAGGAAAAAGTGGTAAAGAGGCCAATGGAGGACTTACACAGATGAAACAAGGCTTAGAAGTGAAAAGGTGGGTTTAAAATTTACAAAAACTTATTATAGCTTAGAGAAGGTCTTTGGAGTGGAATGAATTGAAAGGTGCGACGATAGAATTCTGATGGAGCGAAAGGTATTCAAGTGCAAAGTGCGATGGGTTAACGGCTGTGACGAGATAAATGGGAAATGCAAATAGGAGATAGTTGCGAAAACATAAAATCCATGAGATGTGGTTGCGATAGGGATGACGTGACAGTGGGACTAGCGATAGAGCACAATCGCAATATCTAAATCGGCAGGCCGGAGATGTAAGTGCTAAAGAAAGATAGAAACATTGTGATTTACGATTTTGATGTGGCAGGGTATGAAGTGATTATCAAAATCGGCAAAAACGAGTGGTAAGTGTTAACAAAAAAAGGGAAACATTGATATTTGTGATAGCAATGTGGTGGGGTATGAAGCGATTATCGCATTCGGTGAAAACGGATAGTAAGTGTTAGAGAGAATGACATAATAAATGGGATTTGCGATTTGAAAAGTTCATTAGCAGGAGAACCGATGAGCAAAAGCGGGGGTTGAATTTTAATTATTTTCAAGTTTTTCTGCTTTAAAAGGTTAAAGGTGAGGTGAAATGGAAAAATATTTGAGATGTTGAAAAACAAAAAAGGAAAAGAAAGGGGTCATGTGAGATGCGAAGTGCAGTATCAGGAGTTTCGAGGAGAAAAGGTGGAGGTCAAAATTTAAATATTTTCGTGAAAAAAAAATGTGTGGCAGCTGATAAGAAGAGAGAAAGGATGGAAATGAAGGCGTAAAAACAAGGTTTAGAAGCATAACACATAGACCGGGAGAAATTGGAAGATGAAGTGGAACGATGTAATGAAATTCTCTGGAAATTTCGATGCTCATTCTTGCAAACAAACCTATGGATTCGCGCATGGAAATCAAACAAAAATGCGCAATAAAAACAGTGAACAAAAAACATTTTTTGGGTCTGTGGGAAGGTTTACTCTCCTCGAGCTCTATTGATAGAGATGAGAAGGGGATCTTGATCCACAAACATTTTCAGTCTTTTTTTCCTCTATTCTATTATTCACAAGAAAATGAAACCTACAATAGCAAACTAAAAGAAAAAACCAAGCAACAATGAAGCTATCAGTAGATGAACTAACTAAATGACAAAAAAAAAACTAGCTTAATGGTAGAAAGGAAAGAATGGTAACAATAAAGAAGCTGAGGCACCTAGGTTGGGCCCTAACCCATGAGACTCGCTCTCTATAACTAGATCAAGAGAAAGTCATACGAATATGCATTTCATTAAAAATACAATCTTGTTACATCCTGAAGGTCTTAAAGAACAAAAGCCTAATAGCTTGCAGTAAAGTTCCAACTAGAATCGATTGGAACTGACTAACTCTTCCTAGCTCTAGATTTCCTCTCTTTAGTCTACAGGGTAGCTACCATCAAATACCTAGAAAATAGTGATTGATTCCACTTGAATAAGAGTAAAAAATGATTGATTTCTCTCCTCTTTGAGTTTCTTGGCTGCCTCTCGAACTCAAACTGTTGGAGAGAAGCTTTGGGGTGATTAATTCCACTTGAATCCAAGTAAACAGAGATTAAGTGAACTCCTCTTTGAGTTGCTTAGCTGTTGATGGAACTCGAATTGCTAGAGGGGATCTCATGAGGATCCTTTGGCTGCCTTTGAGATTTGAGGGTGGACAACCCCCTTGAATCTCTCCAAGATTTTTCCCTAATTTCCTGATATTGTGCTCATTTATTCTCCAATATTGATCTTTCAGTGGCAGGGAGCAAGTCCATAAATCATTTCCTACTCTAAATCTACATAATCTGCCAAATATTCTCACAATATTCTACAAAAAAAACCAATATTAGGCATGAATATTAAATTACCTTTAAACCTTCCTAAGAAAATATTGAAACATATGAAAATATTATTAAGTGCAGAAGGAGAGATTTAATATATATATTCATTTGCATAAGGAAGGTAGATGGGCTTAAGAAAGGTTATATGGACCTTATTTTATGTCTAATTTAGAGGCCCATCATCACCCCATACTGAAATTGTTGTTCATCCTCTAAGAAAATTATTGATCCTCCCTACCTTATGGTTTTTCCTGCATGTTGACTTATTTCATTGGAGCAACAAAATTGTAGGATTGTTGACTTAATTATAAAATACACAAGAGGTATTTTTAATAAAAATTTATTAATATTAAAATGTATATGTGATGAATAAATGTTACAATGAGGCCCTCCTTATATACCTAGGAAGGTGGCCTTTCATGACTAGGCATGTCTTTTAGAAATGCCTTTTCAATTAACTAATGACTATTTAAATAACCATTATACTAATCATTTATTATTTATTATATTTGTTATGAATTACATTCATAACATTGCCCCGTTCATCAAAAGATTTGTCCTCAAAGCTTTATTGTTGACAATTTTCTCTTCGCCTTTAATCGCTAATCATTTCCTTAACTTCGCTCACGTCATTTTTTCTCTACATGTATAATTCGTTCCTAATACTACCTTGGAACTAGGGTTCAATTAATTTTTTTAGATTATATAATCAATTAATAAAATTAATTAATTATAACTATATAAATTAATTAGTTGTGATTATAACTTATGTATATGCTCCAAACTGTATATATATATTGAATTGGAAGTGTGTATACCACACCAGCAATGGTGTCAATGTAATTCTTGTAAACAATGTATTGAACCACAATTAAACGCACCGATCCAAGTATGAAAAGACACCAAAACACACCATTTGACACTCAAGTGGGCGCATCGCTTGACAGTGGGGAGATGGCTGTAACACCCCTAGTTTATGTGTTTGAAATTTAAAACTAGACATTTGAACTTTAATCCTAAGGGGAGTGGACCCCAAAGGACAAGTATTTTATGAATGTAATTAAATATTTAATTTGAGGAAATGAATAAAATGATTTTGTGCAGATTGACCAAAATGAGATTTATGAGATCACTTACTAAATCCATGAGGATGGATAAGGCAAATATTTCCCCACAATCTTTCAAAAATCCTTGAAAGAAATTATTTCTAATTTAGATTTTTGAGGAAAAATCTAAATTCCCCAATGATGAGGAAAGTAGTTGGGAAGAGGTAAAAAGCTGGAAAAGCTGGGAAAAGCATAAAAAGCTTTAAAGAATCCCTAAAATGGGAAGCCTAGGAAAACAGGAAGAAAAGCATCCTGAGATTCTGGACGCAGAATTCGAAACATGCTTTGGGGAACAATAGCTTAAATAAGCTGCTCCTAAACATATTAGAGGTGGATCTGTTCTAGGAGATGATCTTAGCTCACGGGTGAGTTCTAGGAAATAGAAGGACTCTAAGGTTGGGAGGTTGGTCAATTGCAAGAGTGGTATGTCTCTAAATTTATTGGTGTTTTACTTCCTGTGGTATGAATTAGCTACATATAATAGTTGATTTGTATGTTAGATTTGTTAGTGCTACATTTAACAGAATTAATCATAAGGCATTCACCTTTATAATTCTGTATAGTTTTAGACAAGAAATTTGTAGAGTAGAATCCAACAGAAACTCTAAACCAAGGTCGGTTTAAATTTGAGGATACATATTCCTCCACAGATAATTTAACTTTAAACTGCTCCTGATCTACTAGTATAAATTTATGCACATGACTAGGATAGAGAAATATGGGAGTTCCTGTACCATAATTGAAAATAGCAATAGATGAACTGAAATCTAAATTGTGCATTAAATGAGACAAAAAAAATATACAGACTAACTTCCAGGGTCAACACATCATTCATACATAAACAGAAGTACAATAGCAAGTTATTTCTGCATATAAGAAATTAATTCCACAACAGAAGGAAGCAATTATCAGTTAGCATGAGATTTCCCATTTATACTTATTTCAATAAACCCTTTTTATTGTAGAGGCTAAAATTAATATGGGAAAGAAAGTTAACTAAATAATCAACAGGAAGATTTCACAACAGTAGGGCATATTTAGTTGTAAATGTTCTATTCTATCATGCGAACTAAATGCAAGAGTGTATAGTGGAATACTAGAAATGCAAAAGTCTTCTAGACATAAATATATACATATATATTAACACCTCACCTGTAGGTATCCACGAAGCATGACGAGAGATGATGCTAAAAAGGTAGACAAATATCATTTGCAAATTAGCTATAAAATACTTAATTAACTACTGAACCAATGCAAAGAGCAGAGCTGGTAATACTTTGTACTATTCCAAGAATACTGAAGAGACTTAGTTAACTGTTATTATCAAAACTACAAACCAGGGGAGTATGATAAACATATACAAATGCCTTTGATGACTAACATTATGAGTGTAAGAATGGTCGAGGTTGAATCATAAATCTAATGATATAATAAAATGTGGATTTATAAAACTACATGTAACTGAACTTACACTGTGGAAAAGTACAGTTAAACTATTTATTCAGATAATTACCATGTTCCTGAGTATAGTTTAACAAATGTATTTCCTGGAAGCATTAATATAATAAAATACAACAAAAGTGGGGTATACGCAGTTGCAGAACAATGCCGTAAGTACTTATTAAGCTGGACCCAAGCTAAAAAGAGCAAAGTGTGATTTCTGTTGAAGACACATACTAATACTCGATATTATGCAATTCAAGAAAGGACATATATATATATATATATATATATAAATGAAAATCCAAACATTACAAGTCCACGGTGGCATGGGGACCGTATCATAATGTTCAAGGAATTGATATAAGGGAACATTCAGTGTCGGAACTCAAAATTTACAATAGTCACAATTATACAACTGTATCAATAAAAATTTTAAGCTGTCGAAAACATTTCTAGAACAAATGTGAGGAGAACTGGCTCCTTCTAACCAGCGTTCGGTGAATACCGACCTGTAAATGACAAGAGGAGTCAATGTTAATGCTGAAGGAAGCCACGTCTCTCGTGGTTCAAGAGAAAGTGAGACGATGGTCGTAAATACCTGTAAGAGACAAACCACAACATGAATACGATACAGAATGTGACGAGGAAGAGGAATGCTATCAAAAGTGATAAATGAGGAATGAACAGTTACCTGGTGCGCTAGAACCTCCAAGCTTTCAAATAACCTGTCATATACATAGGGCCATGACATAAATAAACCCGAGTTGGATGGTGGGCATTCAACTAGAATAAAGGAGCTAGCACTCTTGTGAACGAAAAATAGAAATTTTTCCTTACACAGGTCGAGGAAAGGAGCGAACAGAAGGTCGAGAGGGGTAAAATCCTCTATCGTCATGCGAATGACCTTGGAGCAATCTTAGACAGGCTTAAGGTAGAGGGTAAATCTCCCTCCAAACCCATAAGTGCATTCGTTCAGTCTCATTCCTGAGACTACGTGTAAGGAAATACAGTAAATATGAATTTAAACCAAGCAAACCGAATCAGTCGAAATGGAGAAAACAAATTCTCTGCAAGAGAAAATTTAACAAATTATCAGATATGTATTAACTAGGACAAAACGATGGTAAAATATCCATCGAAATACAAAAATTCAGTCTGTGCTCGAGTCAATGAGCGTAACTCTAAACAAGACAGGGAAAACCCATATTGAGTGGTAAGAACAGAGCGTGAATTTCAAACCATCTGTAATTATCATACCTGCATTGTCAAATGAAACGAGGGACTACGCAGAAGTCTGGACTGAATCATGCTCAATTCTCCAGAGTGTCGAAGTTCACTAGCCAGGGACAAATCGAACAAGTAGTAAGGGAAAAGAACTGCCCTGCAAATTAACAATGCAAATTTATATCCATGTTCCTGGAATAGATCAATGAAACTCTAATGCGTCGGTGAATCCTCGTCGTCCACATGGCAAGATCCCAAGGGTGAAGCCATGGATCAAAGGGCTGGATGTGTTATGTACACCATACATTCAACATTCAATGTGACAAGCAATATAATAAATGTCACAGCGTCCTGGCCGTGCCATAGAGATTGCCTTGGCACCAAGGTAGGCTTGCATGGTGAGTTCCAGAGTTACATGGAGAAAAATCACATGACCGCGAATGGAATGAGACCCATTCCAAACCATACGACGAGACTGAAAATCATATATAAGCTTACGTGGAAAACTAGCTTCACGTCTCAATTCCGTTGAGTCAAATTACCAACTCGTATCATGTGGAGGCCAAAATAAATGATTCCCATCTTGATATAAATTTTGACGAGAAGTCAATGAATGGCCATGAGTGTGATGTACACATAGATAGTTGTAACACCCCCAATTTATGTGTTTGAATTTCAAAGCTAGACATTTGAACTTTAATCCTGAGGGGAGTGGACCCCAAAGGATAAGTATTTTCTGAATGTAATTTAATATTTAAGTTGAGGAAATGAATAAAATGATTGTGTGCATATTGACCAAAACGATATTTTGAGATCACTTGCTAAATCCATGAGGATGGATAAGGCAACTATTCCCCACAATCTTGCAAAAAAATCCTTGAAAGGAATTATTTCTAATTTAGATTTTTGAGGAAGAATCTAAATTTCCCCAATGATGAGGAAAGTAGTTGGGAAGAGGTAAAAAGCTGGAAAATCTGAGGAAAAGCATAAAATAGCTTTAAAGAGTCCCTAAAATGGGAAGCCTAGGCAAACAGGAAGAAAAGCATCCTGCTATTCTGGACGCAGAATTGGAAACATGCTTTGGGGAACATTAGCTTAAATAAGCTGCTCCTAAACAGATCAGTGGTTGGTCGGTGGTGGAGGTGATCTCAGCTTGGGGCTGAGTTCTGGGAGACAGAAGGACTCTAAGGTTGGGAGGTTGGTCTATTGCATGATTGGTATGTAATTGAAAATTCTGAATGTGTTTACTGTATACTGTATGAATTGGCTACATATAAAAGTTAATTGTTTATTAGAACATAAATACTACATTTAACAAAATTAGTCATAAGGTATTCACCTTTGTAATTCTTCCTAGTTGTAGAAATTAAATCTGTGCTGAAGAATCCATCAGAATCTCTAAACCAAGGTGGTTTAAATCTGAGGATACATAGTTCTTCACAGACGATTTAGCTTAAGCTGCTTCAAATCTAGTAATATCCAATTATGATTCTGATTAAGTAGATGAGGACCAATTCCTTAACTCCTGTATTAGTATATTCAATATAAGTTCAATCTGGTTTTGCATGTTAAAAAGAAAAGAAGTCTCATGCAAACTAGTCTTAATTTGAATAAAAAACTCTTAGTAGGTTGAAAATAAAATAACTCTCTTAAGTGAAGCAGTAAATAAGGGGAACATAATTAAAGTGGTTTCCTGTACCAGAATGTTACATCTTGACAAAGATATCATGTACAAGAAAAAAAAAAAACATAATGTTGTAACAGAAAATAGAACTCTGATATTTCGTCAATAATTAAGCATGTGCAGAACTAAGCTATACATTATAAATTATAATGCTATGTATAAAATATTTTTAGCCGCATTTGAATCAATTAGTTGTAATACCATTTGATTGGTATATACATATATATATATAAAATAAAAAATAAAAATACATATGAAATTCTTGCCTTAGAACTGTCATGCACCGGATAAGAGTATTCGCATAGTATGGAATGCTAAATTTAAAAAAAAAAAAAACTATGTATTAAACCTTGCCAAATTAGCTTAAGGTTATGGGATAACATGCATATACCTCAGAAAAATAAATCATAATACAGAACAAAATAGCCTCTAGGGTCTGTTAAGTTGTCTGGCTTACCATAACAGAAAAATATATTAAATGAACCGTGATAAAAATTTCTATTGGGAAAGTAGGAAAATAGAATCTGTAAGGATTGTACATGAATTGAAATGAGGTGACATACCTAGAAATCGTAGGGCTATTCATTCCTTTCTGGTATACATCATGCTATTTCAATAATAGTATTGGAAATTAAAACATAATTGAAAAATTCGATTTCTTCCTAATTGTAATATTTTCCAGTATTACTAACAGAAATAGCTCAGTTTTATAAGTTAAATACATATATATGAAAAGTATTAACCTAGGCTACCATGACCAAAGGGAATGTAACGACAGCCTTATGATATATATATCTGTCAAGAGATATAAGAAAAATATGTATGATCTAAATGAAAAGAAAAAAAATAAATATGACAGTCGCACTTGATATCTACGTGCAGACTTAATCCCCCATGAACCCAATCATAAGTGCATTCATGAATAAATACAGAGTATCGAATGCAACACAATCATATACTCTTCTAAAGGGTTAATGTATATAAAATTTGGCCGTCGAGTTAATATTGTATGGCAGTAGTGATAGGAAAAAAAAAAAAAAAAACAAACCCTGTGCGTAGTCGCATGTTAAGACAAGCAGTTTGTGTCGTAAACCATTTTTTCTACAGTAAGTAGAACCGTAACCGACCGACAAACGTTACACCAAGCCAAAGGTGATTAACTGAAGTAAAAAGTTACAAAACCTTCTGCATTTCGAGTTATACTTCGATCGCTCAGTTGTAGGAGAGTTGAAACCCTATACGTTAGGCGAACTCGAGTTGAAATGAGAAATTGGTAAGACGTGAAACATATTTACTGGAAACATTGGCATGGAGACGAAGGCTCTGTGTACCTTCCATTAGAGAAAAACGTGACTTAGTAATAAGTGAGGATAAGATATTAATAATAAAAACCGGAGAATGGTATTAAAATAAACCGAAAACGAGACCTGCACTAACAATGGTAAAGGTGGTCGATGTTCTGGAATTAATACTCGTTCTATGAGAGAGTAAGGACGCCGGATGTATTTTCAAAACCCTGTATATATATATAATAGAAATGGAACAAAATTATTTAACTCCACAAACGTCAAAAGTGAGATATGATGGGCGGAAACCATATTAACCAGATTCTACATGGCAAGGGGAAATAAAATCGAGAGACGGGGTCGTAGTACTAGTGATCATAGCTCAACCAAAAAGACTTATTCTCTAAGAGGAAAATAAACTCTAAAGCCACTCTATGCTGTGAGGATAAACACAAAAAAAATGAACACAGATAGAATGGGAGAAGGGAATCGCTTACCAGTTCTCGGCAAGGGAAACTCACGCCTTGAGATCCTCGTCGTTGCAGATAGCTGAGGGCTATGGTCACAATATGAGAAGGCGGAATGAGGAG
Source organism: Pinus albicaulis (assembly GCA_034641835.2). NCBI lineage: Eukaryota > Viridiplantae > Streptophyta > Pinopsida > Pinales > Pinaceae > Pinus > Pinus albicaulis. Next base: position 271,021 of record JAXQQM020064157.1, on the reverse strand, counting down.
TAGTAACCCCAGTAAAATGGTATAACCATGAAAAGAATAGGTTTTATAACCTGAACATGAAACCGATAACTGAGCAGTGGTCATGTGGATCAAGGGTCAAGCACAAGTTAGGGCAGCGCTCAAACCTAGAACTACAATGATAGAGCCTCAGCAAAATCCCGAGGTGATTTCAGAAAACCAACTCAAGGAAGTGAATGAGTACCGCCTTGTATTATTTAACTATTACCCGAACAGGAAAATCGAGTACCAAATCGGCGAAACCTGAGTTCTTCGGCGCCGACTTGACTCCTGAGAAATGTATATCAGTACACGGGGGTTATGTGTCTTCCGTTTATAATAAATGGTACTAGGGTTAGATGAAAGGGAAATTCTCTAGCCGTGCGAAGTATAGACGCCATCCTCGAACCGTGAATCTCCCGCGAGGATAGACAGAGCGCGTGCCTACCTCCTGACACAAGATTGAGCAAGGTAACGTAAGTGTCTTTTACCCTTGCCAGAAATGTAATATCGAGTTGTCAAATTTCATGTGTATCGCACTGTTGAATTTCACCCATAAGCCACATGAGGTTATAACAATGGCGCAAGTAATTTAACTGTTGTCAATTTTAAGTTTTCGGTCAGTGGTATAAATTGGAGATTCACTCTTAATAACAAGTGGTATATATAGGGTGGAAGTTACACTAATAAAATATATCCAATTTGATAAGGTACGAAAGCCCGAACCTATATGATATATAGATACAATGGTTAATCGAATTAAAACCCTAATGAAAGTCCGTATGAAGAATATGCTCATAAATTCATATTATTAATATATAACATATGTTCATAACATTTATCCATAAAATATTATGACAGTTATTATAATACATATGTTGTTATAATTATACATATGTTATGTTAAGTTGAATAGTGTATTAATTATCCATATGTTGATAACATTTATCCCCAATTATTATAATGCTATTTGGTTCTAGAAATACTATTAAGAATATATATCTATGATTAATTATATATATGAAGAAAGAAATGCTATAGAGATTCAAAATAGTAATTAGACAAAAGATTAAACCCATGCTAGAGAAAAAAAAAAAAAAATTTGAGCAAATTAAAGGGAGATGTTACAAATGGTATCAGAGCCCAAGTTATAAAAACTGGGCTGTTGTTATTGTGCTCACTGTTGCTGAGGGTTACTTGTATAAATGAGTATTATGGACATTGTTCATTTTAAATTTTACTGATCTGTATTATGAGTGTGTGAAGTGGTGCTAAAATGGCTGAAGGTGAAGAAACTTATGTGGATCTGCGGGATGAGTTTAGTACGCCAGATCCCAATGCTCTGGTTATGGCTATCTTGCACAGGTTGCAGCAAGAATTGGCTGAGCTGAAAAGCCAGAATGACAAGTTGTCATCAGCCAGTAGGGAGCAAGAAAAACTCATCAGAGAGCTAGCCTCATGGAATAGCCAAGAAGGCGAAGGTTCCGGAAAGAGGAAGATTGATGAATCTGAGGATGATGAGGCTGGTAGGCATCAGTATAAGCAGAAAGGGGAATTACAGGGAGAATTTCGAAAGATCAAACCTCCCTCCTATGATGGAGAGAAGGAGGAAGATGCTGAGCCTGGTTGCTGAACATGATTAAGTATTTCCAAGTTTATGAATATGAGAGAAATCTGAAGGCCAGATTAGCTGTTTACCAGCTACAAGGTAAGGCTACCTTTTGGTGGGAGGAGACAAAAATGGTTCATGCCATTGATGAAAAGACAGTGACTTGGGAGGATTTCCAAGTTAAGTTCAAAAACCGCTATCTAAATGAACGTTACTATGATGATAAAGCCAACGAATTTCATGAACTTAGACTGGGACAACTCACTATCGATGAGATTGTCACTAAGTTTACGAATTTGTTGAGATATGTCCCTTATATTAGGGAAGAGAAGGAAAAGGTACAAAGGTTTCTAAACTGTTTGCCAGCCGTGTACAAAGAGAAAATCGAGTTTGATAATCCAAAAGCCATGGACGAGGCAGTAAGAAAGGCAAGATTATGCTACCGGCAGTTTAAAGGAAAGGCTAAAGAAGGAAAAGGCTGGCTAAACAAATGTGAGTTCAAAGGGAGGAAACAAAAACCAGCATATTTGAAGAATTTTGGCAGAGATCATTAGCGAAAGAAATTTAATAAACCCATAGAAAGTCAAACTGCTCAGTCGTAGGTGGCTTCAAAACAAATGGATGGAGACAGTAAGAAAGAGGGAACAGTCAAAATGAAGGAACCTTTGAAATGTTGGGGATGTAGAGAACCCCATCTGTTGAGGGATTGTCCCCACAGAAATATTCATATGATTATGAGAGATCGAGAAGCAACCACAGTAAATAACATAGCATGAAGCATACCCACTATCAGTGCAGCCTTGGAGAACCAGCAAGAAGAACATCAAGCTACCATGGTGGAAATGGAGGGTAAGATTTCTGGCCAATCTATTACTGTTTTGATTGATCTGGGTGCTTCTTTAAGCTACATTAGTCTAAAAATTGTAGAAAAATGTAATCTTAAACCTGAAAAATTTCAGCAGTCATGGTTGGTTCAATTGGCCACTGGTACCAAGAGGAAAGTAACACATAAATTTCCCCTAACAGAAATGGAATTAAATTATTTTCAAACAGAAGTAAATCTGAACATTCTGCCTTTAGGTTCCTATGACTTGCTGATAGAAATGGACTGGTTGGAAAAGAAGAAAGCCCTAATGAACTGCTGGGATAAGACCCTACATTGTGTGGATGAGGAAGGGAAACCTTTTATACTCAAAGGAAAACCAAAATCCATTTCTGTCAGAAAAATATTAGCACTACAATTAAAACGAACAGCTAGAAAGGGATACCAAGTTTATGCAGTACATATGGAGGAAATAGAACAAAAAACTGGAGAAAATCTACTAAATGATTTACCGGTAGCAAAGGAATTTAAGGAAGTTTTTCCAGATGAGATTCCTCATCTTCCCCCCAAAAGAGAAATTGACTTTACAATCGATTTGGTGCCGGTAGCAACACCTGTTTCCCGAGCCCCTTATCGAATGAGTCCCCCTGAACTTATGGAACTGAAAATGCAATTACAAGAATTGCTAGATAAGGGTTATATCAGACCAAGTGTGTCTCCTTGGGGAGCATCGGTCCTATTTGTGAAGAAGAAAGATGGAACTTTTAGGATGTGAATTGATTATCGCCAACTGAACAAGTTGACCATTAAGAATAGATGCCCTTTACCTAGAATTGATGATCTTTTTTATCAAGTGAGAGGAGCTTCAGTCTTTTCAAAGATTGACTTAAGAACAGGTTATCACCAGCTCAGAATCAAGGAAGAAGACATCAGCAAAATAGCTTTCCCAACCAAGTATGGACACTACGAATTTGTAGTCCTACCTTTTGGTTTGACAAATGCCCCTGCCACATTTATGTGTCTGATGAACAGTGTGCTAAATAAGTACTTGGATAAATTTTTTCTTGTGTTCATAGATGATATTTTAGTCTACTCCAAAAATGAGGATGAACATAGAGAGAATTTGAGGATAGTGTTGCAAACTCTGAAAGAAAACTAGCTATATGCCAAGTTCAACAAATGTGAATTTTATAAAGATAAGATTCAATACTTGGGCCATATTGTTTCTGAAAAAGGCCTTGCTGTTGACCCTGAAAAAATGAGGGCTATAAAAGAATTGCCTGTACCAACTGATGTTTCAGAAGTAAGATCATTCGTGGGGATTGCAGGCTATTATCGCAGATTTGTGGAGAGATTTTCTACCATAGCACATTCCATAACCTCATTACAAAGAAAGGGTGTCAAATTTGAGTGGACTGAAAAATGCCAAAACAGATTTGATCAATTAAAGCTAAAACTCACTACAGCTCCTATACTGAAGATTGCAGATCCTGATAAAGAATTTGTGGTATGTATGGGTGCATGTAACGAGGGGTTGGGAGGAGTTCTCTTGCAGGAGAATTCAGTTATTGCATGTGAATCTAGGAAACTGAAGATACATGAACAAAACTACAGTGCCTATGATTTGGAGTTAGCTGCCATTATTCATGCCTTGAAGATGTGGCGACACTATCTCCTTGGAAAAAAATTCACATTGATGACTGATCATATTAGTCTCAAATATTTTTTTTCCCAAACTGATTTGAGTTCGAGACAAGCCAGATGGTTATCTTTTCTAAGTGAATTTGATATGGATATAAAACACATCAGACGGAAAGAGAATAAAATTGCTGATGCATTGAGTAGAAATGCTTGTCAGAATATAATTAGCATGGGAAGTAGTGCCCAGGTCGAAGTAGAAGAATTGGTGAGAAAAGCAGCAAACGAAGATCCAAATTATGAAACACTTTTGGTGAAATTGTAGAAAAAGGATAAAACTGATTTCACTCAAAACCAAAAAGGGTTGATCTGTTATAGAAAAAGATTATATGTTCCAAATGTGGAGACCTTGAAAAGAGAGATCCTAGATGAATATCACAAACAGCCATATGCCGGACATCCAGGATATCAGAAAATGTTAACAGCTTTGAAAAAGAATTTGTTTTGGTCTGGAATGAAGAAATATGTAGCAGAATATTTAACTAGATGTATGGAATGTCAACTAGTCAAAGTTGAGCATCAACATCCTGCTGGCCTTTTAAACCCTTTGCCGGTTGCAGAATGGAAATGGGACACAGATTCCATGGATTTCATAACAGGATTACCCAAAACCAAATACCAGCATGATTCAGTAATCGTAGTAGTAGACACTTTAACAAAAGCTGCACATTTTATACCAGTAAAATCTACCTATGGGACAGCTCAAGTAGCGAATGTGTTCCTGAAAGAGATAGTAAGTCTCCACGAAGTTCCAAAGGTGATTGTTTCTGATCAAGATGTTAAATTTACAGCAGCCTTTTGGAAAGGTCTATTTAGCGGGATGGGAACTAAGCTGAATTTTAGTACTGCCTATCACCCTCAAACTGATGGACGGACTGAGAGAACTAATCAGATTTTGGAAGATATGCTGAGAATGTATGTGATGGATAGGCCATCAAAATGGGAAGATTACTTGCATTTAGCTGAATTTGCCTATAATAACAACTATCGATCCTCCATCAAGATGACTCTATTTGAGGCACTGTATGGAAGAAGGTGTCATACTCCTTTGAGTTGGAGCCAACCAGAAGATAAATTAATATTGGGACCCGATGCTTTACAGGAAATGGAAAGAATAGTTAAACAAATACAAAGAAACATCAAGACAACATAAGATCGCCAAAAAAAATATGCTGATAAGAAAAGGGTACACCGAGAATTCAAAGTGGGAGAACATGTGTACTTGTGTATTAAACCCAAAAAGAGCACTCTTTATGCTGGAAGTTGTGCAAAACTAGCTCCTAGATATTGTGGTCCTTTTGAAGTATTAGAAAGGGTGGGACCAGTGGCTTACAAGATGGCCTTACCTCCCCATGTTAGAGTTCATGATGTGTTTCATGTTTCGTTATTAAAAATATATGTGCATGATGCTTCTCACATAGTTGATTGGAATGTTGTACAGGTGGAACCAGAAGGGGAGTTTCTGCCAGAACTGCTTCAAATATTGGAGCGGGAAGAAATTGAATTGAGAAACAGAACTGTAGCAAGAGTAAAGGTGCAGTGGAAGCACTTTACTGCTGAAGAAGCTACCTAGGAAAGAGAAGCTGAAATGATGGAAAGATATCCATTTTTTTTTGAAAAATGAACTCTAGTAGTTGAATAACAACACCGAGGATGGTGTTTATTTTCAGAGGGGGAATATGTAACACCCCCAATTTATGTGTTTGAATTTCAAAGCTAGACATTTGAACTTTAATCCTAAGGGGAGTGGATCCCAAAGGATAAGTATTTTGTGAATGTAATTTAATATTTAAGTTGAGGAAATGAATAAAATGATTGTGTGCATATTGACCAAAATGAAATTTTGAGATCACTTGCTAAATCCATGAGGATGGATAAGGCAACTATTCCCCACAATCTTTCAAAAAAATCCCTGAAAGGAATTATTTCTAATTTAGATTTTTGAGGAAGAATCTAAATTTCCCCAATGATGAGGAAAGTAGTTGGGAAAAGGTAAAATACTGGAAAAGCTGAGGAAAATCATAAAACAGCTTTAAAGAGTCCCTAAAATGGGAAGCCTAGGCAAACAGGAAGAAAAGCATCCTACTATTATGGATGCAGAATTGGAAACATGCTTTGGGGAACATTAGCTTAAATAAGCTGCTCCTAAACAGATCAGTGGTTGGTCGGTGGTGGAGGTGATCTCAGCTTGGGGCTGAGTTCTGGGAGACATAAGGACTCTAAGGTTGGGAGGTTGGTCTATTGCATGATTGGTATGTAATTGAACATTCTGAATGTGTTTACTGTATACTGTATGAATTGGCTACATATAAAAGTTAATTGTTTATTAGAACATAAATACTACATTTAGCAGAATTATTCATAAGGTATTCACCTTTGTAATTCTACCTAGTTGTAGAAATTAAATCTGTGCTGAAGAATCCATCAGAATCTCTAAACCAAGGTGGTTTAAATCTGAGGATACATAGTTCTTCATAGATGATTTAGCTTAAGCTGCTTCAAATCTAGTAATATCCAATTATGATTCTGATTAAGTAGATGAGGACCAATTCCTTAACTCCTATATTAGTATATTCAATATAACTTCAATCTGGTTCTGCTTGTTAAAAAGAAAAGAATTCTCATGCAAACTAGTCTTAATTTGAATCAAAAACTCTTAGTAGGTTGAAAATAAAATAACTCTCTTAAGTGAAGCAGCAAATAAGGGGAACATAATTAAAGTGGTTTCCTGTACCAGAATGTTATATCTTTACAAAGTTATCATGTAGAAGAAAAAAAAACATAATGTTGTAACAGAAAATAGAACTCTGCTATTTCGTCAATAATTAAGCATGTGCAGAACTGAGCTATACATTATAAATTATAATGCTATGTATAAAATATTTGTAGCCGCATTTGAATAAATTAGTTGTAATACCATTTGATTATTATATACATACATATATATATATATATATATATATATATATATATATATATAAATACATATGAAATTCTTGCCTTAGAACTGTCATGCACAGGATAAGAGTATTCGCATAGTATGGAATGCTAAATTAAAAAAAAAAAAAAACTATGTATTAAACCTTGCCAAATTAGCTTAAGGTTATGGGATAACATGCATATAACTCAGAAAATTAAATCATAATATGGAACAAAATAGCCTCTAGGGCCTGTTAAGTTGTCCGGCTTACCATAACAGAAAAATATATTAAATGAACCGTGATAAAAATTTCTACTGGGAAAGTAGGAAAATAGAATCTGTAAGGATTTTACATGAACTGAAATGAGGCGACATACCCAGAAATCGCAGGGTTATTCATTCTTTTCTGGTATACATCATGCTATTTCAATAATAGTATTGGAAATTAAAACATAATTGAAAAATTCGATTTCTTCCTAATTGTAATATTTTCCAGTATTACTAACAGAAATAGCTCAATTTTATAAGTTAAATACATATATATGAAAATCATTAACCTGGGCTACCACGACCGAAGGGAATGTAACGACAACCTTCTGATACATATATCTGTCATATAGATATAAGAAAAGTATGTATGATCTAAATGAAAAGAAAAAAAATAAATATGACAGTCGCACTTGATATCTATGTGCAGACTTAATCCGCCACGAACCCGATCATAAGTGCGTTCATGAATAAATACAGAGTATAAAATGCAACGCAATCATATACTCTTCTAAACGGTTCATGTGTATAAAATCTGGCCGTCGAGTTAATATTGTATGGAAATAGTGATAGGAAAAAAAAAACAAACCCTGTGCGTAGTCTCATGTTAAGACAAGCAATTCCTGTCGCAAACGATTTGTTCTACAGTAAGTAGAACCGTAACCGACCGACAAACATTACACCAAGCCGAACATGATTAACTGAAATAAAAAGTTACAAAACCTTCTGCATTCCGAGTTATACTTCGATCGCTCAGTTGTAGGAGAGTTGAAACCCTATACGTTAGGCGAACTCGAGTTGAAATGAGAAATTGGTAAGACGTGAAGCATATTTATTGGAAACATTGGCATGGAGACAGAGGTTCCGTGTACCTGCCATTAGAGAAAAACGTGACTTAGTAATAAGTGAGGATAAGATATTAATAATAAAAACCAGATAATGGTATTAAAATAAACCGAAAACGAGACCTGCACTAACAATGGTAAAGGCGGTCGATGTTCTGGAATTAATACTCGTTCTATGAGAGAGTAAGGACATCGGATGTATTGTCAAAACCCTGTATATATATATATATATATATATATATATATATATATATATAACAGAAACGGAACGAAATTATTTAACTCCACAAATGCCGAAAGTGAGATATGATGGGTGGAAACCATATTAACCAGATTCTACATGGCAAGGGGAAAGAAAATCGAGAGACGGGGTCGTAGCACTAGTGCCGATAGATCAACAAAAAAGACTCAGTCTCTGAGAGGAAAATAAATGCTAAAGCCACTCTATGCTGTGAGGATAAACACACAAAAAAATGAACACAGATAGAATGGGAGAAGGGAATCGCTTACCAGTTCCCGGCAAGGGAAACTCACGCCTTGAGATCCTCGTGGTTGCAGATAGCTGAGGGCTGTGGTGACAATACGAGAAGGCGGAATGAGGAGTAGTAACCCCAGTAAAAATGTATAACCATGAAAATAATAGGTTTTATAACCTGAACATGAAACTAATAACTGAGCAGTGGTCATGTAGATCAAGGGTCAAGCACAAGTTAGGGCAGTGCTCAAACCTAGAACTACAATGACAGAGCCTCAGCAAAATCCCGAGGCGATTTCAGAAAATCAACTCGAGGAAGTGAATGAGTACCACCTTGTATTATTTAACTATTACCCAGATAGGAAAATCGAGTACCAAATTGGCGAAACCTGAGTTCTTCGGCGCCAACTTGACTCCTGAGAAATGTATATCAGTACACGGGGGTTACGTGTCTTTCGTTTATAAGAAATGGTACTAGGGTTAGATGAAAGGGAAATTCTCTAGCCGTGCGAAGTATAGACGCCATCCTGGAACCGTGAATCTCCCGCGAGGATAGACAGAGCACGTGCCTACCTCCTCACACAAGTACTGAGCAAGGTAACGTAAGTGTCTTTTACCCTTGCTAGAAATGTAATATCGAGTTGTCAAATTTCATGTGTATCGCGCTGTCGAATTTCACCCATAAGCCACACGAGGTTATAACAATGGCGCAAGTAATTTAACCGTTGCTGATTTTAAGTTTTCGGTTAGTGGTATAAATTGGAGATTCACTCTTAATAACAAGTGGTATATATAGGGTGGAAGTTACACTAATAAAATATATCCAATTTGATAAGGTACGAAAGCCCAAACCTATATGATATATAGATACAATGGTTAATCGAATTAAAACCCTAACGAAAGGCCGTATGAAGAATATGCTAATAAATTCATATTATTAATATATAACATATGTTCATAACATTTATCCATAAAATATTATGACAGTTATTATAATACATATGTTGTTATAATTATACATATGTTATGTTAAGTTGAATAGTGTATTAATTATCCATGTGTTGATAACATTTATCCCCAATTCTTATAATGCTATTTGGTTCTAGAAATACTATTAAGAATATATATATGTGATTAATTATATATATGAAGAAAGAAATGCTAGAGAGATTCAAAATAGTAATTAGAGAAAAGATTAAAGCCATGCTAGAGAAAAAAAAAAAAAAAAAGTTTGAGAAAATTAAAGGGAGATGTTACAATAGCAACGTGGGTAGATTAAATCCAACTAAGGTTCATATTTTATAAACGAGTGGTGAACATGTGTAATCGAAATTTTCCCGCATGGGTCTATCGAAATATAACGATATGGTTAATATGTGAAATGGAATCGATCCTTCATCTGTCTATCAAACTATAACAATATATTCATTACTATACAAACGAAGGTGAGACATAAAAGTGGGATTGGGTTAAACAAATCCATTATGTTTGTATTTTAAATATAATTATGTTTGGTAGTACTAATATTTTTGTATCCAATTGGGTTGGGTATAGTTGAGATATGGAAACAAATCGAAATTGGGCAAACAATTATGATTTGAATAAACCAACATAATTATAATATAGTATCTTGCTAGAATTATAATTGAAAAGATGAATGCTTGGGAAAATAAATAAATTGGGAAGGTAAATTGGAGGTGTGACAAATGGTATCAGAGCCCAGGTTATAAAACTGGGCTGGTGACATTGTTCTCACTGTGGCTGTGTGTCCACGGTATAAATTGATTTTTGTGGAAAAAAAGAAGAAGAAGAAATTTTTATTTTTATTTTTACTGATCTGTATTGTGTAGTGTACAGTGGTGCTAGAATGGCAGAAAGTGACAAAATTTATGTTGATCTACGTGATGAGGATAATGCACCAGATCCCAATGTGCCCATGATGGCTATGTTGCAGAGGTTGCAACAAGAATTGGCTGAGATAAAAAGCCAGAATGACAGATTGTCATTAGCCAGTGAGGAGCAGGAAAACCTCATCAAAGAATTAACTTCATGGAACAGCCAAGAAGGCGAAGGTTTCGAAAAGAGGAAGACTGATGAGTCTAAGGATGAGGATGCTGTTAGGCATCAATATAAGCAGAAAAAGGAAGTACAGGGGGAATTCTGAAAGATCAAACCTCCCTCCTATCATGGGGAGGAAGAAGATGCTGAAGCCTGGTTGCTGAACATGATTAAGTACTTCTAGGTCTATGAATATGAAAGCAATCTGAAGGCCAGATTAGCTGTTTACCAGCTACAAGGTAAGGCTACCTTGTGGTGGGAGGAGACAAAAATGGTGCATGCCATTGATGAAAAGACAGTTACCTGGGAATATTTCCAGTTTAAGTTCAAAAATTGCTACCTAAATGAACGTTACTATGATCATAAAGCCAAGGAATTTCACGAACTTAGACTAGGACAACTCACTATTGATGAGTTTGTTACTAAGTTTACAAATCTGTTGAGATATGTACCCTACATAAGGGAAGAAAAGGAAAAGGTACAAAGGTTTCTAAATTATTTGCCTACTGTGTACAAAGAGAAAATTGATTTTGATAACCCAAAAACAATGGACGAAGCTGCTAGAAAAGCTAGATTGTGCTACCAATAGTTGAAAAGCAAAACTGAACATGGGAAAATTTGGGTAAATAAGAGTGAATTCAAAGGGAAGAAACAGAAACCAGCCTATTTGAAGAATTTTGGTAGAGATCATAAGTGGAAAAAGTTTGATAAACCCAAAGAAAGTCAAACTGCTCAGTCCCAAGTGGCCTCAAAACAAATAGATGGAGACAATAAGAAAGAGGGCACAGTGAAAATGAGAGAACCCTTGAATTGTTGGGGATGTGGAGAACCCCATCTGTTGAGAGATTGTCCCCATCGAAATATTCAGATGATTATGAGGGATCGAGAAGCCACCACAGTAAATGACATAGCCAGAAATATACCAACTATCAGTGCAACCTTGGAAAATCGACAAGCAGAACATCAAGCTACCATGTTTGAAATGGAGGGTAAGATTTCTGACCAATCTGTTACAGTTTTGATTGACCCAGGTGCTTCTTTGAGTTACATTAGTCCAACAATTTTAGAAAAATGTAATCTTAAACCTGAAAAATTTCAGTAGTCATGGTTGGTTCAGCTGGCCACTGGAACCAAGAGGAAGTAACACATAAATTGCCCCGAACAGCAATAAAATTAAATGATTTTCAAATAGAAGTAAATTTGAACATTCTGCCCTTAGGTTCATATGATTTGCTGATAGGAATGGACTGGCTGGAAAAGAAGAAAGCCTTGATGAACTACTGGGATAAGACTCTGCAGTGTGTCGATGATGAAGGGAACCCTTTTGTTCTCAGGGGAAAACAAAAACCTATCTCTGTAAGACAAATATCAGCACTGCAATTAAAACGAATAGCTAGAAAAGGATACCAAGTTTATGCAGTACATGTGGAAGAAACAGAATAGAAACCTAAAGAAAGATTGTTGGATGTTGTGCCCGTAGTAAGAGAGTTTAAGGAAGTCTTTCCAGATGAGATCCCTCATCTTCCCCCCAAAAGAGAGATTGACTTTTCAATCGATCTGGTGCCGGGAGCAGTACCTGTTTCCCGAGCCCCTTATCGAATGAGTCCCCCTGAAATTATGGAATTGAAAATGAAATTGTAAGAACTGTTAGATAAAGGTTATATCAGACCAAGTGTGTCTCCTTGGGGAGCACCGGTGTTGTTCGTGAAAAAGAAAGATGGAACTTTTCGGATGTGCATTGATTATCGTCAATTGAATAAGTTGACCATTAAAAATAGATACCCTTTGCCTAAAATTGATGATCTTTTTGATCAAGTGAGAGTAGCTTCAGTATTTTCGAAGATTGATTTAAGGACTGGTTATCACCAGCTCAGAATCAAAGAAGAAGACATCAGCAAAACAACCTTTCGAACCAGGTATGGTCACTACGAATTTTTAGTCCTACCTTTTGGTTTGAAAAATGCCCCTACCACATTTATGTGCCTGATGAATAGTGTGTTAAATAAGTACTTGGATAAATTTGTCCTTGTGTTCATAGATGATATTTTAGTCTACTCAAAAAGTGAGGAGGAACATAAAGAACACTTGAGGATAGTGTTGCAAACTCTGAAGGAAAACTAATTATATTCCAAGTTCAGCAAATGTGAATTTTATAAAGATAAGATCCAATACTTGGGTCATATTATGTCAGAACAAGGGCTGGCTGTTGACCCTAAAAAGATAAAATCTATTAAAGAATGGCCTGTACAACCTGATATTTCAGCAGTGAGATCATTCATGGGGATTGCAGGCTATTATCGCAGATTTGTGCCATAACATCATTACAAAGGAAGGGTGTCAAAGTTGAGTGGACTAAAAAATGCCAAAATAGTTTTGACCAATTAAAACTAAAACTTACTACAGCCCCTATACTAAAGATTGTAGATCCTGATAAAAAATTTGTGGTATGTACGGATGCCTATAGAGAGGGGTTGGGAGGAGTTCGTTTGCAGGAAAATTCAGTTATTGCATATGAATCTAGGAAACTGAAGATACATGAACAAAACTATAGTGCCTATGATTTGGAGTTAGTTGTTGTTATTCATGCTTTGAAAATGTGGCGACACTATCTCCTTGGAAAGAAATTTACGTTGATGACTGATCACATTAGTCTTAAATATTTCTTTTCCCAAACTGATTTGAATGCTAGACAGGCCAGATGGCTGTCTTTTGTAAGTGAATTTGATATGGACATAAAACATATCAGGGGGAAAGAAAATAAAATTGCTGATGCATTGAGCAGAAATGCTTGTCAGAATATAAATAGCATTCAAAGTAGTGCCCAGATCGATGTAGAAGATTTGATGGAAAAGGCAGCAAACCAAGATCCAAATTATGAAACACTCCTGGTGAAACTACTAAAGAAGGAGAAGACCGATTTCACTCAAAAACAAAAAGGGCTGATCTGTTATAAGAATAGATTATATATTCCAAATGTGGAGTCCTTGAAAAAAGAGATTCTAAATGAATATCACAAACAACCATATGCAGGACATCCAGGATATCAGAAAATGTTAACAGCTTTGAAAAAGAAGCTGTTTTGGCTAGGAATGAAGAGAGATGTAGCAGAATATTTAACTAGATGCATGGAATGTCAGCTAGTCAAAGTTGAGCATCAGCATCTTGTTGGTCTTTTAAACCCTTTGCCGATTGCAGAATGGAAATCGGACATAGTTTCCATGGATTTCATAACAGGATTACCCAAAACCAAATACCAACATGATTCAGTGATGGTGGTAGTAGACACTTTAACAAAAGCTGCACATTTTATACCAGTGAAATCTACCTTCGGGACAGCTCAAGTAACGAATGTGTTCTTGAAGGAGGTAGTAAGGCTCCATGGGGTTCCAAAGGTGATTGTTTCTGACCGAGATGCTAAGTTTACAACAACCTTTTGGAAAGGGCTATTTGGAGGGATGGGTACTAAGTTGAATTTTAGTACTGCTTACCACCCTCAAACAGATGGTCAAGCGGAGAGAACAAATCAAATTCTGGAGGACATGCTGAGAATGTATGTGATGGATAGGCCATTAAAGTGGGAAGATTACTTGCATTTAGCTGAATTTTCCTATAATAACAGCTACCAATCCTCCATCAAAATGAGTCTGTTTGAGGCACTCTATGGGAGAAAATGTCGTACTCCCTTGAGCTGGAGCCAGCCAGAGGATAAATTGATGTTGGGGCCAGATGTTTTACAAGAGATGGAAAGAATTGTCAAACAGATACAAAGAAATATCAGGACAGCACAAGATCGCCAGAAAAATTATGCTAATAAGAAGAGAGTACACCGAGAATTTAAAGTGGGAGAGCATGTGTAATTACGTATTAAACCAAAAAAGAGCACACTTTATGCTGGAAGTTGTGAAAAACTGGCTCCTAGATATTGTGGTCCTTTTGAAGTATTAGAAAGGGTGGGACCAGTGTTTTACAAGATGGCCTTACAACCCCATGTTAGAGTTCATGATGTGTTTCATGTTTCGTTGTTAAAAAGATATCTCCATGATGCTTCTCACATAGTTTATTGGAATGTTGTAGAGGTGGAACCAGAAGGGGAGTTTCTACCAGAACCGCTTCGAATATTGGAGCGGGAAGAAATTGAATTAAGGAACCGAACGGTAGCAAGAGTAAAGGTGCAGTGGAAGCACTTTACTGCTGAAGAAGCTACCTGGGAAAGAGAAGCTAAAATAATGGAAATATATCCATTTTTGTTTGAAAAATTAATAACAACACCGAGGACGGTGTGTGCTTTCAGAGGGGGAATATGTAACACCCCTAGTTTATGTGTTTGAAATTTAAAACTAGACATTTGAACTTTAATCCTAAGGGGAGTGGACCCCAAAGGACAAGTACTTTATGAATGTAATTAAATATTTAATTTGACGAAATGAATAAAATGATTTTGTGCAGATTGACCAGAATGAGATTTATGAGATCACTTGCTAAATCCATGTGGATGGATAAGGCAAATATTTCCCCACAATCTTTCAAAAATCCTTGAAAGAAATTATTTCTAATTTATATTTTTGAGGAAAAATTTAAATTCCCCAATGATGAGGAAAGTAGTTGGGAAGAGGTAAAAAGCTGGAAAAGCTGGGAAAAGCATAAAACAACTTTAAAAATCCCTAAAATGGGAAGCCTAGGCAAACAGGAAGAAAAGCATCCTGAGATTCTGGACGCAGAATTAGAAACATGCTTTGGGGAACAATAGCTTAAATAAGCTGCTCCTAAACAGATTAGAGGTTGATCTTTTGTAGGAGATGATCTCAGCTCCGGGGTGAGTTCTGGGAGACAGAAGGACTCTAATGTTGGGAGGTTGGTCAATTGCAAGAGTGGTATGTCTCT
This sequence comes from Pinus albicaulis, assembly GCA_034641835.2. Classification (NCBI taxonomy): domain Eukaryota; kingdom Viridiplantae; phylum Streptophyta; class Pinopsida; order Pinales; family Pinaceae; genus Pinus; species Pinus albicaulis. The sequence goes on along the minus strand of JAXQQM020064157.1, from coordinate 255,448 downwards.
AAATTTATTGGTGTTTTACTTCCTGTGGTATGAATTGGCTACATATAATATTTGATTTGTATGTTAGATTTATTAGTGCTACATTTAACAGAATTTATCATAAGGAATTCACCTTTATAATTCTATATAGTTGTAGACAAGAAATCTGTAGAGTAGAATCCAACAGAAACTCTGAACCGAGGTCGGTTTGAATCTGAGGATACATATTCCTCCACAGATAATTTAAATTTAAACTGCTCCTGATCTACTAGTATAAATTTATGCACATGACTAGGATAGAGCAATATGGGAGTTCCTGTACCATAATTGAAAATAGCAATAGATGAATTGAAATCTAAATTGTGCATTAAATGAGACAGAAAAAAATATATACAGACTGACTTCCAGGGTCAGCACATCATTCATACATAAATAGAAGTACAATAGCAAGTTATTTTTGGATATAAGAAATTAATTCCACAACAGAAGGAAGCAATTATCAGTTAGCATGAGATTTCCCATTTATAATTATTTCAATAAACCTTTCTTACTATAGAGGCTAAAATTAATATGGGAAAGAAAGTTAGCTAAATAATCAACTGGCAGATTTCACAACAGTAGGGTATATTTAGCTGTAAATGTTCTATTCTATCATGCGAACTAAATGCAAGAGCGTATAGTGGAATAATAGAAATGCAAAAGTCTTCTAGACATAAATATATACATATATATTAACACCTCACCTGTAGGTATTCACGAAGCATGACGAGAGATGATGCTAAAAAGGTAGACAAATATCATTTGCAAATTAACTATAAAATACTTAATTAAGTACTGAACCAATGTAAAAAGCAGAGCTGGTAATACTTTGTACTATTCTAAGAATACTGAAGAGACTTAGTTAACTGTTATTATCAAAACTACAAACCAGGGGAGTATGATAAACATTCTGAGTGTAAGAATGGTCGAGGTAGAATCATCAATCTAACGATATAATAAAATGTGGATTTATAAAACTACATGTACAAGTCCACAGTGGCATGGGGACCATCTCATAATTTTCCAGGAATTTATATAAGGGAACATTCAATGTCGGAACTCAAAATTTACAATAGTCACAATTATACAACTATATCAATAAAATTTTTAAGTTGTCGAAAACATTTCTAGAACAAATGCGAGGAGAAATAGCTCCTTCTAACCAGGGTTCGGTGAATACCGACCTGTAAATGACAAGAGGAGTCAATGTTAATGTTGAAGGAAGACACGTCTCTCATGGTTCAAGAGAAAGTGAGGCGATGGTCGTAAATACCTGTAAGAGACAAACCACAACATGAATACAATACAGAATGTGACGAGGAAAAGGAACGCTATCAAAAGTGATAAATGAGGAATGAATAGTTACCTGGTGTGCTAGAACCTCCAAGCTTTCAACTAACCTGTCATATACATCGGGCCATGACATAAATAAACCCGAGTTGGATGGTGGGCATTCAACTAGAATAAAGGAGCTAGCACTCTTGTGAATGAAAAATAGAAATTTTTCCTTACACAGGTCGAGGAAAGGAGTGAACAGAAGGTCGAGAGGGGTAAAATCCTCTATCATCATCCGAATGACCTCAGAGCAACCTTAGAAGGGTGTAAGGTAGAGGTTAAATCTCCCTCCAAACCCATAAGTGCATTCGTTCAGTCTCGTTCCTGAGAGTACGTGTAAGGAAATACAGTAAATATGAACTTAAACCAAGCAAACCGAATCAGTTGAAATGGAGAAAACAAATTCTCTGCAAGCGAAAATTTAACAAATTGTCAAACAAGAATTAACTGGAACAAAACGATGGTAAACTATCCATCGAAATACAAAACTTTAGTCCCTGCTCGAGTCAATGAGCGTAACTCTAAACAAGACAGGGAAAACCCATATTGAGTGGTAAGAACAGAGCGTGAATTTCAAACCATCCAAAATTATCATACCTGCATTTTCAAATGAAATGAGGGACTACGCTGAAGTCTAGACTGAATCACGCTCAATTCTCCAGAGCGTCGAAGTTCACTATCTAGGGACAAATCGAACAAGTAGTAAGGGAAAAGAACTGCCCAGCAAATTAACAATGCAAATTTATATCCATGTTCCTGGAATAGATCAATGAAACCCTAACACGTCGATGAATCCTTGTCGTCGACATGGCAAGATCCCAAGGGTGAAGCAACGGATCGAAGGGCTGGATGTGTTATGTACACCATACGTTCAACATTCAATGTGACAAGCAATACAATAAATGTCATAGCGTCCTGGCCGTGCCACAGAGATTGCCTTGGCACCAGGGTAGGCTGGCGTGGTGAGTTCCAGAGTTACGTGGAGCAAACTCACATGACCGCGAATGGAATGAGACCCATTCCAAACCATACGATGAGACTGAAAATCATATATAAGCTTACGTGGAAAACTAGCTTCACGTCTCAATTCCGTTGAGTCAAATTACCAATTCGTATCACGTGGAGGCCAATATAAATGATTCCCATCTAGATATAAATGTTGACGAGAAGTCAATAAATGGCCATGAGTGCCATGTATGCATAGATAGCAACGTGGGTAAATTAAATCCAACTAAGGTTCATACTTTATAAACGAGTGGTGAACAGGTGTAATCGAAATTGTCCCACATGGGTCTATCGAAATATAACGATATGGTTAATATGTGAAATGGAATTGATACTTAATCTGTCTATCAAACTATAACAATATATTCATTACTATACAAACGAAGGTGAGACATAAAAGTGGGATTGGGATAAACAAATACATTATGTTTGTATTTTAAATATAATTATGTTTGGTAGTACTAATATTGTTATATCCAATTGGGTTGGATATAGTTGAGATATGGAAATAAATTGAAATTGGGAAAACAATTATGATTTGAATAAACCAACATAATTATAGTATAGTATCTTGCTAGAATTATAATTGAAAAGATGAATGCTTGGGAAAAAAAAATTGGGAAGGTAAATGGGAGGTGTGACAATGGCAGTATTTTAATGGTGTTTCGAACAACAGCTATCGATTTATTGATGCCGGGGGCACATTATCATGGTTGTCTACTATAGTCAGGCTAGATGTGTTAGCACCACTGAATCAACGACAGAGGGTCGGTTGCACCAGAGTTGGTTTCACCAAAACCGAGCATGAGGGTGATCTTTTTATTGTATTCCCATCAATTGCCACATTTTTCATTAGGCCAGATTTGAGAGAGAAGCACAATGAATTGATATGAATTGATCTGCTTATGATTTGAGCCATACCCGTTGACCATTCTTTCGATCGGTACCATCTTGATGGCATGCTGAAACCCACAATACGTATTGATTCTTCAGGCAAGTGCCCTAAAATGTAAAATGCACAATCGTAATATACCATCTAGTGTTTGAATCTAAAATTATGTATCCGAAAGAGACTTAAGTCAGGAAAAGGATGTCCCCTGATCTTCCATGTCATTTTGTATAGGTAAAAATCCAAACAAGGTAATTATGCTCTCAAATAGCAGACTATGAACGATGGTTGCTTGTTGTTCGGTGTCTTTCCACATATACTAGCTAAGAAGCTTTTAGATGAGTGTAAGGCATTCCATTCTCTAAATAAGCTGAATTTTTCTATTGATAATGTCCAATATTTGATAATATTTATTCTTGCATATTTGATAGTATTGTCGCAAATGATGGTTGGCTTCAACATTTCTTTTTTATGATTGTCTATGGACTTGCTATGGTTTCTGTTTATTGGCCCATGAGATGCTGCTCCTGCTAATATTTTTTCTATTCATCTTGCATTTCTTATTGTAGGTGTTTCAAGGAGGTCCTCATATGCCTTAAGAAAATATGTTTTGCATGCTAAGAGGTGGTGGATCCACGTTTTAATTGATTTTTTTTTTAATTGTTCTCTTTTTTTCTTTTTTATTGCATGAAACTCACAATTCATTTTTCTATGAACTGAGTTCACGCTTGGTTATCCCTTGGGAGTTGTTGTCTTCCATTACAATGAACTTCTTACTACGCACTTTCTCAAGTCCTTTGTACTTTTATCTTGTTCCTCTTCTTCATGGAAAAAGTGAGGCTAGTTTCTAGATAAGACTGAGGTTGCTCTGCTACTGATTTCAGCTATATAAGAAACTTTCCTTCTAAAAATTTTTAATGTTTTCTTAAGCTAAAATCTATTTGAAGAAAGGGTTAGATGATTGCATAAGTAATTGTTTCTATTGATTTGTTATTTTTTTTATGCAGGTGATATTGAAGCTGCTGATATGGTTATTGAAGTTGTCTTCGATGGTTGTGAAGCTTCTGTAAAGCTGCATCTGATAATCTGCTTCAGGTCCTTTTAGAGCTTCTGAGCATAGGAGGTGGAAGTCCAAGTTTGACTGCCTTTGACCAAGGTGCTAACCAAATTGTCTTTTTGTGCCAACTTGTTGTTTTTCTACTTGCAAAGGTTGGAGAGCACCCACATTCATTAGAGAGAGATACATGGAGAAAGTTATTTTATTTTTTTTAAGGCCTCCTAGCTACCTTAATGAGGTTTTCCACTAGTAGGTATGCCTAGGCACCTCAAAGGAGGTTTTCACCTAGGATATTTTTTTTTCTCTTTTTTTAAACCCAATGACTACCTCATGGAGGTTTTCAATCAGTGAGTCAATCTCAAATGCCTCAAAACAGGTTTTCACCTGAGCTATTATTCTTTCCCCTTTTTTTTCTTTTTCACTTTCCTACTCTACTTGGAAAAAAAAACCTTTTTCAAGTATAGGACTAATTCCAATGGAGCCATGCACACATCAAGATGGAAAATAAGATCAGGTGAACACTTTGAATACATGCTCTGACATGTACCTGAATATAAGATATGAATTTCTTTGAATGGGATTATATCAAGTAATATTGGAGAAGAGTGTGTTGCTGCAACTTAATGACTTTTTGGAACCATATGTCAATATAGTTATGATTCCCCTCATTCACTTGCTGAGTTGGATCACCTTGGATGTCCACTTATATTATGGCAGTCAAGTCTTCCTATTTTTGTTGATTTTTCACTTGAACACATGGAGGAAATGATGGTAAACATGAGGGAACTTTCTCAACATTTGATTATGATTTTTGTTCTTCATCAACTGCAGCCCTCGATATTTTTATCTCGTCATTTGGATCTTGCTCTTCTTGATTTTTTCCTTCAGTGACATTAATAAAATCTCTTCTTTGCAATACCTATCTTGAACTAAGAAGAAGACCATTTAGATCAAGAGGATATGTTTGGTAGTGTTGTACCTCAGCATTGTAAGTGGGCTGAGATACTTCACGGTGTGGGTTTGGAAATGGTGGTACAGTGGCGGTGGATATATGATAAGGTTGTGGTTGAGGTTGTGGTTGTGGTGGAGGTGGATGGTAGGGATAGCATGGAGTTAGGTATGGAGGATATTGAGGGAAATACTAAGGATGTTGAGGACTTTCCCAATAAGGACCTTTCCAACCATGTTTCCAAGATTGGGTTTGGGGTTGAAATGACCAAGGTTTCCAAGGAGCGAGTGTGTCCCAATTAGTTTGAGATGGATGTGAATAAGCTTGAAATTGTGAAGTGAGTCATTGCATCATATCAAGTTGACTAGGTTTTCAGGGTCTCCTTGGAGCTACACATTATAGCTTCTTTAGTGATTTCCTTGCTGCATTTTCTTCCTGGTAAACTTCTTTAAACCTGAGGAGTAATGAGCAACATTTAGTGGCATATGATTCTACATGGATAACAAAAACATCAAAATATTCTTTTTTCTCATTTTTCATTCTTAACATTTCTAATTGTTCACTTAGATTGCTAGGAATTTTTGTTTTAAAGTTATCAAGAAAATTTCCAAGTTCATTTTGCCTTACAAATGTTGATGTTGACTTACTTACTCTTTCCCTTCCTCTTGATATGTGTTTTCACAAATTTCTTGAAATGAGAATTGATATACATCTCCTTTACTCATGAGATTAAGGAGATCAATCCACTCTTCCCTAATTATTCTAAGTAAGAGGGTTTTTAGTGTGTAAAATCCTAAATGATGCAATTTTTCCCTCTTAACATTATACATGAACCTCTCTATTATATCCTCAAGGCTCTCATCTTCTTCTTGGTTCATTATAAAAATTTCTTCTCTAAGATCGTGATCTTTGTATTTCTCTAGAATTATTTTTGGCATATCATTCCATGATTTTATTGAATTACTACCTAGACTCATGAACCATTTAAGAGCTCTACCCTTCAATGTTGTAGGAAACAATCTTAGTTTTTGAGTGTGTGATGAGTAGCTATAATACCTATAAATTATCTAAAATTCAAAGATAAATGTTTCTAGATCCTCTGCCTTCATACCATGGAAGTTGGGAAGGAAATATGGAGGGATGTTCTTCATATGTACACTATTATTCATATCTTGAATGGGAAACCCAATAAGATTTTTTTAATTGTCATCATATTCATCCATATATTCTACCTTCAAAAGAGTATGGTGATGTGGTTCTTACTACACCACATCGTTAGGTGGGGGGGTTGGTATTCGAGAAGTATTTAAAAAAAAAATATGAGTATCCCTACTCTTATGAGGCATGAAATTCAGATATTTTTGTATTTTTTTTAATATTTATGAAATGGCATGAAAATAAATGAAAGTGGAAAATAATGCTAAAAATAAAACCAAAGAATCTACTAGACACCTCCCATGCAACGACGCCAAAAAGTGGTGAGCCTTTGTATTGTACCAAGAGTGCTGCAACTCGAGGGGTTATCCTAATTTACATTATCAACCCACGGTTCGTACAAAATTGGAGGTGACAGTGTTATATACATAGTAGATGCATTATGTTGATTTCATCCTCTTCCGCTTTACGAAAGGTTGCTATTTCAAAGGGTTATCAATGAAGCCTATCACACTTCAATGAAAGTAAACTAAATTGCAGAAAGGAAATGAGAGAAAGAAAATAAATTAAATCGTTGAAAAGAAATGACAGAAAGGGAACTAATGTAAATTGTGGAAAAAAAATGACACAAGGGAAGCTAATTTAAATTGCTAAAAAGAAATAAGATAAAGGAAACTAATTTAAACAACACTTAACTTCGCGAATCGGCTAAACATGCCCTACTCTATCTATCATGCTGCTATCTATGCAACTATACATGACCTAATTCTAATTTGAAGAAGTGTGCATGTAGTTTGGAGGAAAAAGGGCTAAAGAGGCTAATGGAGGGCTTACACACATGAAACAAGGCTTAGAAGTGAAAATATGGGTTTAAACATTACAAAACCTTATTATAGTGTAGAGAAGGTCTTTGGAGCGGAATTGATTGGAAGGTCTGATTGTGGAATTGTGATGAAGGGAAAGGTCATGAAGTGCAAAATGCGAAGGGTTAACGGCTGCAATGAGAAAAATGAAAATTGCGAATAGGAAAGAGTTGCGAAAAGGTAAAATCTACAAGATGCGAATGTGATAGGGATGACGCGGTAGTGGGACCGGTGGCGGACCGAGATCGCAATATCGCATTCGACAGGCAGGAGTGGTAAGTGTTAAAGGAAAGAGGGAAACATTGTGATTTGCAATTTCAATGTGGCAGGGTATGAAGCGATTGTCGCAATCAGCGAAAATGGTAAGTGTTAAAGGAAAAAAGGAAACATTGTGATTTACGATTGCAATGTGGAGGGTACGAAGTGATTATCGCAATCGGAAAAAACAAGTGGTAAGTTTTAATGGGAATGAAATAAGAAATGTGATTTACAATTTATGAAGTACCGAAGCAAGAGAACCGAGGAGAAAAGAAGGGAGTCAAATTTTAATGATTTTCAAGCGTTTTTACGTTAAAAAGGTAAAGGTGAGGTGAAAAGGGAAAAATGCTATGATGTTGAAGAACAGAAAAAGAAATGGAAGGGGTGAAGCGAGATGCGAAGTGCACTATCGGAAGTTTGGAGGAGAACAAAGGAGGTCAAAATTTAAATATTTTTGTGAAAAAAAGGTGCGGCAACTGATAAGAAGAGAGAAAGGAGGGAAATGAAGGTGTAAGAACAAGGTTTAGAAGTGTAACACAGAGATGGGAAGAAATTGTAAGATGAAGCAGAACGGCGTAATGAAATTCCCTGGAACTTTCGATGCTCATTTGTGCAAACAAACATGTGGATTCCTGCATGGAAAACACACAAAAATGCGTGATAAAAACAGTAAATAGAAATCAATTTTTGGGTCTATGGGAAGGTTTAACCTCCTTGAGCTCTATTGACAGAGATGAGAAGGGGATCTTGGCCCACAACCTTTTTATTTATTTTTTCTCCATTATATTACTCATAAGCATATGAAACCTATAGAAACAAACTAAAAGAAAAAAATAAACATAAATTAAACTATGAGAAGCAGAAATAACTAAATGACATAAACAAAGCTAGCTTAATGGCAAAAATGAAAGGATGGTAACAACAGAGAAGTTGAGGCACATGGGTTGGGCCCTAACCCATGAGCCTTGCTATCTGGAACTAGATCAATATAAAGTCATATGAATACTCATTGCATTAAAAATACAGTCTTATTACATATCGAAGGTCTTAAATAGAAAAAGCCTAATAGCTTGCACCAAAGTTCCAACTAGAATCGACTAGAATTGACTAGCTCTTCCTAGCTCTAGCTCTTCTCTATTTATTCTACAAGGCAGCTACCAATAGCTCCCGATAAATTAGTGATTAATTCCAGTTGAATCCCAGTAAAAAAATATTTAGTTCTCTCCTATTTGAGTTGTTTGGCTGCCTCTCGAACTCAAACTACTGGGGAGAATATCTGGGGTGATTGATTCCACTTGACTCCAAGTAAATAGAGATTGAGTGAACTCCTCTTTGAGTTGCTTGGCTGCCTCTGGAACTATAATTGTTGGAGGGGATCTCATGAGGATCCTTTGGCTACCTTGTAGAGTTAAGGAGGGTAGAAAACCCCCTTGAATCTCTCCAATATTTCTCTCAAATTTCCTGATATTGTGCTCATTTATTCTCCAATCTTGATCTTTTAGTGGCAGGGAGAAAGTCCCTAAATCATCTCCTTCTCCAAATCTACATAATCTGCCAAATATTCTATAATAATAACCAATACTAGGCACAAATATGGAATTACCTTTAAATCTTCCTAAGAAAATATTGAAGCATAAGAAAACATTATTAAGTGCAGAAGGAGATACTTAATATATATATATATATATATATATATATATTCATGTGCATAAGGAAGGTAGATGGGCTTAAGAAAGGTTATATGGGCCTTATTTTATGTCTAATTTAGAGGCCCATCACCGGGCTGTAAATATTATTTTTATACATCAAATATATAAATGTAGTCATAATTTCAATGGGGGGGAGTCTAGCTTTGATCAAGAGGATATGATAGAGAGTTTTTTAGTTTATCATGAGGTTATAGTATCAAATTTACTATTGTGACATTCCTCTGCAATGATCATGAGAGTGAAAAGGTGGTCAATAGTTGAGTGATGTCTCCTAAAATCCTTTAGACCTTTTACCACGGTTTTCAAGAAAAAGGCTAAGCTTATTTTTGAAAATGAGCCCATATAGCTCGGCTAGGATGTGGTTAATCATAATGGCCTTGTAGTTAAAGGGAACAATTTTATCCTCAATTTTGAATATAGGCATAATAAGGCTTTGCATCCAAAGATTAGGGAAACCATACTTTACATCCGAATTTAGAAGCTTGTGGAGATGATGAAGGAATATCGATCTTACCATTTCAAATACCTTAGACCACGGTCCTTACATATATTTAGCTTTCCCATTAGCGATATTATTAATTACCAACTCAACGTTTTCCAGAGAAAATATATTTTTCTTAATAGCAGTGCTTAATATGGTTCCCATGATGTCTAGATAGTCATACAACTTCTTAAGATAGTTTCTTCCATTTTCTAAGGGGATAGAATGATTATCTTTAGTTTTATGAACAAGCACATTCCTGCAAAATGTCATGAGTGCAAATTTAGAAACGTGGGGAAGATGCTCTTGTATCTTATTAATATATGAACTCTTCTTCCTCTTGATTACAACTTTTTATATACTTATATTTTGGAGCTTAATGATTTCATTAGAGGCATATCTGATTGCTTTCCAAGAAAGTTTACACTCTTTGTCATACCAAGGATTGGAAGTTCTATTATTCTTCTTATACTTTCTAATGGTATTCGAAATGATAGTATTAAAATTGTAATAAATTTGAATTATATTGTTATTATAAGCCAGGGAGGCTAAATCCTTCATTTCTTAGGTTGTAGATGTATTTTTCTAAGAAATTGAAAGGATATTTCTTATCCAAGTTTTATTTTTTCTTATATGATGTAGAGTTAATATTAGAGAAATATCAGAGTGAAAGAAATATCCTATTGGTTGTATAATCCAAAATATTCATCCAAATGTACTCATTCAAGGGATCAATTTTATGAAGTCAGATGTGTGAGGAAACAATGTTCCTTATATAACATACTATACCACCAAAACACCTCCTCGAGTATTTCTTATTCCAAGTTGACAAAAGAGTGAAACGATCAAGGTGATCCTAGATTTTTCAAGTTCCAAATTTTAAACTAAAAGAATGAGATCAATATCACGCGGGATCCAACTTAACATAGTACCTTTACACTATGGAAAACCATGAGAATTCCAGAAGAGGAACAAAACTAATGCTAGTCTTTATTTATCACTTGTGTTTGGGACTCTAACTCTAATAATAGCTTTTATATTCCTAATGATTGCTCATTTCCCTTATTTTCTTTCCTCATTGATATTTTGGACTTCTTTTCTAAGTTCACCTTGGTTAACATTTATTAGAATTAAGATAGTAAATTAATATAATTTAACAAAGTTTAGAAAGATAAAAATATCTAAAATTTTGTTTAAAATGTTATATATTAATGAGAATTGGGAATAGTTATTGCATTAAATGACGTTAAGTTGAAGCTACGTTTAGATACATGATTTGCATAAGGAAGCTGAACCTAGTTGATATGATGGAAATGGAGTATGTATTAGTAGCCATATATTCTAACCTTAAGTTTTTTAACAAAATACTACGATATCTACACTATTTACATTGCACATTCACTAATACTAACCTAAAAAATTAAAATATATAAATCTTCAAAATGTTACACTAAACCATGATGAATTATTCATCCACTTTAATTTTTAAGTCTCTTGATTAACCATTAAGGAAGGGGGGACATACCATTCTTTATATAATTGCACACTGATAATTTTTTAAGAAAAGTAATTTTAGTTGAAAATAATTATATTATTTGTGTATTAATGGAGAAAAGGTTACATAAGTTTTAACGTATCTCCTTAGTTTAGGACTTGTTCCTAGAATTTAGGAGTCTGTTTGCAACTTCCTGATTTCTTGTGATGTACTTAAAGATGTAATTTATGATTCATGAATGTAGAGTGATCTCTTCATTTGAGTGTAGTCTCTAGGTGCAGTACTCACCTGAGAGCTATAACTCCTTATTTTTCAATTCTATGCATATTTTATCTTAGTATCAGAGCTCAGATTGGGTGAGCCTGATCTTTTATTGCCTTTATGGTTAAATCGCCTTCGTGGCTAAAAGTGGCTTTGTGGCCACGTATACATGAGAGCTTTGTGCTCGGTCGAGCAGGTGGACTACAGTAACACCTGGCTCACGGTCTCAGATGATTTTTTAATCTCTAAGCAGAAGGGGGTTGGCTGTCACGTCTCCCAGACCCAGCTTCTTACCCATACATCATAAACTTGGATATACTCAGCTTTATGCCCTAGCTTAAAAAAAAGACTTATATATCTATATATATATTAGTTTGTATTTCTCAGGTCAGTTTTTCAGAGTTTTGACCAACTCTAGCCCATCAATAGGCCCTTCCTCAAACTTTCCAGTTTGCAAGCCTTATAAAATTTTCAACATTTTAAAGTTGCAGCATCGACGTATAGATGTATGCCTCCACGCATACATCTATCTATACTCAGTTAACCTCCATTGCTCCCACTACATTCCCAGCAGTTTATATGGACGGTAAACAGATGCTCTGTTCATTGTATTTTTACATATGCTTACAATCTTCCCTCACACACACTTTTATCACACACTAGATGTTCAATAGGATTCTCCCCTTATTTTACTGTTACAAACATTCAACAGGTTTGACACTCTGGTGCAGATTCAACTATTCCATGGGAAAACTAGGATACAGATCCTCTTGCTTCAATCAAATGGAGGTCGAGAATACTGAACTGGATAGTTTAGAATCCCTAGTGTTAGATCCTCGTACTTAGTTAGGATTCAACTTCTGCTTTCATATGTTTACACTTACATTTAATAGAATCATTTAAATTCTTAATTCTACAATTCTTTCCATTGTAACACAGCTGACATACTGAACCCCATACTGCTATCACAGGGTTAGTTGTTTCCTATTTTCTGTTATTGGTTACAGGGAATTCTGTTCCATCAATATTGTTATGATAGGTTTAGTTATTTGGTACTTGCTGTTCATGGGTACTGTTTTGTTAACATTTTCTGTCTATACACACAGCAATTAAATATCCCTTTAAAAGACAGCAAGCTACCCCTGTACCTAGTTATTAGATTAGCTGTTCAAATGATCTACCATCTCTAACTTCATTACTACAAGGTACTCATCCCTATAATCCAACCATTTGTCTCTGCTGTCAATAGCTTTAGGTTGCCATTACATGAGTTACTAAACAATTAATCAATCTAAAATTTGCATAATGAACCATAACATAACAATTCATAAATTGCATAATGAACCATAACATCACAATTCATAAATTGCATAATGAACTATAACATCACAATTCATAAATTGCATAATGAACTATAACATCACAATTCATAAAACAGGGATATGTTTAATACAGACTTACAGGAATCTCCAAAATTATGCATGCATACCTCTACTATGACCAGTCCTCCCAACCTTAGAGTTCATTTATCTCTAGAACTCACCCCCGAGCTGAGATCCTCCAAGAACAGACTAACCTCAATCTGTTCTGGAGCAGCTTATTTAAGCTGTGCTTTCCCCAAAGCCTGTTTCCAATTCTGCGTCCAGAATTTCAGGATGCTTTATTCCTGTTTGCCTAGGCTTCCATTTTTGGGATTCTTTAAAGCTGCTTTAAGCTTTTCCTCAGCTTTTCCAGCTTTTCTTTACCTCTTCCCAACTACTCCTCTTCATTGGGGAAATTTAGATTCCTCCTCAAATCTAAATTAATTTCTTTCAAGGATTTTTGAAATATTCTTGGGGATTTGTTGCCTTATCCATCCTCATGGATTTGGCAAGTGATCTCTAATTCTCATTTGGTCATATTGCATACACCATATTTTATTTATTTTTCATAAATAAATAATTAACCACATCCACACAAGTATTTATCCATTGGGGTCCACTCCCCTTTGGATTTATGTTCAAATGTCAAATCTGAAAATCATAGAACTTGGGGGTGTTACATTGGCTCGCTTTCTTCGCTGACAGTCACACCGAGAAGCGCAATTGGCGCGTCTGTTTGGCCCATACCTGCGCCAATGTGAAAAATCATGGGATTGGCATCGAAGCACACGGAAAACCTGCGCTAGCGTCTGTTCCGTCCATACCCGCACCAACATGCCAAATCACGGGATTGGCGCGGACGCACGTGGAAAACCCACGCTAAAATTTTGCCTCGCATTTTTTTTGAACTGGGTGCGGATTTTTCACTCAGAAGGGTGCTACCTCACCTTCAGTGGAAGATCCGTGGAAAGCCTCACTTCGGTGGAAGATCTGTAGAAAGTTACAGATCAGAGAAGTTGTGGATCTGTCGAGGAGAGGCAGATCAGATCAGTTTTGTGGCTGTATTGTGAAACAACGGATTTGCTCAGTGGAGCAACATTATTTTGTAGATTTTCCAGATATTGCTGGATCTGAATCGAAGACACAATGGGTGGATCAGGAGAACTATAAGAATAGTGGCAGATCGATTGTAAGGATCTGACGGGTATTGATTTTTTTTTGTTTGATCAGTTGGGTAGATTCATTTATTTGTAGATCGGTTCAGAATGAGTAACACTATGGAATCATATCTCCATGAGTTTGGAAAACTCGATGGATCTAACTTCACGAATCGGAAGTTTAAGATACAGACCTTTCTTGAGGGTGCAAATGCATGGTCGATAGTTACAAAAGATGAGCAGAGACCGAATTCAATCACAGGAGTGACTACGCAGGAGCAAGAATGGGATAAGAGAGAAAACAAAGAAATTTTTTTGTTGAAGATATCTGTCAAGGACAACATTATTCCAAATATCGAAGAGTGTAAAACATCCTTAGAGATCTGGATGACCATTAAAAGTTTATATCAAACCCAGAACACAAATCGAATTATGGCACTCAAAGGCAAGCTATTTTCAATGAAGATGGACGAAAGTGAGACCATTGTTGCATTCATCGCATGAGTTAAAGATCTCAAAGATGGATTGGGAGACATTGGAGAGAAGGTGGCTGATTCTGATCTCGTCACAATCACGTTGAATGGGATGAGGGATGAATACCAAATGTTCATCACTGGATTGGCAGCAAGGAAGAAAGCTCCTACATTTGATGAATTGATAGGGATCTTGCTGCAAGAAGAGGAGAGACGGAAGAACTTAAAAACATAGAGAGATGATCTTGCTCTGATGGCGAAACGACGATCATTCAGAGGAGAGAAGCCATAGCAGCAATCACAGTCGCAACAGCAGTAGAGAAGAGGATGTACATCATAGAAGAGTATGTATTAAGTTATGTCTGTAAATCATCCTGTAAAAGGATGCTATTATTATGGAAAGAAGGGTCATATACAGATTGAATTCCTTAAGAAGTAGGTAGATGATGCAAAGAAAAAGTTGGCAAAACACAAAGGATACTTTGTTGAAGAAGATGAAGATCTCAGTCACGAATTTCAATTGTTCACAGCTGACTGTGCCCTTTCAGCATCTAATGAGGATGACATTCTAGTGCATCCTCTCACATGACAGGTAAGAGGGAATGTTTTGAAACTATTGAAGAAAGTACATATGGATCAAAAATTTATTTAGGAGATGATAGTGAATATGAGATTAAAGGCTATGGGGATATTTTGGTAAAGTTACCAAATGGTGATATTAGTCGTCTTAAAAATGTGTTATTTGTACCCGGGATTAAGAAAAATTTGATATCTGTATCCATGATAACTGATCAAGATATGCAAGTCGAATTCTTCAAAACTCATTGTGTCATAAAGGATTGCAGGAAAGAAATTGTTGCAATAGGCGTGTGTGTAGGAAGCTTATATAGACTGGATGTAAAAAGTATACCACAGCAAGCCATGGTTGCAGGTGGATTGACAGCTGAAAATTTTTGGCACTAGAGGTTCGGTCATTTGAATTTGTAGGACCTCATGTTATTATAGAGAAAAGGTATGGTTGAGGGACTCCCTGTTTTTCACAGTTTTCAATTAAATTGTGATCGATGTGCCTTAGGTAAAATGCATAGAGAAGACTTTCCTGTGCATGATAGAAGGAAGGAAATAGATATCCTAGAACTAGTGCATACTGACATATGCGGACCTATGCAGACGAGGTCGCTAGGTGGAGCATATTACTTTATTGTATTTAGTGATGATTGCACTAGATATTCATGGGTTTATTTTCTGAGTAAAAAGAGTTAGACTTTCCAGTATTTTATAGAATTTAAAACCTTCGTGGAAAAACAGTTTGGGAAGAGCGTAAAAATTCTCTGCTCTGATGAAGGGGGAGAATATAGGTCAAGGGAATTCATGAAATTTTGCAAATCTCATGGGATTGTGCAGTAGTTTACAGTGCCTCACACACCACAATAGAATGGAGTATCAGAGCATAATAACATAACTTTAGTGGAGTGCGTAAGGAGTATGTTACAAGGTAAGGGTCTATCTAATAGTTTTTGGGCATAAGCTATTAATATTGCTGTCTATTTAAAGAACAGAAGTCCTACCAAATGTCTTGGCTTCAAAACCCCCTTCGAAGCATTATATGGACTCAAACTAGCAGTAAATCATCTAAGAGTATATGGTTCAAAAGCCTTTGCCCATATACCCAAAGCTGATAGGAAGAAATTAGACCCTAAAGCTATCAAATGGATATTTTTTGGATATGGCATTGAATTTAAACACATAATTTGTTCAATCCTAAGTCTCATAAGATATTTGCAAGCAGGGATGTAGTGTTTCATGAACACGTTCAAGAAGGGAAGGATGATAGTGATGATGATTGGCACATTCCATTGTTGATGGAGGAAAGCAGCGAGGATGAACGAGAGCAGGAGAAGAAAGAAGAGAAGGAATAAGGTGATAGAATCAATAATGTGAGCCCAAATAAATCTTAAGAAAACAAATTTGAGGTAAGTCCCCTACCAAGGAGATCAGGTAGGAAGACTCAAATACCATCCAGATTGAAAGACTATGCTTTGATGTCAAATATTTTAACATTGTAGAACCCACTAATTACAAAGAAGCTAGTCAATCTGAGGCATGGAGGGCTACAATGAATGAAGAGATTGAATATATTCTTAGAAATAACACTTGGGATTTAGTTGAACTTCCTAAAGATAAAACACCCATAGGATGTAAATGGCTATTTAAACCTAAAATGAATGCAGATGGAAGTATAGAAAAACTAAAAGCTAAGCTGGTTGCAAAGGGGTTCTCACAGCAAGAAGGTATAGATTTTGATGATACCTTTGCACCTCTAGAAAGTTTAAACACTATTATAATGCTTATTTCTCTAGCGACAAAACACAATTGGGAGCTACACCAGCTTGATGTTAAATCTGCATTTTTAAATTGTGAGTTGAAAGAAGAAATTTACTTAGTACAGCCTAAAGGGTTTGTAAACAAGGGGCAGGAATATCTTGTTTGCAGATTGAAAAAATCACTATATGGCTTAAAACAAGCACCCAGGTCTTGGTATGAAAAGATTGATTCTTTATTTTTAGAGCATGGTTTTCATAGGAGTTTGAATGACCTAAATTTGTATACCAAGTACAATAAACAGGGGCAGATTATTTTGATTTCTTTGTATGTGGATGACATGATCATAATAGGCAATGCAGATAATTTAACCAAAGAAATAAAAAGGTTGATGGCACAAGTTTTTGAAATGAAAGATCTTGGAAGCCTCCATTATTGTTTGGGATTGGAATTATGGAGAGACACTAGAGAAACTTTTCTTACTCAAGAAAAGTATGCCAGAAATCTGCTGGAAAATTTTGGCATGGATTAGTGTAGGTCAGCAGCAACACCATTACAGTAGAATTTGAAGTTGTGCAGTGACGATGGCACTAAGGAGGTGGATGCCACTATGTATAGACAGCTAGTTCGGAGTTTGATATATCTCACAACAGCTAGACCAGACTTGGCATACTCTGTTAGTGTGTTGAGCCAATTCATGTCTAAACCACTTCAAAGTCACTGGGTAGCAGCAAAAAGCGTCTTCAGGTATCTTTGTGGTACTGTTAATTATGGTATTTTATACACTGACACATCTGATGTTACTCTAGCAGGTTTTTTAGATTCAGACTGGGCAGGTAACCTAGATGATCGAAGCTCTATCACAGGTTACGCATTTAGCATAGGATATGGGGTCATAACATGGAGCAGCAAAAAGAAAAGCACTGTAGCATTATCTTCATGTGAAGCTGAGTACCAAGCATTGTCTGCAGCTACGTGTGAAGTGATCTGGTTGAGAAGGCTTCTCAATGATGCGGGAGAAGAACAAAAAAACTCAACTTCCATCAAAAGTGACAACCAGAGCACCATTAAACTAGCATACAATCCAGTGTTTCATAAAAACACCAAACATATTGACACCCAGTTCCATTTTGTCAGAGAAAAACTACAGTAAAAAGAAATCATTGTTGAATTTCGTAAAACTTGTGACAATATGGCTGATATTTTTACTAAGCCTCTTGCACATGTAAAGTTTGAGTTGTTTAGAAGGATGCTAGGAGTTTAGGATAATCCTTTCTCCATTAAGGGGGGGAATTGAAAATAATTATATTATTTGTGTATTAATGGAGAAAAGGTTACATAAGCTGTAATGTATCTCCTTAGTTTAGGATTTGTTCCTAGAATTTAGGAGTCTGTTTGCAACTTCCTGATTTCTTGTGATGTACTTAAAGAAGTAATTTCTAATTCATGAATGTGGAGTGATCTCTCCATTTGAGTGTAGTCTCCAGGTGTAGTACTCACTTGAGAGCTACAACTCCTTCTTTTTCAATTCTGTGCATATTTTATCTATTTTTTCTAGAATTTTTAGATTACTCATATGAGTAAAACTTTTGGTTTAAATTTGAAGAGATAAATGAAAATGAGACACACTTTCTTACGCCAAATTCCAACCATGTACTTTTTAAATATTTTAAAATTTAATAAAATAAATATTTTATTAATTATTTTATTATAATTTTATAAAATATTATTAACGCATTATTAAAATATTGTTTTAAAATGTCTCAACGTTAAAGTCATGTTGGTTATTAACGTTATTTAATTATTTTTTAAATATTTTTTGAAATGATTATTTATAATATTTAATGATATAATTTTAAAATGTTGGTTTAATTATATTTTAAACTTTAGTTAAATAAATATATATTTTTTAAATATTTATTGAAATAATTCTTTTTTTATATTTAATGATATGATTTTAAAATGTTGGTTTTATTTTAAACTTTAGTTAAATAAATATTAAAATTTTTAAAATTTTATTATAGGTTATTATGATTATGTTTTAATAATTAAAAGGTTTTTATAAATCTAGGAATATATTACTATTTTTTTTAATTGAATATATAGACTTTTTTTGTTTTGAATATATAGACTAATCCATCCTGAATGGTATACGTATATATATTCTATTAAATATATATTTTCACAATTTGTCAAAATTATATTTCTTTATTTTATAATTGTAAAATATGTGATAAAATGAAAAAGTATGATATTAATATAAGTAATCTAGATTTCATTTTAACATAGGATCATATCAAGATTGATCAAAATTTTTTAGATACAAACTTGTTTTAGAGTGAAAAGAGATTTGATCTCTCTTTTGATATTTTGATACTTTGTAGTTGATATAGGCTAGTTTAATTTCACCTTTAAAATAGACTAAGTTCCACATGAATAATTTTATTTTTAGTATTAGCTTACTTTTATAGGTTTATTTTTACTTCCATTTTTATTTTATTTTGACTTGGTTAAAATGTTTACATTGCACTAATGTTTTCATTTCATTTTATTTTATTTATTTATTTGGAATTTACAACATTTCCACCATAATAAATTAGAGAGAAAGTCTTAGCACAAATATATATTTATTTCAATTTTTTTTTTTATTATTTAACACCTTAGCCACTAGGGTGTTGAGAATATCTAATGAGTCTCACTTTGAGGGGGAAAAGACCCATTTTCTCAATGTCTTTTGTAAAAATGGTTATAGTAGGTCGCAAGGCCTTAAAGCTTTCCTTAAAGCAGATAAAGGTCCTTTAAATAAAAAAGAGCCTAGTGAGTGGTCCAACAGTGTGCGTTTGTCATTCATTTAGGGTACCACTGATAAGATTGTGAGGATCCTTAAGAAGCATAAGGTATCGTCATCTTTCAAGCCCCTTAACATGATTCCCAACTCTCTCAAGTCAGTTAAAGATCCGATTGACCCTAGGGATGGAAAAGGTGTCTACATCATTCCTTTTTCTTGTGGGACTCCTTACATTGATAAAATTGGTCAGTCTATTAATCGAAGGATCTGTGAACATGCTTTTGACATTAAACATAGAATATTTCGCTTGTCCGCCCTAGCTGAGCATGTAGAAAATACTAACCATCATGTTTGCATCGAAGAGGCTAAGGTCATTTCTAGGATCGAACATTTCCATCATTGTAAGTTAAGAGAGGCCTTAAAAATTGAAAAAAGACCTGTTAATCTCAATAGAGATGATGACTGGAATATCAATAGGTGTTGGATACTGCCTTATATTCTTGATTAATTATTTTTTAAAAAAAAAATTATTGATTTATTTTTATTTATTTATTTATTTTTTCCTTAGACTTCACTCATTAAAAATAAATAAACAAATATATAATAAGAAATATTATATAAAGAATAATAATAAATAAATAATTAAATCAATTTATATATATATTTAGATATTATTATCACTATTAATTAATTAATTAATTAATTAATTAATAATAATAATAAATATATATATATATATATATATATATATATAAATTTAAATCTAAAAATAAAATGTAACGGTAAAGTCAAACTAGCCGTTATCCTAATGGCTAGTTGAGCCATTTCTACATCTATCTAAACTTAATTTTCTAATTTAATCTCTCACCTAGTTCTGATGATGAACCACACTTGTTCGTTCGAAACGCGTCAACCATGTTCCATTGCATGTGACTATTACCAAATTTTACAATTTTTATAATAGATCAAAGAAATTTACACTCAAAAAAATATTGTATATTTTAAAGTTTAATAAAAAGAAATAATAATTAAATTTAAAAAAATTTAATTAATTTTTTTATATTTTAAATTATAATAAAATAAATAACAATATAATTTATGTATTTGTATTATTATGATTTAATAATTAAATGTGTATGATAAATATAATAATATATATATTTTTCTAAATATTTTTATCATAAAACATACTAATAATTTAGTAGAAATTCTTTCGGTAAAAATCACATGCACAAGAACGTGGTCGACGCGTTTCGAACCAACCAGTGTGGTTCATCATCAGGACTGTGAGAGATCAGATCCAGACATTAAGTATGAATAGATGTAGAAATGGCTCAACTAGCCGTTAGGATAACGGCTAGTTTGACTAAGAAAAAGTAAATATTCCATTATTTATTTATTTAATTGATTAATTAATTTCTATTTCTTTATTTATAATTATTATTTTAATAAATTTTACAACCTTTAATATATTTAAACATCTAATTGACCAATTCAATAATATAATGGTAAATAATTTAACCAATCTTAGTGCATATATGTAAATTTTTTATTAAATTATATAATAATCAATTATTATTAATAATTAATAAATATATTTAATTATTTTCCATGTAATCTAACAAAGTATCAATCCAAAATTCAAACATGGAGTCAAACCAATTATAGAGAAAAATAAATAAATAAATAAATACAAAATACAAAATAAAAAAAAATAAAAAAAATATAAATAAATAAATAATAAATAATAAATAATAAATAAATAAAAACAAAAATAAAATATAAATACAAATTAATAAATAAAAATAGAAATATTTTATTATTATTATTTATTATTATTTTAAATAAATAAATAAAGTATAAAAATAAATAAATAAAATTAAATGATTTTCAAATAGAAGTAAATTTGAACATTCTGCCCTTAGGTTCATATGAATTGCTCATAGGAATGGACTGGCTAGAAAAGAAGAAAGCCTTGATGAAATTCTAGGATAAGACTCTGTAGTGTGTAGATGATGAAGGGAACCCTTTGGTTCTCAGGGGAAAACAAAAACCTATCTCTGTAAGACAAATATCAGCACTGCAATTAAAATGAACAGCTAGAAAAGGATACCAATTTTATGCAGTACATGTGGAAGAAACAGAACAGAGACCTGAAGAAAGATTGTTGGATGTTGTGCCAGTAGTAAGAGAGTTTAAGGAAGTCTTTTTAGAAGAGATCCCTCATCTTCCCCCCAAAAGAGAGATTGACTTTTCAATCGATCTGGTGCCGGGAGTAGTACCTGTTTCCCGAGCCCCTTATCGAATGAGTCCCCCTGAACTTATGGAACTGAAAATGCAATTGCAAGAAATGTTAGATAAAGGTTATATCAGACCGAGTGTGTCTCCTTGGGGAGCACCGGTGCTGTTCGTGAAAAGGAAAGATGGAACTTTTCAGATGTGCATTGATTATTGTCAATTGAATAAGTTGACCATTAAAAATAGATACCCTTTGCCTAGAATTGATGATCTTTTTGATCAAGTGAGAGGAGCTTCAGTATTTTCAAATATTGATTTAAGGACTGGTTATCACCAGCTCGGAATTAAAGAAGAAGACATCAGAAAAACAACCTTTCGAACCAGGTATGGTCACTATGAATTTGTAGTCCTACCTTTTGGTTTGACAAATGCCCCTGCCACATTTATGTGCCTGATGAAAAATGTGTTAAATAAGTACTTGGATAAATTTTTCCTTATGTTCATAGATGATATTTTAGTCTACTCAAAAATTGAGGAGGAACATAAAGAACACTTGAGGATAGTGTTGCAAACTCTGAAGGAAAACCAATTATATGCCAAGTTCAGCAAATGTGAATTTTATAAAGATAAGATCCAATACTTGGGTCATATTATTTCGGAAAAAGGGATGGTTTTTTACCCTGAAAAGATAAAAGCTATTAAAGAATGGCCTGTACCAACTGATGTTTTAGCAGTGAGATCATTCATGGGGATTGCAGGCTATTATCACAGATTTGTGGAGAGATTTTCTGCAATAGCACATCCCATAACATCATTACAAAGGAAGGGTGTAAAATTTGAGTGGACTGAAAAATGCCAAAACAGTTTTAACCAATTAAAACTAAAACTTAGTACAGCCCCTATACTGAAGATTGCATATCCTGATAAAGAATTTGTGGTATGTACGGATGCCTGTAGAGAGGGGTTGGGAGGAGTTCTTTTGCAGGAAAATTCAGTTATTGCATATGAATCTAGGAAACTGAAGATACATGAAAAAAACTATAGTGCCTATGATTTGGAGTTAGTTGCTATTATTCATGCTTTGAAAATGTGGCAACACTATCTCCTTGGAAAGAAATTTACGTTGATGAATGATCACATTAGTCTTAAATATTTCTTTTCCCAAACTGATTTGAATGCTAGATAGGCCAGATGACCGTCTTTCCTAAGTGAATTTGATATGGACATAAAACATATCAGGGGGAAAGAAAATAAAATTGCTGATGCATTGAGTAGAAATGCTTGTGAGAATATAAATAGCATTGGAAGTAGTGCCCAAATCGATGTAGAAGATTTGGTGGAAAAGGCAACAAACCAAGATCCAAATTATGAAACACTACTGGTGGAACTACTAAAGAAGGAGAAGACTGATTTCACTCAAAACCAAAAAGGGCTGATCTGTTATAAGAACAGATTATATATTCCAAATGTGGAGTCCTTGAAAAAAGAGATTCTAGATGAATATCACAAACAGCCATATGCAGGACATCCAGGATATCAGAAAATTTTAACAGCTTTGAAAAAGAAGTTGTTTTGGCCAGGAATGAAGAGAGATGTAGCAGAATATTTAACTAGATGCATGGAATGTCAACTAGTCAAAGTTGAGCATCAGCATCCTGCTGGTCTTTTAAACCCTTTGCCGATTGCAGAATGGAAATGGGACACAGTTTCCATGGATTTCATAACATGATTACCCAAAACCAAATACCAACATGATTCAGTGATGGTGGCAGTAGACACTTTAACAAAAGATGCACATTTTGTACCAGTGAAATCTACCTTCGGGACAGCTCAAGTAGCGAATGTGTTCCTGAAGGAAGTAGTAAGGCTCCATGGGGTTCCAAAGGTGATTGTTTCTGACCGAGATGCTAAGTTTACAGTAGCCTTTTTGAAAGGGCTATTTGGAGGGATGGGTACTAAGTTGAATTTTAGTACTGCTTACCACCCTCAGACAGATGGTCAAACGGAGAGAAAAAATCAAATTCTAGAGGACATGCTGAGAATGTATGTGATGGATAGGCCATCAAAGTGGGAAGATTACTTGCATTTAGCTGAATTTTTCTATAATAACAGCTACCAATCCTCCATCAAAATGAGTCCGTTTGAGGCACTCTATGGGAGAAAATGTCGTACTCCCTTGAGCTGGAGCCAGCCAGAGGATAAATTGATGTTGGGGCTAGATGCTTTACAAGAGATGGAAAGAATTGTCAAACAGATACAAAGAAATATCAAGACAGCACAAGATCGCCAGAAAAATTATGCTGATAAGAAGAGAGTACAGAGAGAATTTAAAGTGGGAGAGCATGTGTACTTACGTATTAAACCCAAAAAGAGCACACTTTATGCTGGAATTTGTGCAAAACTGGCTCCTAGATATTGTGGTCCTTTTCAAGTATTAGAAAGGGTGGGACCAGTGGCTTACAAGCTGGCCTTACCACCCCATGTTAGAGTTCATGATGTGTTTCATGTTTCGTTGTTAAAAAGATATGTCCATGATGCTTCTCACATAGTTGATTGGAATGTTGTACAGGTGGAACCAGAAGGGGAGTTTCTGCCAGAACCGCTTCAAATATTGGAGCGGGAAGAAATTGAATTGAGGAACCGAATGGTAGCAAGAGTAAAGGTGCAGTGGAAGCACTTTACTGCTGAAGAAGCTACCTGGGAAAGAGAAGCTGAAATGATGGAAAGATATCCATTTTTGTTTGAAAAATGAACTCTAGTAGTTAAATAACAACACCGAGGATGGTGTTTGCTTTCAGAGGGGGAATATGTAACACCCCTAGTTTATGTGTTTGAAATTAAAACTAGACATTTGAACTTTAATCCTAAGGGGAGTGGACCCCAAAGGACAAGTATTTTGTGAATGTAATTAAATATTTAAATTTGAGGAAATGAATAAAATGATTTTGTGCAGATTGACCAAAATGAGATTTATGAGATCACTTGCTAAATCCATGAGGATGGATAAGGCAAATACTTTCCCCACAATCTTTCAAAAATCCTTGAAAGAAATTATTTCTAATTTAGATTTTTGAGGAAAAATCTAAATTCCCCAATGATGAGGAAAGTAGTTGGGAAGAGGTAAAAAGATGGAAAATCGGGAGGTTGGTCAATTGCAAGAGTGGTATGTCTCTAAATTTATTGGTGTTTTTACTTCCTGTGGTATTAATTGGCTACATATAATAGTTGATTTGTATGTTAGATTTATTACTGCTAAATTTAACAGAATTAATCATAAGGCATTCACCTTTATAATTCTGTATAGTTGTAGACAAGAAATATGTAGAGTAGAATCCAACAGAAACTCTAAACCGAGGTCGGTTTAAATCTGAGGATACATATTCCTCCACAGATAATTTAACTTTAAACTTCTCCTGATCTACTAGTATAAATTTATGCACATGATTAGGATAGAGCAATATGGGAGTTCCTGTACCATAATTGAAAATAGCAATAGATGAACTGAAATATAAACTGTGCATTAAATGAGATAGAAAAAAAAATATACAGACTGACTTCCAGGGTCAGCACATCAGTCATACATAAACAGAAGTACAATAGCAAGTTATTTCTGCATATAAGAAATTAATTCCACAATAGAAGGAAGCAATTATCAGTTAGCATGAGATTTCCCATTTATACTTATTTCAATAAACCTTTCTTACTGTAGAGGCTAAAATTAATATGGGAAAGAAAGTTAAATAAATAATCAACGGGCAGATTTCACAACAGCAGGGCATATTTAGCTGTAATTATTTTATTCTATCATGTGAACTAAATGCAAGAGTGTATAGTGGAGTACTAGAAATGCAAAAGTCTTCTAGACATAAATATATATATATATATTAACACCTCACCTGTAGGTATTCACGAAGCATGATGAGAGATGATGCTAAAAAGGTAAACAAATATCATTTGCAAATTAAGTATAAAATACTTAATTAAGTACTGAACCAATGTAAAGAGCAGAGCTGGTAATACTTTGTACTATTCCAAGAATAATGAAGAGACTTAGTTAACTGTTATGATCAAAACTACAAACCAGGGTAGTATGATAAACATATACAAATGCCTTTGACGACTAACATTCTGAGTGTAAGAATGGTCGATGTAGAATCATCAATCTAACGATATAATAAAATGTGGATTTATAAAACTACATGTAACTGAAATTACACTGTGGAAAAGCACAGTTAAACTCTTCATTCAGATTATTACCATGTTCATGAGTATAGTTTAACAAATGTATTTCCTGAAGGCATTAATATAATAAAATACAACAAAAGTGGGGTATACGTAGTTGCAGAACAATGCCATAAGTACTTATTAATCTGGACACAAGCTAAAAAGAGAAAAGTGCGATTTCTGTTGAAGACACATAATAATACTCGATATTATGCAAATCAAGAAACCATAGAGATATATATATAAACGAAAATCTAAACATTACAAGTCCAGTGTGGCATGGGGACCATATCATAATGTTCCAGGAATTGATATAAGGGAACATTCAGTGTCAGAACTCAAAAATTACAATAGTCACACTTATACAACTATATAAATAAAAATTTTAGGCTGTCAAAAACATTTCTAGAACAAATGCGAGGAGAATTGACTCCTTCTAATCAGCGTTCGGTGAATACCGACCTGTAAATGACAAGAGGAGTCAATGTTAATGCTGAAGGAAGACATGTTTATCGTGGTTCAAGATAAAGTGAGGCGATGGTCGTAAATACCTGTAAGAGACAAACCACAACATGAAAACGATACAGAATGTGACGATGAAGAGGAACACTATCAAAAGTGATAAATGAGGAATGAACAGTTACCTGGTGCGCTAGAACCTCCAAAATTTCAACTAACCTGTCATATACATAGGGCCATGACATAAATAAACCCGAGTTGGATGGTGGGCGTTCAACTAGAATAAAGGAGCTAGCACTCTTGTGAACGAAAAATAGAAATTGTTCCTTACACAGGTCGAGGAAAGGAGTGAACATAAGGTCGAGAGGGGTAAAATCCCTCTATCGTCATGCGAATGACCTCGGAGCAACCTTAGACGGGCGTAAGGTAGAGGGTAAATCTCCCTCCAAACCCATAAGTGCATTCGTTCAGTCTCGTTCCTGAGAATACATGTAAGGAAATACAGTAAATATGAACTTAAAGCAAGCAAATCGAATCAGTCAAAATGGAGAAAAAAAATTCTCTGAAAGAGGAAATTTAACAGATTGTCAGACATGAATTAACTGGGACAAAACGATGCTAAACTATCCATCGAAATACAAAACTTCAGTCCCTGCTCGAGTCAATGAGCGTAAGTCTGAGCAAGACAAGGAAAACCCATATTGAGTGGTAAGAACAGAGTGTGAATTTCAAACCATCCGGAATTATCATACCTGCGTTGTCAAATGAAACGAGGGACTACGCCGAAGTCTAGACTGAATCACGCTCAATTCTCCAGAGCGTCGAAGTTCACTAGCCAGGGACAAATCGAACAAGTAGTAAGGGAAAAGAACCGCCCAGCAAATTAACAATGCAAATTTATATCCATGTTCCTGGAATAGATCAGTGAAACCCTAGCGCGTAGTTGAATCCTCGTCGTCCACATGGCAAGATCCCAAGGGTGAAGCCATGGATCGAAGGGCTGGATGTTTTATGTACACCATACGTTCAACATTCAATGTGACAAGCAATACAATAAATGTCACAGCGTCCTGGCCGTGCCATAAAGATTGCCTTGGCACCAGGGTAGGCTGGCATGGTGAGTTCCAGAGTTACGTGGAGAAAACTCACGTGACCGCGAATGGAATGATACCCATTCCAAATCATACGACGAGACTGAAAATCATATATAGGCTTACGCGGAAAACTAGCTTCACGTCTCAATTCCGTTGAGTCAAATTACCAATTCCTATTACGTGGAGGCCAAAATAAATGATTCCAATCTAGATATAAATGTTTACGATAAGTCAGTAAATGTCCATGAGTGCCATGTACGCATAGATAGCAACGTGGGTAAATTAAATCCAACTAAGGTTCATACTGTATAAACGAGTGGTGAACAGGTGTAATCGAAATTTTCCCACATGGGCCTATCGAAATATAATGATATGGTTAACATGTGAAATTGAATCAATCCTTCATCTGTCTATCAAAATATAACAATATATTGAATGATCAAAGGGTCATTACTATACAAACGAAGGTGAGACATAAAAGTGGGATTGGGATAAACAAATCCATTATGTTTGTATTTTAAATATAATTATGTTTGGTAGTACTAATATTGTTATATCCAATTGGGTTGGATATAGTTGAGATATGGAAATAAATCGAAATTGGGCAAACAATTATGATTTGAATAAACCAACATAATTATAGTATAGTATCTTGCTAGAATTATAATTGAAAAGATGAATGTTTGGGAATTTTTTTTTTTTGGGAAGGTAAATGGGAGGTGTGACACTCTGCCATTAGCACATTATGTAAAGTGTGTAAATTTTTTTGTTTGTTTGTTTTGAGAATCAGGTGCATCTACCTAAGCCCCTACACCCTCATAATTTTGGTGAGTTAAATTTACTTCTTCCAATGTTTTAGATGCTCATGACCCTCCATCACATAGGTTACATATCGCTAATTCCCATGCCACTTGAAACTAGGATCTTGTATTCTTAAATTGTTCACTTTTCTTCAAAATGACCCACAATTCCTTTAATGTAAAACAATGATTGAACTTGAGTTCCACTATGTATTTATTGTTATTTTTTAATGGATTCAAAGTCTACCATTTGGGTTAAGAGAGAAATTTTAACTTGGATATCTCTATTGCATAGAATTCATTTGAGCCACATAAATTCTATATAGTAAATGTGGTACAAAAATGGAGAAACATACTTAGTTGCAAATAATTATCCAACATACTTCTAGTGATTCACGATTGCACTATACTTGTCATCATGTCATTTCTGCAATGCACATGCAACCATAGTGTGCCACAATACATAACCAATTGTCTCTCAAGATATCCATTGCAATAATATATAATATGGAAATGTAGGTTTTTGATCCAATATAAGAAACACCCACTTAAGTATCTATAGTGAATCCTTCTTTTGTATTGGTTTCTAAAAAATCTCTATATTAAGTGGTTGTGAATGGAATTATAATTTTGTGCGTTAAACTCTATGTGTGACGAGGATTGCTATTTCTCTAGCAATATAAGGGTAGTTGATGTTCCCTTGTATTTTTTTTCAAGTGAATGAACTTATTTGATTGGAAACAAACTATTTTTTTTGAAATAAATCTAGTTTCAAAGTGGCATTTATAAGTTTGAATAGCTCAAAAAAAATTGTAAGCTAATGCATGGGCCAAGATGAAGACTAGTGAAAATGGATATGTAGTTGTAAACCATCACAAAAAAATTCATGAAGCAAGATCATATAGCACCAAGAATGGATGGATGACCAATTATGAAGTGGAAGTCATCCGCTAGAAATTAGTTGAATTGATTGTGAAAACTCACATGAAGAAGTACATTGAATGGTTTACAATGTAAACAAACAAGCTAGCAAGAAACACATGAAAGGGTTGGTTGTAATTACTTGATGAAATGAACATCATTTCAAATTTGAATATAGGAAATAATGGTTTGGAGAATATCTATGTTTGATTATGGTGCAATTGTAAGATGAAGGAGAACAACATAAAGAACAAGATTGCTATATTTGTCTTATTAGGCACTGAATGTCATAAACATACACACTCTTCTAAATCCATCAGAAAAATTATATTTAAGTTGAATTTCTTATGTTATTAATATAGTGGTATAAATATCTATGTTGGAAAAAAAAAAAACTAAAAAATATAGTTTGTTAAATTAATTAAAATCTATATTATCTCAGTGTAAGTTAGATATCCACGCTCATGTTATTAGTGCAATACATTCCTCAGAAGATTACATTGTTTGAAATAGTGTCATATAAGACTCTCAATGTATTATTAATGTTCTCAATGTGCTCTCCTACGAATATATTCGTTCAAGACATCATCATGTTTTTGTTTTAGAGATATTCAACTCTTGCTCAATGTAATCTTGGAAGAAAAGAAGAAAAAATTATTATTTACCTTCAAAGTGACATTATTCAGAAATTAATTACAAACATAAATTTTAATATAAAAATTACATCAATAATAGATTACAAATAAAGGATCTAAAAATATATCAATGCAAATATTTGTTATCTTCGTACTAACTCTTATAAGTATCTATTCTAGTTAGACAATTTTACTAAGTTTCCAATGGTATGTATAAACAATTGTTATCCATTTGAAAATACATAGGGAGAAGAAGAGTTTTGATTCCCTAATCATGCCTCAAGAGAAAGTCTCCCTCTACTACCAAATTTGAAATATCTAATAAAAATAATATTAACAATATCTTTTTGCTACTAATAATAATATTTGGTTCTCATTATTTCATATATACAAAATATAAAAATAACTATTTCCAAAATTAATATATGATAATATTACATAAATTTTAAATAAATTTAAGTTTTACAATTATCACTACTTAAGTTATATATATTCCACTCAATAACACCACTGCTCTTTACACCATTAACATTATTATATATATCTATATATATTCATATATTCCATTGAGGCTTTGCACCATTAACGTTAAATATTAAATACATTGCAATCAATAACATTAACCCAATAATGTTCTGCACACGAACAAAACTGTAACTTTCAACCAATACTGTTATGCATAGGGAAAAAACTTTAAAACGCAGGTAAAAAAAACTACAGCCTTGCATTTATTGACAAAAATGGAAAGTTATGGACGAGGATATAAATTATATAATAGTAGTAGTTATTTAACCCTAATTTTGAACGTAACGATCCAAAAAAGACAATCATAAAACTAAAAAATTCACAACCATAAAACTCAAAAATTCCCAATTCATGGTTTAATAAATGGTAATTAAAAGACTATTTTAACTAATGGTAACTAAAATATTGGTTAAAGTTAATTTTGGTGGCAACGGTCCAAAAAAACAAGCACAAAACTCACTAGTTCCCAAGTCATTGTATACGAAAATCGTAAAACCCAAAAATTCCCGAGTCATGGTTTAATAAATTGTAATTAAAAGACTGGTTTAACTAATGGTAATTAAAATATTGGTTAAATTTAATTTTTACTGCAACGGTCCAAAAAAGAAAGCATAAAACTCACTAGTTCCCAAGTCATTGTATACTGATGAATGGAGAATCAGAGGGATCCGTGAATGTGATTAATTAGGAATGAGAGGAGAAAATTCAGAAATGAAGATGAGAGGAGAAATTTCAGAAATGAAGAGGAGGTGATCGAAAGTTTTGCACTTTGAAAACAACAGAAAGGAAGTAGGAGTTGGTAAGAGTTTGAGCAATTTTATGTTCCCTTAATTTGTGTGTTCAATTCATTTTACACATACATTTGTGTAACCTGAAAATTTATTTTCTCTGTCTACAGGTTTAAGCATGGGTGTTCTTTCTCTCTCAAGCACTCTGATGTAAATTTGTCGGTCTTATGGAGCGCTCCATAAATGTTTTGTGTAGTTTTGTATGCATCAATGTCATGTGTTGTGTTGTGGTATGTTTGTAATGTGTGTTCTGTTGTTGTAAGTGTTGTGTGTAAATGTTTGTTTTGTGTGTTTGGATTTGTGTTAATTGAGAGAGAAAGACTTGGGTGAGGAGAGGAGAATATTCACAAATAGTGGAAGGGCTATCTTGATCAACAAATAGTGATTTCGAAGTGAGTTGGTAATCATGGAGATATTTACTTCAGTTTTTTTTTAAATTCATTCCTAGTCCTTTCTTACATTTCCTTTTCTGACGAGTTGTAATTTTAAACACAGGAGCTCCAGCAGCATTTTCAGTGCCTTTACAACAGAGAATTTGGATTTTCCAGCTCTTTTGCAACCACGATTTTTTAGAGTTTCGACAGGAAGTGAAAGATTCCGAGGAAGAAATGTTAGTATTCATTTTTGATGGCCTTGTTCTCCTGTATTTCTTGTTGCAGTGTAATAATATATGTCTTATATGTTTAGTCCCTCTAAGTTTGTTTTAGTACTTTGTGTCCATGTGTGTTGACATAAATGTTGAGGCATTAGGTATTTTGTCATGTAACAAGTCATGTCGCAGGCTATTGACAAAATTGGTACCTCCAAATGCCCAATTGAACTCCTCCTTTTCTCATTTCATGGTGGCGCTCTTTATTACAGAATTCTCTTGAAACGCCCAATTGTGCTCCTCCTTTTCTCATTTCATTGTTGCCCTATTTGTTACAACATTGGCCTCTTCAAACTCCAAATTGAGCTCCTTCTCTTGTCATTTCATGGCTGCTCTGTTTATTAGTCATTAACCTTTTCTCATTTCATGGCTGCTCTCTTTAATAGTAATTAACCTTACGACAGAGAAACAATATATTATGTATGCCTTTTAATTTGGTTCTTCACACATAGAGTAGCCCAAAACCCGGCCTGTTCGTGCAGCCTCCAAAGATTCAGATGCTGGAGAGCGAGATCTGATCTCACTATCCCCAAATAGTGAGATCCTCAAGAGCGAGATGTGATCTCACTATCCCCAAATAGTCACATGCTCTAGAGTTGCGTGATTTGACTATCCCCAAATAGTTAGATGCTCGGGACCGAGATCTTATGCTTATGATCCTATGAGAAGGTGGTTGAGTCACTTGATAAGCACCGCCAAAAACCTGCATATATAGAGACACCCTACAGAGTTAGATTTAAACAATGGTGAGAAAGGCTCGACCCTTTTTGTTTATTGTGCAATTCAAAAGAGATATCTGGAAGAAACTTGAGATGTAGAGATTTCAGTGGTAGGGCTTACGAGGAAAGAAGCTAGCTACATAGCTGCATAGCTGGAATTGTACTCCGTTCAAAGAACATTAGATTTAATTGGAATATTATTTAATTTAATTAGATTTTGAAAAAATCATCATAGTTTCCCGCCCCATAAAGAAACATGGCTCTGTGCTCAATACAATACGAAGCCACATCGGAAACCTAGAATAATCAACTATACTGAAACCAATGCCTCTCGACGGAAATAGAGTTTGACGTGGACCCCATGTATCTTGACCAGTAGTGTACTTGTAAGATTTCAGGATTTCAAATGTATCTTTGTTACTTGTTTCTTTATTAAACCAAATTCTGCTCCAATGTCCATCTTTCGCATGCCTAGTTGTCATCCTTCCACTTTTCACGTTCCTTACACTTTCATGTCACGCATCTTTGTTACTATCCATACACTTTCACATCAGGCCTCTTTGTTCGTATGCTTACACTTTCATGCCTAGCCTCTTTGATATAGATATATATATGTACAATTCTACCAAGTATAACCTGGTATATATATTCTGTTTAATCAATTCTAGCAATTATCGCGTGGTGCAACACCTGTTTATCAATACTCATCCCCTGTTCATCGATGAAAAAAATCCCCTGTTCATTAATGTGATTAATGTGTTTAATGTGTTTAGAAGCCAGCAGGAACCCTTCACTCTTGCACATGCATGCGCAGTCCCAAAACACAACACGGGCAATCAGAATGTCATGATGATGAGATAAAACAATCATAAGCCATCTCCTACAACCAGTTTCACGTGGAAACTCTTATATAATCAAAGATTCATTTTCCTCTCCATTATTAATTACGTAGTTTTATTTTCTAATTATATCACAAGGTGTTTTAGCTTTCAGCGTTTATTTATTTTGTTGAAGTTTCCAATGTAACACAAAGATTCCTTTTTGCTAACTATTACTAATCAGGTAGTTTTATTAATTATATCACAAGGTGATTTTATTAATTAGATCGCAAAGTGTCTTAGCTTTCACTGTTTATTTTCTTTTAAGTTTACAATGTAACATTTAGTTTTACTCACAGAAATATATTTACCAGGAATCACTTTAATCTATTTAGAATTTCTAAAATAAACATGCCTTTTGTTACCTTATATTTTATTATGCATTTTGTTACCTTGTATTTTGTTATGATTAGTTATTCATTAGTTATATGTGTTTTTAATATGCAATTGTTAAATTTAGGTGTTATTATATAAAATTACCAAATTATATTATATTATATTTATATTTTTTTCTTAATATTTTTCATGCATTTTGGGTTTATATAATATTTGTTATACATTATGGGTTTATATAAAAATTTGTATTTAATTATGTTACAAGTTGTTAGGAAGTGTTTGTATATTATATTATATACTAACAATATAATTTCATATTGTATGTTGCAGAAAATTTATCAATACTGAAGTTTCTCGGCGAAGACATTATCTATTTTTATTTTTTGTAATGTTGTAATTAGAAAAAGTTATATATATTTTTTGTTTAGATGGGCCCATCAAAAAATGTACATGAACACAAACTATCATTAATAAAAGGAGTAGGCTCATTTTTTTGTTTTGGAGGGGAATTCAACCCCTCCAAAAGGCTCTTAGGATGGTTAAGTTGTAATGGTTTTTACTATCTTTAGTTTATACTAACTCCAATATGCAAAAAATAAAATATATCATTTTATTATAATAATAATTTAGAAACATGTTTTAAACATGTGGCCAACACACACACAAATGGAAATATCACTTTTATTCACTTAAATCACTTACATTTTTTCAATGTTTTAAACAACTAACCCACATACATACAAATTGTAAAATCACCCTTATTCACATAAATCACTTAACATTTTTACAATATTTTATGCCTCTTCCCAACATGCACATAAATGTCAAAATTACTCTTATTCACATATTTTTTTTTTTTTTTTTCTGAATAAGACTAAATCTATTAAGAAAAGATATATGGTACAATCAGAGCTTGCAGAGAAGCAAAGCTAAATAGCAAGGGAGCCGGAAATGATATAGTATCAACCTTGGTCCCGTAGAGCATCCACGGCATAAGCAAAAGATAATAAAGAGAACAGAAAAGAACGAGCTACACTAAGGAGTCTACCCAGCATGGACAGAGTCTCCCATTCGACATTTTTTCCTTTTATTTTTACTGAAATTGGCCCAACCATTCTAATCTCACTGGACCGGAACCACTTGCAGAATGTTCTGTGCTAAAGGCGGAGTCTCCTTGTCTGAATCGGAAGAAGAAGACTCATGAGAGCGTTTCTGCAAGATCAGAGGCGCAGAAGGATCCTCGAGGCAGGCTGAGGGCGGGTCCTTCAGATGCTCCAAATTCTCCTCTTCCACTTCAATATCCTCCTCATCAGAGCTAGAGGACTCTATGTCATCCATAGGGGGTCTATCACAAGGTTTCCAGCTCTTGTATTTGGATTTGCGATTGAGGTTCTTATTTTTGTCGAGGAATGTTGCACATGTGTTATGGAGATGCCCCGTTTGATGGCAATGGCGACACCTGAAGGTTGTGTTCTCATAGTCCAAAGTTTGCATCCAATGGAAGTCCCCAATTTTAAGGATGATCTGATCTGGCAGCCCTTTGCTAATGTCAATTTCCGCACAAATTCTGCCAAAGGTATATATTCTTTTCCCCCCCCTCTTGTTATATCTGTTGCCAAGAAGCTGCCTAAGGTGTCCCCGATTGCTTGAAAGACAGAAAAGTGCCAAAGATGCACAGGGAGATTTGGAAGCCTGACCCAGATAGGAAGCTTGGTGATGACAGCAGTAGAGGGGTCAAAGTCTGGGAACCAGGGGGTGAGGAAAAGTCTAGCTGACCCCAGAACCAAGGGCCTCCCATTAAGGCTTTCTGGTAATCTTCATTGAAGGCAAAGGCTACAATAAAGAAGCTTTTCGAGCATAAGAAGACTTTGTTGTTGTTGGTCCAATTGGAGTGGATCCACTGGTATAGATCGGCAGTACGGGGCCATAGTCCATTAAATCTACAAATGATGGTTATTTCTGCAAATTTCTAGCATTGATCATCCAGATATGGATGAGTGATTTCAATGGCAGGGGTTTCCTCCATTTTGTCCACCAAGAAAGGTTTGGGAGCCTCAGCTGGTTGGGCTAACTTCTTGGCAGGTTGTGCATGAACTGCATCTTTATAGGAGAAACCTTTGGAGGTGGAGGATTTCCCCACGACACCTCCCCTTAGCCGAAGTGATAGGATCACTGTGACATTTCTTTCAATATTGTAAAAGGAAAGTGGCAGATTGTTGTCAAGCTATTTACCTGCAAAGAGGAGCCGCAGAAGGGAGAAAGGGATTCCCAGCCTTTGTTCGAGGATCTTTGAGAGATGGCGTACTGTAAAAGAGGGCTGGACCCCAAGGAGCAGGGTTTTACCCGTCAGAAGAATTATTTGAATATGAAAAGTTGTTTGCTGGGGATGAGAAGGATCCCGGCTACCAGAGTGAGGAATCGAAGTTGGTTCAGTGAGTTCACTGGGCTTCAGGGCTAGCTCCAAATCTGGGTGAAACTGCTTCTGCATGTGGAAGCACAGTGCAGAAGTGGCTAAGGATATAAATCTGCGGGCAGAGGCGTGGAGAAAAATGAGCCGGCGGCCAAATAAAGTAAAGGCCCGATCACACCTTCGTGCCACCTTGCAGTTAGTCGGCCATGGAGCTGTGGCGGCCATGACTGTCGCATGCTGTAAAGCACACCATTCCTGCAATGTCACACAGTCATAAAATAATGGGCTGTGTCTCGCACAGTTCGCTCGCCGGCAGGTCTGCAGGGGGCCCAAGAAAATACTCCCGCGGGAAATCGCCCCCCAACTCCAGGTACCTTCTCATTCCTCACATGGCTGCGAATGAGCAGATAGCCATTCATTCTCCCCACAGATGCCTCCCTGCATTCAAATCCATGGCCGCAGCACCAGGTCGGCGCAATCCAGTTAGCGGCGCGAGCGTTTGGGTGATGAAACCCTAGGGCAAGGGACAGTTTGCTGGCGCTCTCCATTCTCAATATTATTATTCCCTTTCTTATTCACATATATTATATAACAATTATAACCTATTTATTTATTTATTTTGATTTATTTATTTAATTATATATTTTTATTACAATATGTTATTAGGATATATATATATATATATATATATTATTTTTATTAGTTGTATTTTTATAGTTAGAATTTCTTTGTAGACCATTTCATTTTGGTATGGATTAATAAATAGAATATCTACTTTCATATGATGTGTGTGAATGTATTATTGAGAGTGATTTTATTTCTTCTATGTACTTCTCTATAATGTTTTTTCTTTCTTAATGTCTCATTTTGTATGCTTTTGAGTATAAGTATGAATGTATTCTCTATGTGTGTATGAATGTGTTCTTTGCTACATTTGTATGTGTGTGTCTTGTTTACTTGTATTCTTTGTAAGCGTATGAATGTATTCTTCAAGTCTGTGAAATTCTTGTTTATATTTGCATGTGTCTTGTTTAATTTTATTCTTTGTATGGGTATGAATCGGTTTTTTTTCTACATTAGTATGTGTCTTGTTGACTTGGATTATTTTTATGTGTATGAATGTATTCTTCATGTTTGTTTGAATCTGTTCTTTGCTACATTTGTATGTGTCTTGTTTACTTGTATTCTTTGTATGTCTATGAATGTATTATTCATGTGTGTGAAATTATTTGCTACATTTGTACTTGTCTTGTTTACATGTATTCTTTGTATGTGTATGAATGTATTCTTCATGTGTGTATGAAATTCTTTGCCAAAATTGTATGTCTTGTTTACATGTACTCTTTGTATGTGTATGAAAGTATTATTCATGTGTGTATGAATCTATTATTACCTATATTTCTCTATGTATTATTTAGTTGTAGATACATAAGTGTGATATGCATGAATATACTTTTTTTTTTAACTATCTATTTATATGATTATAAATATAGTATCATTATCTCATATTATTCCCAATATTAACTCATAAATACATTAGTCTAAATATTTTTAAAAAATCTATTATCTTTTTTATTATTATTATTTTATAAATTTTTATTTTGTTTATTTATTTTTATTTTAATCAATTTTTGTTTTTCTATTTTTATTTTTTATTTTTTTTTCTATCAAATTTTTAAATATTAATCATATTAATATAGAACTTTAAAATGAAAAATAGTATAGATATTACAATAGCATTAAAAATTACTTAATATTATCCCTCATTGTACCACTCAATTAATGATTGTCACTCTATAAAGTATAATGCAAACCATAAGACTCAAGGTTCAAAACCCTTAAAAGGGAAAAACTGATAACATAATATTTATAATAGCATCAATATGTAATAACACATATAACTTAATTATTTAATATTAAAATAAATTCATTACAATAAATTTAATTGACTTTATTTAAAATTTTCATTAATTTTAATAATTTAAAAAAAAAAAATCATAATACTATACTTAATAATATGTGGAAAAAATAGTATTTCTGATTTTTTTTAATGTTAATCATTGTTTTCAAAATAATAAATAAAATAAGTACTTCCCAATGTTCATAACATACTAATTAATGTATAAAAAAATGTAATTGTTAACATGATAATATCTATATGCAATCTTCATCACATGTATAAAATAATGTTAATCCTAAAATTTATAATAAGTGTGATGTGTGTGAACATGTCATTTTGTGAGTCAATGTCTGTAATGTTTGTGTGCACCCTTTCTCTGTCAATTGTGTGCATGTCTGCATGTGAGTGATTGTGCCTCATTGTCAATGGATTGTGATGGTGGGAGTCAGTGGTTAATCCCATGCCAATGATGGACTGTTTTTGGGGTCATATAAGCTCTCACCTTCACGTGGTTGACCCTGTTAGTAGAGATTTTACATCTCCAAACCAAGAAGATCTTTCTATACAATAGTTTTAAATTTATTTAAAACATAACACTAAATTCAAAACTTTAAAATGATTTTTTAATAATATTTAAATGATATTTCCATTATTTTAAAAACCTATAAATATACCAACTTTATATATATATATATAGATATAGATATATATAACATTTCTTCAACTATATTAATTATAAACCTAACCTAATATAATTTAATTGTCAATTATTATTATGATTTATCATAAAAATATTTAGAAAATATATATATTATTATATTTATCATTCACATTTAATTATTAAATCATAACAATAAAATAAATGTTATTTATTTTATTAAAATTAAAAATATATAAAATGTAATTAAAAAAATTTTAAAATTTCATTATTACGTATTTTATTAAACTTTAAAATACACAAAATTTAATTAAAAATTATTTAAAATTAATTTGTTAAATACTATTAAAAATTAAAAATAAAATAAATATATATTTGTGCTAAGACTTGCTCTCTAATTTATTATGGTAAAAATGTTGTAATGTCCAAATAAATAAATAAACTAAATTAAATTAAATTAAGACATTAGTATAATGTAAACATTTTAACAAAGTCAAAATAAAATTAAAAACGAAAGTAAAAATAGCAAAATAAAAATAACTAATTATATTAAAAAATATATGTTATTATATTTATCATTCACATTTAATTATTAAATGATAATAATATAAATAAATAGATTATATTGTTATTTATTTTATTAAAATTTAAAATATATAAAATGTAATTGAAAATAAAATAAAAATTAATTATTATTTATTTTATTAAAATTTAAAATATATTAAATTTAATTAAAAAATATTTTAAATTAATTTGTTAAATATTATATAAAAATAAAACTAAATAATTATTATTATGTTTTATGATAAAAATATTTAGAAAATAAATTTATATTATTATATTTATCATTCCCATTTAATTATTAAATAATAATAATACAAATAAATAAATTAAATTGTTATTTATTTTATGAAAATATATAAAATGTAATTAAAACATGTTAAAATTTAATTATGGTTTGTTTTATTAAACTTTAAAATATATAAAATATAATTAAAAATTATTTCAAATTAATTTGTTAAATATTATTTAAAAAAATTTGAAATAAATATATATTTCTGCTAAGTATTTTTCTCTAATTTATTATGGTGGAAATGTTGTAAGGTTCAAATAAATAAATAAAATGAAAACATTAGTGCAACGTAAAAATTTTAACCAAGTCAAAATAAAAAATGGAAGTAAAAATAGAAAAATAAAAATAAACTAATACTAAAAATAAAAATATTCATATGGAACATAATCTATTTAAAATGTGAAATTAAGCTAACCTAGTCTATTTAAAATGTGAAATTAAACTAGCCTATATCAAATACACAGTATTAAAATATCAAAAGAGAGATTAAATATCTTTTCATTCTTAAAAAAAGTTTCTATTTGAAGAAATTTGATCAATAATGATGATATCCTGTGTCAAAATGAAGTCTATATTGCTTATATTAGTATCCTACTTTTTCATTTTATCATATGTTTTACAATTATAAAATAAACAAATATAATGTCAACAAATTTTTAAAATATATATTTAATAAAATATATATACATATACCATTCATGATGGCTTAGTCTATATATTCGATGAAAAACAAAGTTTATATATTGAAGGAAAAAGAAAAATAGTAATATATTATTATATTTATAAAAAACTTTTAATTATTAAAACATAATCATAATAACTTATAATAAATTTTAAAAACATTGAATATTTATTTTACTAAAGTTTAAAATATAATAAAACCAACATTTAAAGTTATATCATTAAATATAAAAAAAGAATCATTTCAATAAATATTTAAAAATATATATATATTTATTTAAGCAAAGTTTAAAATATAATTAAACACCATTTTAAAATTATATCATTAAATATTAAAAAGAATCATTTCAAAAAATGTTTAAAAAATAATTAAATCAGAATAATCATATATTATTTTATTTAAAGCACAATATTATAAAACATAACTTTAACATTGAAACATTTTAAAATACAATATTTTAATAATGCATTAATAATATTTTATAAAATTTTAATAAAATAATTAATAAAATTTATTTTATTAAATTTTAAAATATTTAAAAGTACATGGTTGGCATTTGGCATAAGTGTATCTCTTTTTTTTGTAAGTAAGCTGATATATTAGATCACAATAGTATACAAAAAGTTACAAAAAGGGTTGCCATTACCCGAAGGTAGGAAAGCAGGCCAGCCCAAACAGCTCGAAGGCACAGACACAAAAACTATGGTCAGGAGATAGACAGATAGACATAACAGAAGCTGACAGCTCCACCAAAAAAAACTAACTTGCCATAAGACTGTAAAGTAAGAACTGGCCCTCCACGCAGGGATGCCATCAGATAGCAACTTAAAACCGATAAAGAAATAACAAGTAAATAGGGAAGTACATAGACTAGCAGAAGGAAACAATCTGGTAGGAGATGAAAGGTCCATTTCAACTTTACCTAGTCCTTCAGACGCACTTGGCCCCACTGCACTAGGACCCGACACACTTGGACTCGCCACATTCTAACCCGCTTCATCTTCACTTTGAGGCACATTCCGAGGATGGTGGCGGTGGATAATGGTGGTCTTGGAGTTGTCAGTCAGGATTTCTATTGAAACATTTAAAACATAATGCAGGTACAACTCAAAGATCCGAATGAAACCTTCAAGCCGGCTGGTGAGCATCTTCATCTCCTCATTAAGCGAATTGAAGGAGACTTCCAGCTTGTCCAAACGGGCTGAATTCTTCACTGAGGCCAGAGAGTGAGCATGGAAGGTCTCTTTTACCGTCGTACCTTGACTGCTGAGGGCTTTGGCAAGCAGAGTTTTCATATGCCACGCCATTTCCTATGTTCTCAGAAATTGTGTGGCACGCGTGGTCGGTGTACCAGAATCTTTGATCCAGTCCATCTCCTCCTCGATGTCCTTACTGTTTAAACTAGTTCTGGCATGACTCGCCTCCTTTTCGAGATCATGGATAATAGTTTTGCCTTTCTCAGGGATCGATTGCTAAAAGTTGTCCCGAGCCCACTTGACATTCTTTGCAGCCTTTGAGCTATGAAGCACTCACTCAGACATGGCGGAAAACACCAAACTAGAGGAAAAGAGAGTGAAAATAGTAACAGAAACTGCGCAGCAGAGCCTAAAACCAAATTTGATCCGCGAACTATGCTGAGGGAACCTGTTAGGAATAGAATTAATATATAGAGGAGAGGCCCAGAGCGCGATATAATGGCAAGGGGAATCCGCCCCGTCACGCTAGCCGCCATCCTGGATTCCCCTAAGGTGAGCTCTGATCGGCCAATTATGAGAGCGCATGCCAAACAGGAAACCAAGAACAAACCTCAAGAGCCAGGGCCACGTGTCCGATCTTCCCTTACACTTATTCTGATTCTCGAAATTGCTCTGATAATTCCATCTTTTCTGAAGCTTGACAAGGTACAAATGCCTAAGCTGCCAACTTCGAATAACAAAGAACATTGAAATTCTAATCTGTAGAACCCACATGAATCATTGATGATCAGTACTCTGAAGGTTATTCACCATCCTAGATGTACCTAAAAGGTCTTGTCTCCAAACAAGCGTGCATTCATCACGGAGCGCAAGACAGGTAACATCGTGCCAACAAGTTTCGATGATGTCATGCGGGTGGTTGACCGCATGGTTAGCCAGGGCATCTGCCAAAGTGCTATCACTTCGTCGGATAGCCTGAAGGATGATACCTTTGAGAATAGTGAGATGTTTTGCTATGAGACTAGTAACCATGGCTAATAGCCAATGTTTGGAGACCCTCTCCAGCCGAGTGCCATTTTGAATCTTCCTGGCAGCAGAGATAGCCAGAAGGGAATCACCTTCCACCACTGCTACTCCATTTCCCATATGAATAAGGTTCTGTAGGCCCTGTTCCAAGGTAGCAAACTCCGCTTCATTGTTTGTGGCTTCTCCCAGGGACAAGCTGAAAATGTGGAGAATTCTGCCT
This sequence comes from Pinus albicaulis, assembly GCA_034641835.2. Lineage (NCBI taxonomy): Eukaryota > Viridiplantae > Streptophyta > Pinopsida > Pinales > Pinaceae > Pinus > Pinus albicaulis. Next base: position 212,661 of record JAXQQM020064157.1, on the reverse strand, counting down.
TTATCATTGCGAATGACACAACCATATCCAGCCGAGCCAGGGTTGCTCCTGGAGGCTCCATTGAAATTCAGATTGAGAAAACCTGGAATAGGATGCTTCCAGGGTTGCTGAGATGGAGGATTTTGAGGCCACTATGCCGGGGAATTGAGGTTCATGGCTGTCCCCAACCCAAACATTAGTAAGATACGCTTGTAATCTTCCAAAATTTTCTCTGTCTAAGAAGCTTTGTTGTGGGTTAGAACTATTTCTTTGATATTCTGCATAATGGTTAATTTTTTCATCTTCATTCCTGGTCTCCTGCTGAAAGATTCGCCTGTTTCGTTCTTTCCAAGTAGACCAAACAATGAACCCAGGGCTTAGTTTCCAGAGGTTGTTGACAGTGTCGCATTTAGAAAAATTTGACCTCTAATTGACTATTGTATTCTGAATGGAAGCCCTATCTCTGTCTGTATGCCTAAAGATGTCCTGCATCCACAACCAAAGATTATTCGTCCACCAGCAAGTGTTGAGGAGATGGTTCATGGACTCCTCTGTGCTCAAATAGAGTGGACAACGGGAGGGTCCATAGAAGCCCTTTTTGCAGAGGTTCTCCCAAGTTAGGGTTTTCTATTGTAAAAGTGTCCACAAGAAGGTTTTAATTTTTGGCCACAAAATTGCATCCCAAACATTCTGATGCCCTTGCATATTCTCTTCCAGATGATGTCGTTCGATGTAGAGCTTAGCTTCCTTTAGGTTATAAGTTCCTCCCTCCAATTTTCCCCACCTCAGCTGGTCATCCTCCAGAGAATGCCGAATTTTGCGAGATTCCAACGAGGAAAAAAAGGAGAGAGAAAGGTTGGCCATATCATCCGAATCAAAGGGTATATTGAGGTTCCATTGTCTCCAATGAGGGTTCTCCCTGTTGTCCGCCTAGTACTGAAAAACTTGGTAATTTTCTTGTTCCTCGTATTTTCTTTGAAGGGAGAGATATTCAAAGCACTCCAGCTTAGGCAATTTTTGCCAAGCATCCTCCTAGAAAGGGCCATTTTTCCATTTCGAATTTCCCAAAAGAAGTGATTGGAGATAATATTTCTGTTAGCTTTTGCCAGGTTCTAGATGGGGGATCCAACTTGAATATTCGTCATTCTGATGAGTTCTTGCTGATTCCAATCCTCAACATACTTAGCTTTCCACATTCTATCTCAAGGAAAAGTAGGATATTTGATCCACCTCCACCAAAGCTTTTCCCCACTGGCTTTATTCACAGTTTCTGGGTCGCAGAGCCCAAGACCCCCAGGATTTTGGGTTTACAAAGTTTCTCCCAAGCCACAAGAGCCCACTTTTGTTTAACCGCTCTACCCGACCAAACGAAGGTCCGATGAATATTTCTGATCTTTTGAAGGAATCCTTTGGGTGCTGGTAGGATGGAGAGCATGAACTGAGGAATATCTTGAAGAATGGCCTTGGTCATAGTTAGGCAACCAGTGAAGTTAAGGACTCTGCTATTCCAGCTATTACAATGGGCTTCGAGCTTTGAGAGCAGTTTCTCGCAGTGGAGCTTTTTCCAAGGCTTATCAATGAGAGGGATGCCAAGGTATTTGGAGGGAAGGAATCTTCTACTAAACCCCACAATCGTCATGAGATGCCTTTGGATTGCCAGAGGAGTGTTGAGAGGAATAGCTTGAAGAATGGCCTTGGTCATAGTTAGGCAACCAGTGAATTTAAGGACTCTGCTAGTCCAGCTATTACAATGGGCTTCGAGCTTTGAGAGAAGCTTCTCCCAGTGGAGCTTTTGCCAAGGCTTATCAATGAGAGGGATGCCAACGTATTTGGAGGGAAGGCATCTTCTACTGAACCCCAGAATTGTCGTGAGATGCCTTTGGATTGCCAGAGGAGTGTTGAAAAAAAAAATGGAATATTTATCAAGATTTATGCCCATACTTGAAGCTAAACAAAATAGATCCAGAATGGCTTTGAACCCCCTAGCTTCCTTGACCGTGAGGCTACCATGAAGCATGGTATCATCCAAAAACTGTTGATGAGTGATGGGAGGGTAGTTTGACAGGGGCTAGAGACCCTTTATGGAGTTGCTGGCTTGAGCTGTTTTGATTATTCTACTCAGGCTTTCCATGACAATGACAAACAGAAAAGGGGAGATGGGATCTCCTTGGCGGATACCACGAGAGGGGGTAAAGGGGAAAGAAGGTGCACCATTAACTAGGATGGAATAGCTAGGGGTTTCGACCAGGGCTAAAATCCACTTGATCCACCTTTGATCAAAACCAAAATCAACTAGAATATCCTCAATAAAATCCCAACTGGCCTTATCATAGGCCTTGGAAAGATCTAGCTGAATGATCATTCCAGCTTTTTTCTATGCTTGAAGAGTATGAATCATCTCCTGAGCAAGTAAAACATTATCCGGGATCTGCCTTCCTTCAACATAGCTAGATTGCTCCTCAGAGATGATGCAGGGGAGAATGGGTTCTAATATATTGTCCATGAATTTAGAGATGATCTTTTAGAGCACATTACATAAAGCAATGGGTCAGAATTTAGAAGGGGTGTTGTTCGTTTCCTCCTTTGGAATCAGGGCAATAAAAGTGGAGTTAAGGGACCTGAGGATGGAGTTTGACTTGCGAGAGTCTTCCACCACCCATGAAACTTCGAGCTGAACGATATCGCAACAAGCTTTAAAAAAATCTATAGTGAAGCCATCCGACCCAGGTGCCTTGCCATTAGGCATTTCTTTCACTACCTCTTTCACTTCCTCCAATGTAACTCGGTGGTTTAGGGATTTATTTTGATCTTCTATAATGAGCTAGGGAATAGAGTTCAAGACCTCCCTTCTAGCCTCAGTTCTATCAATCTCAGGTTCAGTAGCAATATGGTTGAAATGATCGACGAGGAGAGAAGAAATGTCCTGATGAGAGCTAAGGGGGTTTCCTAGCTCATCCATTAGACTGGTGATTTTGTTAGCACATCTTTAGTCCACTACCGAGTGATGGAAAAAATGAGTATTCTTTTCCCCTGCCTTGAGCCACTAGATACGAGATTTCTGCTTCCATAAGATTTCCTCCTGTTGACATCTCTCATTCCATTTTAGCAGAGGATCTGTTCCTGGCTGATAGTATCTTGGTTGATGTTTCCAGTGAGCCAGTCGGTATGGATCTGAGCCAATTGGTCCTTTAAGGATTTTTTATCTTTGAAGATATCACCAAAGACCTCTTGGTTCCAATATTTGAGATGAGCCTTGATGTGCCTTAACTGAGCCTACAGCCTATACATTCTGGTGCCTTGGGTTTCCAGCGATTCCTGCCACCAAGATTTGATGTTATTTAAGAATTAAAGATGGCCTAACCAAAATATTTCAAATCTGAAAGGCTTGTTCTTTGGAGTCCCAAGGATGGCTGCATCTAGAGTAAGAGGCCAATGGTTTGACCCTCCAAAAGGAGTTATATATGACTCAACAGTGACCCCCTTCATTAGGATGGAATCCACAATGAGAAAATGATCTAGTTTGGAGGTAATATGTCTGTCCCCTTCCCGCTTTTTATTCCAGGTGAACATACCATTCTTGGGTAGGATATCCACTAAGTTGGCTGCTTGGATGAAATTTTTGAAGGCTTCAGCATCCCTGTTTAAAGTGCTGATACCACCCTTCTTTTTTTCCAACGTTGTAATCATGTTGAAATCTCCACCATAAATGGCTTTAGTAGTTGGATGTCTTTGATGCAATTCTGAGAGAGTGTTTAATAGAGTCAATTTGTCCTCTAATTTCTGGGGACTGTAGACATTTTTGCAAACAAAGGTGCTGGCTTCCCTGATAATTTGCACCTCCAGGGAGATTTAAGATCTAGTAGCCTCAGCACTGATAACATGTATGGAATGAGGATTCCAAAAGGTGGCTAGACCACCCATCAATCCATGACCTTCTACTTCTGTGTAATTCATTATTTTGGCAATGTTTTTCCAGATTCCTTTGATCTTCAGAATAGAACATTTGGTTTCCTGTAAGAAAATCATATCTAGGTTTTCATTTTCATTCTTATTTCTCATTAGTCTTTGTTTCCATTGGCTATTAAGCCCTCTTGCATTCCATGAGAGAGTTTTCATGATTAACAAATTTAGGAGGTGAACGTGAAAGCCTCAAGGGTTTTCATCTTACCCGAGTTGAGGAGAAGTTGACCAAGCTCAAAAAGTTCTTCCTTATTCGTTCTACGTCCTCTTTTCTTTCTATGTTTGACACTATTGTTGGTGAGGTGCAAACCCTAAGCACTGACTCCAAGACTCTTGGTGGCTCCATGACTCCCCTTTAGTCCTTGTAGTTACTCATCTTGTCTTGATAAGAATAAGTAGTTTATCCTATCTATTTCCTCCTCAGGGACATGTTCCATTCCTTTCTTCTTGCATTGTTCCACCATGGAGTCGAGATCCATATCTTCCTTCTCAAGGATGTCACTAAGCTCCATATCCTCTATTCCCTTCTCACTGGATATCATTTCTGCATCTCCTTCTAGGTCCATTGTTTGATTGGTTCCTAGTGCGCTCTCCTTGGTAAACTCCATTTTGGGAGCTATGTCAGCCTGTGCGGGAATTTTTAGGGCCTGTTGCTGATGGTCTTGTGTTTGCAGGGTATTAGAAACAGCAAAACCATCTGCCAAGATCTCAAAGGTGTTGCCCATGGCTCTAAAGGAGGCTCCTTCTTTCGGTTGGGCTCTCCTATTGGCTCTTTGTCTGCCATTTGGACAAGTGAAACTGTCTTGATTCTTCATTGATGACTCTTTGGGTTTCTTAGCCATTTTTTTCATAGGGAATTCCCTAAACAGGTGACCATGTTCATGGCACTTCCGACAGCGGAAGGGGATTTCTTCATAATCTATGGCTTGAAAAAACATCCATCCCTGAATTCTAACCATAACCCATCATGTAAAGCACTAGAGACATCCATTTCAACACAGATACGGGCACAGGAAGTATACCTTTTTTGCAGAGTGGCCTTAGAGGCTTGGATGAAGGTCCCAAATGTGTTGATAATCTATTCCAAGGCCGCAGGTCACCAATAGTCAATAGGAAGAGAGAAAAAACGAATCCAAACTGGAACATGCGTGAAATTTTCCTATTCCAGAGAAAAGTTTAGCTTCCATGGTCTCATATAGAGGCCAGCCAAAGCACAAAAGTAAGGGCTGCCATCAAATATGTGGTCTCCGTCCTCCAGGTTTGTGAAGACGACCGTGAAAAAACCCTTTACTCCTAGGTGTAGCCTTACATCTCCCTTTAGCTTCCACTGTTGACGGATCCAAAGGCATAATGCTTTCTTTGTGGGCTAGAACCCCATAAATTTACAAATGACAGCGTGGACAGATATGTGGTCATGGTAATCCTGTAGCTCCGGGTCAGAGATGATAACCTTTATACTTTCTTTGGCTTTGGGATTGCAACGCCCCACGTCCTCCAGCTTCTGCTCATTAGTGTTTGAACCACCCAACGTCACCTCATGGTGGGCCTGTGCCTCGGTTCCCTCAGAACCTTTGTCTTTTCTCTCTGTTTCTAAAGTTTTTCTATTGGGAATGGAGTCCCTTTTGTCTTTTCATTCCAGAATCTTGATGCCATTTGAAAGTTTCTGCTGTTGGGTTTCCTTTGTATACCCGCCTGCCTTTTTTTTTCCTTTTAACTCCTCTTTCTCCAAACTGGAAGAACCAGAGATCTACACCCCTTCTAGAGGACCTTTTCCTTTTTCCATCATTACCTGTTTAAAATATGGGCCCCCCTGGACCCCTGCTCGGCGCATCTGCTGGGCCAGGGCCAACCCCCGCCAATGAAAACCTGCAATCAGGGCCATGCCCTCCTCCAGATTTTTGAAGAAAAATGAGCCTCTTGCAGAAGAATTCGAACCCTAGCACCCGAGACGAGCAAAAGGGTTTTTTACATAGTCAAGCGGGTGCGTAAGTAAGTGTATCTCATTTTCATTTATCTCTTGAAATGTAAACCAAAAATTATACTTATGAGTAATCTAAAAATTCAAAAAAAAATTACTTTTCTTAAAATTCTATCAGTGTGCAGGTATATAAAAATGATATGTTCTCTATTTCTTAATGGTTAATCAAAAGAATTAGAAATTAAAGTGGACGAATAATTCATCATGGTTTAGTGTAACATTTTGAAGCTTTGTAGATTTTAATTTGGTAGGTTAGTATTAGTGAATGTACAACACAAATAGTATAGATATCGTAGTATTTTGTTCAAAAGCTTAAGGTTAGAATATATGGTTATTAATACATACTCCATTTCCACCATATCACCTACTTTCAACTTCCTTATGCAAATCATGTATTTAAACTTAGCTTTAACTTAAGGTCATTTAATCCAATAATTATTCTCAATTCTCATTAATATATAACATTTAAAAAAAATATTTTAGATATTTTTATCTTTCTAAACTTTGTTAAATTATCCTAATTTGTTATCTTAATTCTAATAAACTTTAACCAAGGTGAATTTGGGAAAGAAGTCCAAAATATCAATGAGACAAGAAAAGAAGGGAAATGAGCAATAATTAGGAATATAAAAGCTATTATTAGAGTTAGAGTCCCAAACACAAATAATAAATAAATACTAGCATCAATCTTGTTCCTCTTCTGAAATTATCGTAGTTTTCCATAGTGTAAAAATACTATATAAAGCTCAACCCAGAGTGATATTGATCTCATTCTTTTAATTTAAATTGTTTATCAATACTCTTCCCCTATTCCTCCATGAAAAAAATCCCATGTTCATTGTCAATGTTTCGAAGTCAAGAGGAAGGGGACATTGGTTAGTTGTCAAGAGAAAGTCATAACAGGTTATGAGATGAACCCTTCACTCTTGCGCAGTTTCAAAACACAACACAGCAGATATGCAATAGTGGGCAATCAGAATGTCATGATGATGAGATAAAACAATCATACGCCATGTCCTACAACCAGTTTCATGTGGAAACTCTTAGATAATCAAACATTATTTTTCCTATCTATTATTAACTACGTAGTTTTGTTTAATTATATCACAAGGTGTTTTAGATTTCAGCGTTTATTTATTTTGTTGAAGTTTTCAATGTAACACAAAGGTTCTTTTTGCTCTCTATTATTAATCACGTAGTTTTATTAATTATATTACAACGTGTTAAGTTTTATTAATTATATCACAAGGTGTTTTCGCTTTTACCAATTTTTTTAAGTTTCTAATGTAACATTTAATTTTAGTGAGAGAAATATATTTTCCAGTCAGAATTTCTAAAATAAACATGCATTTTGTTACTTTTATATATTATGACTAGTTATTCATTATTTTGTTTTATATTTTAATTTAAAAAATATATATAACTTTTAAGAGTTGTCAATTGTATTTACTCAAACCAATTTTATTAATAAAAGTATGTAAGTGTTGTACTGAAATTAAATATTTATCAATATGCATGTTTTTTATCTATTTTTAATATGTAATGGTCAAATTTATATAAAATTTGTAAATTATATGATATTAATATTATAGTAATATTTTTTTCTTATTATTTCTCGGTCAAATTTATATAAAATTTGTAAATTATATGATATTAATATTATATTAATATTTTTTTCTTATTATTTCTCATGCATTATGGGTTTATATAATATTTTTCATACATTATGGGTTTATATAATATTCTTTATGAATTTTGTATTTAATTATGTTACAAGTTGTTAGGAAGAATTTGTATATCATATTATATACTAACAATATCATTTCAATGTTGTATGTTGCAAAAAATTTATCAATACTGAAGTTACTTGTGGCCAAAGACATTATCTAGTTTTATTTTTTTGTAATTTTGTAATTAGAAAAAGTTATCTATATTTTTTTTTAGATGGGTCTATCAAAAAATGTACATGAACACAAACTATCATTAATAAAAGGAATAGGCTCTTTCTTTCTTTTTGGAGGGGAATTCAACCTCTCCAAAAGGCTTTTAGGAAGGTGAAATTGTAACCCTCCTTTGAGTTGTGTTCCTTGTGTTCATGGTTTTCACCATATTTAGTTTATAGTAACTCCAATATGCAAAAACTAAAATATCTCGTTTTATTATAATAATAATTTAGAAACATGTTTTTAACATGTTGCCAATATATGCATAAATGGAAAAATCACTTTTATTCACATAAATCACTTAAAATTTTTTCAATGTTTTAAACCTCTTACTGACATATACAACATTTTTTCAATGTTTTAAACCTCTTACTGACATATACACAAATTGTAAAATCACTCATTTTTTTTTTGTAAGCTTGGTAATTCCTTTTTTTTTTTACTTTTTTTTTTTTTTTTTTTAAACTCCATTTTCATCAACATGTCTAGATACATCACCCCGATCGGGGAAGGGAATTGAACCTGTGATGAGTGCTATAACAGCCCGCCTCATCACCGTTTAACCAAGAGCCCACGGACCACTCATATTCACATAATTCACTTGACATTTTTACAATGTTTTAAGCATCTTCCTGATATGAATAAATTTCAAAATGACTCTTATTCACATATATTATATAACAATTATAAACTAATTTTTTTGGTTTCGTTTTTTATTTTATTTTTTTTATTTTAATTTATTTTTTTATTTAATTACATATTTGTATTATAAATATGTTATTGGGATATTTGTTTTTTATTTTTTATTTTTTCTTATATTAAATAAATATTATTTTATATTTACATTGATATTTAAATTAAATGTGAATATATTATTTAGAGAATTGGTAAATATTTAAATGTTTTTATTATTTATTTGTATAAATTTGTTATGTTTAAATTCTTGTGTATTATTTATATATATATATATATATATATATATATATATATATATATATGCATTTTTATAGTTGAAATTTCTTTGTAGAGCATTTTATTTTGGTATGGATTAATAAATAGAATATCTACTTTCATATGATGTGTGTGAATGTATTATTGACAGTGATTGCATTTCTTGTATGTACTTTTCTAGAATGTTTATTCTTCTATGTTTGTGAATGTCTTATTTAGTATGCTTTTTAGTATTCCTTCATTCTTTATTTCTATGTATACAAGTGCATTTTTTTTTAGTGTTCTTTGAGTGTTAGAGTGGTGCTTCCATTGTTTGTATGTATATAAATTTATTTATTTTGAGGAATTTTTTGTATTATATTCAATGTTTTTCAGTATTCCTTCACTATTAGCTTTGTGTGTGTATTTTTGAAAATTCTTGTGTATGAGTATGAATGTATTATTTGTTTTATTTGTGTGTGTATTATTTACTTGTATTCTTGATATGTGTGTGAATGTATTCTTTGCTATACTTGTGTGTATATTATTTACTTCTATTCTTTCTATGTGTATGAATATATTCTTTGCTACATTTGTATGTGTCTTGTCTACTTGTATTCTTTGTATCTGTATGAATGTGTTCTTCACGTGTGTATGAATCTATTAGTTTCTACATTTTTATGTCTTGTTTACTTGTTATCTTTGTATGTGTATCAATGTATTCTTCATGTGTGTATGAATTTATTCTTTGCTACATTAGTATGTGTCTTGTTTACATATTCTTTGTATGCGTATGAATGTATCCTTCATGTGTGTATGAATGTGTTCTTTGCTACATTTGTATGTGTCTTGTTTACTTGTATTCTTTGTATGTATATGAATGTATTCTTCATGTCTAGGAAATTCTTGTTTACATTTTTATGTGTCTTGTTTAATTTTATTATTTGTATGTGTATAAATGTAATCTTTATGCGTATAATTGTATTATTTATGTGTGTATGAATCTGTTTTTTCCTACATTAGTATGTGTCTTGTTTACTTGTATTCTTTGTATGTGTATTAATGTATTCTTCATGTTTGTATGAATTTGTTCTTTGCTACATTTGTACATTTGTATGTGTTTTGTTTACATGTATTCTTCTAGTGTATGAATGTATTCTTCATGTGTATATGAAATTCTTTGCTAAATTTGTATGTGCCTTGTCTACATATATTCTTTGTATGTGTACAAATGCATTCGTCATGTGTGTATGAATCTATTATTCATGATATTTCTCTATGTATTATTTAGTTGTATATATATAAGTGTGATATGTATGAATATTTTTTTTTTTAACTATCTATCTATATGAATATAAATATAGTATCATTATCTCTATATATAAATATATTATTTCAAATATTAACTCATAAATAAATTAGTTTAAATATTTTTAAAAATTCTATTATCTTTATTATTATTATTATTATTATTTATAAATTATTTTAGTTTTTTAATTTTAAAATTTTTATTTTTATTTTAATCAATTTTTTTAATTTTTATTTTATTTTATTTTTATTTTTAATCAAAATTTTAAATATTAATAATACTAATTTATCACTTTAAAATGAAAAATAGTATAGACATTATGCTAACATTAAAAAATACTTAATATTATCCCTCATTGTACCACTCAATTAATGTTTTTCAGTTTATAAAGTATAATGCAAACCATAAGACTCAAGGTTCAAAACCCTTAAAACGGAAAACACAATAACATAATATTTATAATAGCATCAATTTGTAATAACACATATAAATTAATTATTTAATGTTAAAATCAATTCAATACAATAAATTTAATTAATTTATTTAAAATTATCATTAATTTTAATAATAAATAATTTTCTTTTTCATAACACTATATTTAAGAATATGTGGAAAAAATATTATTTCTATTTTTTTTTTTTTGAAATGTTAATCATTGTATTAAAAATAAAAAAGAAAATAAGTACTTCTCAATTACCATAACATACTAATTAACTTACGAAATAAATGTAATTGTTAACATCATAATTTCTATACTCAATCTTCATCACATGCATAAAATAATGTAAATTCTAAAATGCATAGAATAATGTTAATTCTAAAATTTATAATAAGTGTGATGTGTGTGAACATGTCACTTTGTGAGTCAATGTTTGTAATGTTTGTGTGCACCCTTTGTCTGTTGTGTGCATGTATGCATGTGAGTGATTGTGCCTCATTGGCAATGGATTGTGATGGTTCTCGTCAGTGGTTAGTTCCATGCCAATCATGGACTATTTTTGGGGTCATATAAGCTCTCATCTTTACGTGGCTGACCCTATTAGTATAAATTTTACATCTCCAAACCAAGAAGAGCTTTCTATACAATGATTTTTAATTAATTTAAAACATAACATTAAGTTAAAAACTTTAAATGATTTTTTTAATAATATTTAAATGATATTTCCATTATTTTAAAAACTTATAAACATACCAACTTAATAAAATTTTAACACCGCAACAACAACAACAACAATAATATATATATATATATATATATATAAAGTTACTTTATAACAATTTTTCAACTATATTAATTATAAAACTAAAAGATCCTCCCCTGCTTCGATCCTTCCCACCTTCCGAGCATTTTGCCAACTTCGCCACACCTCTGCTTTAGCTGACCATGGCACCTAGGCTACATCAAAGAAACATCTGTGGTGGCTAGAGAGGGGTGCTCCCTCGTCGTTACCACCACGAGAAGGATAATTTCCTGCAGCTTGTTGAATGCACATCCTCAGGCAATTACGCTAGATAGAGCTTCGAACCAGATTAGGAGGAGAAGGTCCTTGTGCAGGCTTCAAAGAGAGGAAGATGTGGGTCGTAGAAGTCCAACATCGTGCATTAGGCACACCTCCCGCCTCACAAAATCGAGCCTCTTCCATCTCAGGAGGATTAGGGGGAGGATACAGATGTTTGGAATATGAATTTTGAAGGTACTTGGATGCGCGTACCTGACGTAGAATACCCGGTGGCTCCTACCCTTTGCGCATCGATCCCTAATCCTACGTGACCATATGATACAGAGGAAGTGGCTACGCAGGTGTACATCTGCCCCATAGTGGATGAAGAGCCAAAAAATGATGATGAAACCAAAGAATAAGGACTCCAAAGCTGCTTTGTTCTTCCTTGTTTTTTGTCATGCCTACTATCACTACGGAATCTCAAGTTATGCTTATTATTCTTCATATTTTTTTAATTTCTGGCTACATTAGTGCTTCTACACATTTTGTAATTTCCTGTTTCAAGTATTTTCCGAGTTGGTTTACTCCATGGAGGCAACCCCAAAACCACGCAACAAAGGTTGGGATTGATTAAACATAGCTTACCAATGCAACCTATAGCATATGTACTATTTATATTTTTAAATTAATATATATTAGCCTAATTTATGGAGAAAAAAATGTGCACTAATACCAATGTGGTCTATCATACCTCAAGAAAAGAAAAATATTATAAGCTTGATACTTCAAAATATTGTTTCTGTGATCAAGGATAAGGGAAATAAGCACTTGAAGATTGCTATAGTTAGGTTGGATTAATAATTCAAAAATATTGGAGGTGTGGCTCATGATAGGGAATTGAGAGTGGATATGAGTGAGAGTCAGGCAATAAAAAATGAAGATTTTTTCATCTTCCACTATATTAATATCACAAACCCGAGAAATTCTATCATTCCACAGATTATTGTAAGTAGAGCACATCTTGGTTTCATTTTGAATCTCATGAGAACTACTTCTTATCCTAACGATGTTCATTTTCTTCTTGGCGATGGTGAACACAGAGAGAGAATTTTGGTTATCAAGAGTGGGTTTGATCACCTCCTTATAATATCTTAGCTCCCTTTTTCCCTCCAACTTCTTATCATCCCACATATTGTCCTTACAATTGGAGGTAATAGTATGTTTGACACTATATTTTCTTCCCATGATGATCTCCTTCTTAATCCCCCAATGGTTGAGCCAATACTCGGCAACTTTATGTCACCCACCCTTGAAGCGCAGGTGGGGGTTTTGAATAAATTTAGAAGAAATTTTTGGGAGCCTCTTGGATTCGACGTGGTGAGCCCTAGTATTGCACCAAGAGTGTTGCAACTCTGGGGGTTCCCCTACTTTACTTTATCAACTCAAGATTCGTAAAAACTTGGAGGTGACAGTGCTACATACACAATAAGGTGCTATTTTTAAGGGTTCTCAGTGAAGTCTGTCACACTTCAATGAAACTAAAATAAATTGCAGAAAGGAAATTACAAAAGGAAACTAAATTAAATCGTTGAAAATAAATGACAGAAGGGAAACTGATCTAAATTGCTGAAAGGAAATGATATAAGAGAAACTGATTTAAATTTCTGAAAAGAAATGACAGAAAGGAAATTAATTTAAGTTGTAGAAAGGAAACTAATTTAAACCACACTTAACTTTTTCAATCGTTTAAACACACCCTACTTTATCTATCATGCTCTTATATATGCAACTACACATGACCTAATTCTAATTTGAAGAAGTGTGCTTGTAGTTTGGAGGAAAAAGGGCTAAAGAGGCCAATGGAGGGCTTACACAGATGAAACAAGGCTTAGAAGTGAAAAGGTGGGTTTAAACTTTACAAAAACTTATTATAGCTTAGAGAAGGTCTTTGGAGTGGAATGAATTGAAAGGTGCGACGATAGAATTCCAATGGAGCGAAAGGTATTCAAGTGCGAATTGTGATGGGTTAACGGCTGTAACGAGAGAAATGGGAAATGCGAACAGGAAAGAGTTGCGAAAACATAAAATCCATGAGATGTGATTGCGATAGGGATGGTGTGGTAGTGGGACTAGTGGCAGAGCACAATCGCAATATCGAAATTGGCAGGTGGGAGCTGTAAGTGCTAAAGAAAGAGGGATACATTGTGATTTATGATTTCGATGTAGCATGGTATGAAGCGATTATCACAATCGGAGAAAATGAGTGGTAAGTGTTAACAGAGAAAGGGAAACATTGATATTTGTGATAGCAATGTGGTGGGGTATGAAGCGATTATCGCATTCGGTGAAAATGAACAGTAAGTGTTATAGGGAATGGCATAATAAATGCGATTTGCGATTTGAAAAGTACAGTAGTGGTAGAACCGAGGAGCAAAGGCGGGGGTTGAATTTTAATTATTTTCAAGTGTTTCTGCTTTAAAAGGGTAAAGGTGAGGTGAAAGGGAAAAATCATTGAGATGTTGAAAAATGACAAAGGAAAAACAAGGGGTCATGTGAGATACGAAGTGTAGTATCAGGAGTTTCTAGGAGAAAAGGTGGAGGTCAAAATTTAAATAATTTTGTGAAAAAAAAAGGTGTGGCAGCTGATAAGAAGAGAGAAAGGAGGGAAATGAAGGCATAAAAACAAGGTTCAGAAGCATAACACATAGATGGGGAGAAATTGGAAGATGAAGAAGAACGATGTAATGAAATTCTCTGGAAATTTGGATGCTCATTCTTGCAAACAAACCTATGGATTGGTGCATGGAAAACAAACAAAAATGCACAATAAAAATAGTGAACAGAAAACATTTTTTGGGTCTGTGGGAAGGTTTACTCTCCTAGAGCTTTATTGATAGAGATGAGAAGGGGATCTTGGTCCACAAAAATTTTCGATATTTTTTTCCTCTATTTTATTATTCACAAGAAAACGAAACCTACAACAATAAACTAAAAGAAAAAACCAAGAAAAAATGAAGCTATCAGAAGAAGAACTAACTAAATGACAAAAACAAAACTAGCTTGATGGCATAAAGGAAAGAATTGTAACAATAGAGAAGCTGAGGCACCTAGGTTGGGCCCTAACCCATGAGCCTCGATCTCTATAACTAGATCAATAGAAGGTCATAAAAATATGCATTTCATTAAAAATAAAATCTTATTACATCCTGAAGGTCTTAAAGAACGAAAGCCTAATATCTTGCAGTAAAGTTCCAACTAGAATCGACTGGAACTGACTAACTCTTCCTAGCTCTAGATCTCCTCTCTTTAGTCTACAGGGTAGCTACCAACAAATCCCTAGAAAATAGTGATTGAGTCCAGTTGAATCAGAGTAAAAAATGATTGATTTCTCTCCTCTTTGAGTTTCTTGGCTGCCTCTCAAACTCAAACTGTTGGAGAGAAGCTTTGGGGTGATTAATTCCACTTGAATCCAAGTAAACAGAGATTGAGTGAACTCCTCTTTGAGTTGCTTAGCTGTCGCTGGAACTTGAATTGCTAGAGGGGATCTCATGAGGATCCTTTGGCTGCCTTTGAGAGTTGAGGGTGGACAACCCCCTTGAATCTCCAAGATTTCTCCCTAATTTCCTGATATTGTGCTCATTTAATCTCCAATCTTGATCTTTCAGTGGCAGGGAGCAAGTCCCTAAATCATATCCTACTCTAAATCTACATAATCTGCCGAATATTCTCAAAATATTCTACAAAAAAAACCAATATTATGCATGAATATTCAATTACCTTTAAACCTTGCTAAGAAAATATTGAAACATACGAAAACATTATTAAGTGCAGAAGGAGAGATTTAATATATATATTCATGTGCATAAAGAATGTAGATGGGCTTAAGAAAGGTTAGATGGACCTTATTTTATGTCTAATTTAGAGGCCCATCATCATCCCATACTGAAATTGTTGTTCATCCTCTGAGAAAATTATTGATCCTCCCTACCTTATGGTTTTTCCTGCATGCTGACTTATTTCATTGGAGCAACAAAATTGTAGGATTGTTGACTTAATTGTAAAATACACAAGAGGTATTTTTAATAATAATTTATTAATATAAAAATGTATATGTGATGAATAAATGTTAAATGAGGCCCTCCTTATATACCTAGGTAGGTGGCCTTTCATGACTAGGCATTTCTTTTAGAAATGCCCTTTCAATTAACTAATGACTATTTAAATAACCATTGTACTGATCATTTATTATTTATTATATTTGTTATGAATTATATTCATAACATTTCCCTGGTCATCCAAAGCTTTGTCCTTAAAGCTTTATCGTTGACAATTTTTTCTTCGCCTTTAATCGCTAATCATTTCCTTAACTTAGCTCACGTCATTTTTTCTCCGCATGTATAATTCGTTCCTAATACTACCTTGGAACTAGGGTTTAATTAATTTTTTTTTAATAATATTTTTTTAGATTATATAATAAATTAATAAAATTAATTAATTATAATTATATAAATTAATTAGTTGTGATTATAACTTATGTATCTGCTCCAAACTGTATATATATATATATATATATATATAGAACTGGAAGAGTGTATACCATGCCAGCAATGGTGTCAATGTAATGCTTGTAAACAGTGTATCAAACCACAATTATACGCACTGATCCAAGTATGAAAAGACACCAAAACACAGCATTTGACCCTCAACTAGGCACATTGCTTAACAGTGGGGAGATGGTAGTATTTTAATGGTGTTTCGAACAACAACTGTCGATTTATTGATGCCGGGGGCACATTATCATGGTTGTCTACTATAGTCAGGCTAGACGTGTCGGCGCCACTGAATCAACGACATAGGGTCGGTTGCACCAAAACCAAGCATGAGGGTGATCTTTTTATTGTATTCCCATCAATTGCCACATTTTTCATTAGGCCAGATTTTAGAGAGAAGCACAATGAATTGATATGAATTGAGCCTCTTATGATTTGAGCCATACCCATTGACCATTATTTCCATTGGTACCATCTTGATGGCATGTTGAAACCCATAATACGTAGTGATTCTTCAGGCAAGTGCCCTAAAAAATAGAATGCACAATCGCAATATACCATCTAGTGTTTGAATCTAAAATTATGTATCACAAAGAGACTTAAGTCAGGCAAAGGATGTCCCGTGATCTTCCATGTCATTTTTTATAGGTCAAAATCCAAACAAGGTAATTATGCTCTCGAATAGCAGACTATCAACCATGGTTGCTTGTTGTTGGGTGTCTTTGCACATATACTAGCTAAGAAGCTTTTAGATGAGTGTAAGGCATTCCATTGTCTAAATCAGCTGAATTTTTCTGTTGATAATGTCCAATATTCGATAATATTTGTTCTTGCGTATTTATCTTGTTGCAAATGACGGTTGGCTTCAGCATTGATTTTTTATGATTGTCTGTGGACTTGCTATGGTTTCTATTTATTGGCCCATGAGATGCTCCTCCTACTAATATTATTTATAATCATCTTGCATTTCTTATTGTAAGTGTTTCATGGAGGTCCTCATATGCCTTAAGAAAATATGTTTTGCATGCTAAGAGGTGGTGGATCCACGTTTTAATTGATTTTTTTTTTATTGTTCTCTTCTTTTCCTTTTTATTGCATGAAAATCACAGTTCATTTTTCTATGAACTGAGTTCATCCTTGGTTATCCCTTGGCACTTGTTGTGTTCCATTACAATGAACTTCTTACTACACACTTTCTCAAGTCCTTTGTACTTTTATCTTCTTCCTCTTCTTAGTGGAAAAAGTGAGGCTAGTTTCTAGATAAGACTGAGGTTGCTCTGCTACTGATTTCAGCTATATAAGAAACTTTCATTCTAAAACTTTTTAATGTTTTCTTAAGCTAAAATATATTTGAAGAAAGGGTTAGATGATTGCATAGATAATTTTTTCTATTGATTTGTTATTTTTTTTCTACAGGTGATATTGAAGCTACTGATATGGTTGTTGAAGTTGTCTTTGATGGTTGTGAAGCTTCTGTAAAGCTGCATCTGATAATCTGCTTTAGGTCCTTTTGGAGATTCTGAGCATAGGAGGTGGAAGTCCAATTTTAACTGCCTTTGACCAAGGTGCTGACCAAATTGTCTTTTTGTGCCAACTTGTTGTTTTTCTGCTTGCAAAGGTTGGAGAGCACCCACATTCATTAGAGAGAGGTACATGCATAAATGAATTTTTTTTTAAGGCCTCCTAGCTACCTTAATGAGGTTTTCCACTAGTAGCTATGCCTAGGCATCTCAAAGGAGGTTTTCACCTAGGATCCTTTTTTTTCTTTTTTTTTTAACCCAATGACTACCTCATGGAGGTTTTCAATCAGTGAGCCAATCTCAAATGCCTCAAAATAGGTTTTCACCTGAGCTATTATAATTTCCTTTTTTTTTTCTTTTTCACTTTCCTACTCTACTTGAAAAAAAAAACCTTTTTCAAGTATAGGAATAATTCCAATGGAGCCATGTACACATCAAGATGACAAATAAAATCAGGTGCACACTTTGAATACATGCTCATACATGTACCTGAATATAAGAGATGAATTTCTTTGAATGGGATTATATCAAGTAATATTGGAGAAGAGTGTGTTGTTGTAACTTAATCACTTTTTGGAGCCATATGTCAATATAGTTGTGATGCCCCTCATTCACTTGTTGAGTTGGATCACCTTGGATTTCCTCTTATATTATGGCAGTCAAATATTCCTCTTTTTGTTGATTTTTCACTTGAACACATGGAGGAAATGATGGTAAACATGAGGGATCTTTCTCAACATTTGATTATGATTCATGTTCTTCAACAAGTGCAGCCCTCAATATTTTTATCTCGTCATTTCGATCTTGTTCTTCTTGATGTTGTCCTTCAGTGACATTAATAAAATCTCTTCTTTGCAATACCTATCTTGAACTAATAAGAAGACCATTTAGATCAAGAGGATATGTTTGGTAGTGTTGTACCTCAACATTGTAAGTGGGCTGAGATACTTCACGGTGTGGGTTTGGAAATGGTGGTACAGTAGGGGTGGATATATGATAAGGTTGTGGTTGAGGTTTTGGTTGTGGTGGAGGTGGATGGTAGGGATAGCATGGAGTTAGGTATGGAGGATATTGAGGGAAATACTAAAGATGTTGAGGACTTTCCCAATAAGGACCTTTCCAACCATGTTTCCAAGATTGGGTTTGGGGTTGAAATGACCAAGCTTTCCAAGGAGGGAGTGTGTCCCAATTAGTTTGAGATGGATGTGAATAATCTTGAAATTGTGAAGTGATTCCTTGCATCATATCAAGTTGACTAGGTTGTCAGGGTCTCCTTGGAGCAACATATTATAGCTTCTTTGGTGATTTCCTTGCTCCATTTTCTTCCTGGTAAACTTCTTTAAACCTGGGGAGTAATGAAAAAAATTTAGTAGCATATGATTCTACATGGATAACAAAAATATGAACATATTCTTTTTTCTAATTTTTCATTCTTAACATTTCTAATTGTTCACTTAGATTGTTCACTTAGAGATCTTCTTAATTGTCATCATATCCATCCATCTCTTCTACCTTCAAAAGAGTATGGTGATGTGGTTCTTACTAAACCACATTGTTAAATGGGGGGGGGGGGGTTGGTATTCGAGAAGTATTTAAAAAAAATATCTGAGTATCCCTACTCTTATGAGGCATGAAATTCATATATTTTTGTATTTTTTTAAAATATTTTTGAAATGGCATGAAAATAAAGGAAAGTGGAAAATAATGTTAAAAATAAAATCAAAGCATCTACTAGACACCTCTCCTACAACGACGCCAAAATGTGGTGAGCCCTTGTATTGCACCAAGAGTGCTGCAACTCGAGGGGTTGTCCTACATTACATTATCAACCCAGGGTTCGTACAAACTTGGAGATGATAGTGTTATATACATAGTAGATGCATTATGTTGATTTCATCCTCTTCCGCTTTATGAAAGGGTGTTATTTCTAAGGGTTATGAATGAAGCCTATCGCACATCAATGAAAGTAAACTAAATTGCAGAAAGGAAATGAGAGAAGGAAAATAAATTAAATCGTTGAAAAGAAATGACAGAAAGGGAACTAATGTAAATTGCGGAAAACAAATGACACAAGGGAAACTAATTTAAATTGCTAAAAAGAAATAACATAAAGGAAACTAATTTAAACAGCACTTAACTTCGCCAATCGGCTAAACACGCCCTACTCTATCTATCATGCTGCTATCTATGAAACTATACATGACCTAATTCTAATTTGAAGAAGTGTGCATGTAGTTTGGAGGAAAAGGGGCTAAAGAGGCTAATGGAGGGCTTACACACATGAAACAAGGTTTAGAAGTGAAAATATGGGTTTAAACATTACAAAACCTTATTATAGCGCAGAGAAGGTCTTTGGAGTGGAATTGATTGGAAGGTCTGATTTTGGAATTGCGATGGAGGGAAAGGTCATGAAGTGAAAAATGCGATGGGTTAACGGCTGCGATGAGCAAAATGAAAATTTCAAATAGGAAAGAGTTGTGAAAAGGTAAAATCTGCAAGATGTGAATGTGATAGGGATGACGCGGTAGTGGGACTGGTGGCGAACTGAGATCGCAATATCGCAATTGACAGGAAGGAGCGGTAAGTGTTAAAGGAAAGAGGGAAACATTGTGATTTGCAATTTCAATGTGGCAGGGTACAAAGCGATTTTCGTAATCAGCAAAAACGGCAAGTGTTAAAGGAAAAAAGGAAACATTGTGATTTATGATTGCGATGTGGAGGGTATGAAGTGATTATCGCAATCGGAAAAAATGAGTGGTAAGTTTTAATGGGAATGAAATAAGAAATGTGATTTGCAATTTATGAAGTATCGAAGCAAGAGAACTGAGGAGAAAAGAAGAGAGTCAAATTTTAATGATTTTCAAGTGTTTTTGCGTTAAAAAGGTAAAGGTGAGGTGAAAAGGAAAAATCACTAAGATGTTGAAGAACGGAAAAATAAATGGAAGGGGTGAAGCGAGATGCGAAGTGCACTATCGGAAGTTTAGAGGAGAACAACGGAGGTCAAACCTTAAATATTTTCATGAAAAAAAGGTGCGGCAGCTGATAAGAAGAGAGAAAGGAGGGAAATGAACGTGTAACAACAAGGTTTAGAAGTGTAACACAGAGATGGGAAAAAATTGTCAGATGAAGCAGAACGGCGTAATGAAATTCCTTGGAGATTTCGATGCTCATTTATGCAAACAAACATGTGGATTCTTGCATGGAAAACACATAAAAATGCGCGATAAAAACAATGAACAGAAATCAGTTTTTGGGTCTGTGGGAAGGTTTACCCTCCTTGAGCTCTATTGACAGAGATGAGAAGGGGATCTTGGTCCACAACCTTTTTATTTATTTTTTCTCCATTATATTACTCATAAGAAAATGAAACCTATAGCAACAAACTGAAAGAAAAAAATAAACATAAATTAAACTATGAGAAGCAAAAATAACTAAATGACATAAACAAAGCTAGCTTAATGGCAAAAATGAAAGAATGGTAATAACATAGAAGTTGAGGCACATGGGTTGGGCCCTAACCGATGAGCCTTGCTATCTGGAACTAGATCAATATAAAGTCATATGAATACTCATTGCATTAAAAATACAGTCTTATTACTTCCCAAAGGTCTTAAACAGAAAAACCCTAATAGCTTGCACCAAAGTTCCAACTAGAATCGACTAGAATTGACTAACTCTTCCTAGCTCTAGCTCTTCTCTATTTATTCTACAAGGCAGCTACCAATAGCTCCCTATAAATTAGTGATTAAGTCCACTTGAATCCCAGTAAAAAAATATTGAGTTCTCTCCTACTTGAGTTGTTTGGATGCCTCTGGAACTCAAACTACTGGGGAGAATCTTTGGGGTGATTGATTCCACTTGACTCCAACTAAATAGAGATTGAGTGAACTCCTCTTTGAGTTGCTTGGCTGCCTCTGGAACTATAATTGTTGGAGGGGATCTCATGAGGATCCTTTGGCTGCCTTGTAGAGTTAAGGAGGGTAGAAAACCCCCTTGAATCTCTCCAATATTTCTCTCAAATTTGCTGATATTGTACTCATTTATTCTCCAATCTTGATCTTTCAGTGACAGGGAGAAAGTCCCTAAATCATCTCCTTCTCCAAATCTGCATAATCTTCCAAACATTCTCACAATATTCTATAAAAATAACCATTACTAGACACAAATATGGAATTACCTTTAAATCTTCCTAAGAAAATATTGAAGCATAAGAAAACATTATTAAGTGCAGAAGGAGATACTTAATATATATATATATATATATATATTCATGTGCATATATATATATATATATATATATATATATATATATATTCATGTGCATAAGGAAGGTAGATGGGCTTAAGAAATGTTATATGGGCCTTATTTATGTCTAATTTAGAGGCCCATCACCAGGCTGTAAATATTATTTTTATACATCAAATATATAAACGTAGTCATAATTTCAATGGGGGGGAGTCTAGCTTTGATCAAGAGGATATGATAGAGAATTTTTTAGTTTATCATGAGGTTACAGTATCAACTTTACTATTGTGACATTCCTCTACAATGATCATGAGAGTGAAAAGGTGGTCAATAGTTGAGTGATGTCTCCTAAATTCCTTTAGACCTTTTACCACGGTTTTCATGAAAAAGGCTAAGCTTCTTTTTGAAAATGAGCCCATATATCTCAGCTAGGATGTGGTTAATCATAATGGCCCTGTAGTTAAAGGGAACAATTTTATCCTCAATTTTGAATATAGGCATACTAAGGCTTTGCATCCAAAGATTAGGGAAACCATGCTTTACATCCGAATTTAGAAGCTTGTGGAGATGATGAAGGAATATTGATCTTACCATTTCAAATACCTTAGACCAAGGTCCTTAGATATATTTAGCTTTCCCATTAGCGATATTATTAATTACCAACTCAACGTCTTCCAGAGAAAATATATATTCCTTAATAGGAGTGCTTAATATGGTTCCCATGATGGATAGAATGATTATCTTTAGTTTTATGAACAAGCAAATTCCTACAAAATGTTATGAGTGCAACTTTAGAAACGTGGAGAGGATGCTCTTGTATCTTATTAATATATGAACTCTTCTTCCTCTTGATTACAACTTTTTATATACTTATATTCTGGAGCTTAATGATTTCATTAGAGGCATATTCGATTGATTTCTTGGAAAGTTTACACTCTTTGTCATACCAAGGATTGGAAGTTCTATTATTCTTCTTATACAAAGTCTCATTATAGTACTTGCTAATGGTAGTGGAAATGATAGTATTAAAATGGTAATAAATTTGAATTATATTGTTATTATAAGTCAGGGAGGCTAAATCCCTTAAGAAAATGTCTACATTAGTTCTATCGAAGTGAATGTGTATTTTTCTTTCACTGGTATCCTACATGTGGGTGGTATGCATAAGAATATTTACAGACAAAGACATAGGTTTGTGGTTAGATTAATTCTTGTACTTGTTAAGTAGCCCAAAGTTTGTAATATGGTTGAGGACATTGATGTCAAGAATCATATAAATCACGACACTACTACCCACCCTATGGAAACATGTCATCTTACCTGAGAGAGGACACTTGTTAAAACCATTACAAATGATTAGGTCCTGTGAACTACAAAGCTTGAGGAGCTCAGTACTGAATAAGCTCTTGATTATTTCTTAATAGTCTCCCCTACATTTATTGGATAACTCACCATCTTCATCAAACCATAAGGGGTTGGGATTAGAGTTGTTACTTAACATAATATCTTGGGTAGTGGCAGTTCTAGTATTAAAGTACGAAAGAAAAAGGATATTACCTTCATTTCTTAGGTTGTAGATGTATTTCTCTAAGAAATTGAAAGGATATTTCTTATCCAAGTTTTTTTTTTCTTATATGATGTAGAGTTAATATTAGAGAAATAGAAAATTGAAAGAAATATCCTATTGGTTGTAGAATCAAAGATATTCATCCAAATGTACTCATTCAAGGGATCAATTTTATGAAGTCATATGTGAGAGGAAACAACATTCCTTATATAACATACTATACCACAAAAACACCTCCTCGAGTATTTCTTATTCCAAGGTGACGAAATAGTGAAATGATCAAGGCGATCCTAGATTTTTCATGTTCCAAATTTTAAACTAAAAGAATGAGATCAATATCACGTGGGGTCCAACTTAACATAGTACCTTTACACTATGGAAAACCACAAAAATTCCAGAAGAGGAACAAAACTAATGCTAGTCTTTATTTATCACTTGTGTTTGGGACTCTAACTCTAATAATAGCTTTTATATTCCTAATGATTGCTCATTTCCCTTATTTTCCTTCCTCCTTGATATTTTGGACTTCTTTTCTAAGTTCACCTTGGTTAACGTTTATTAGAATTAAGATAATAAATTAATATAATTTAACAAAGTTTAGGAATATAAAAATATCAAAAATTTTGTTTAAAATGTTATATATTAATGAGAATTGGGAATAATTATTGCATTAAATGATGTTAATTTAAAGCTAAGTTTAGATACATGATTTTCATAAGGAAGTTGAACCTAGTTGATATGATGGAAATGGAGTATGTATTAATAGCCATATATTCTAACCTTAAGATTTTTAACAAAATACTACGATATCTACACTATTTGTGTTGCACATTCACTAATACTAACCTAAAAAATTAAAATATATAAATCTTCAAAATGTTACACTAAACCATGATGAATTATTCCTCCACTTTAATTTTTAAGTCTCTTGATTAACCATTAAGGAAGGGGGGACATACCATTCTTTATATAATTGCACATTGATAGTTTTTTAAGAAAAGTAATTTTAGTTGAAAATAATTATATTATTTGTGTATTAATGGAGAAAAGGTTACATAAGTTTTAACATATCTCCTTAGTTTAGGATTTGTTACTAGAATTTAGGAGTCTGTTTGCAACTTCCTGATTTCTTGTGATGTACTTAAACATGTAATTTCTAATTCATGAATGTAGAGTGATCTCTTTGTTTGAGTGTAGTCTCTAGGTGCAGTACTTACCTGAGAGCTATAACTCCTTATTTTTCAGTTCTATGCATATTTTATCTTGGTATAAGCGCTCAGATTGGGTGAGCCTGATCTTTTATCGCCTTTGTGCTTGAATCGCCTTTGTGGCTAAAAGTGCCTTTGTGGCTGTGTGTACACGAGAGCTTTGTGCTTGGTAGAGAAGGTGGAATATAGTAACACCTGGCTCACGGTCTTAGATGATTTTTTAAAATCTGAGCAAAAGGGGGTTGGCTCGCTTTCTTCACTAACAGTCGCGACGAGAAGTGCAATTGGCGCATCTGTTCGGCCCATACTCGCGCCAAAGTGCCAAATCATGGGATTGGCATGGAAGCGCACAGAAAACCCACGCTAGCATCTGTTTAGCCCATACCCACGCCAACATGCCAAATCACAGGATTGGCACAGAAGAACATGGAAAACCCGTGCGAGGATTTTGCCTCGCATGATTTTTGAACTGGGCATTGATTTTTTGCTCGAAAATTTGCCACCTCACCTTCAGTGGAAGATCCGTGGAAAGCCTCACTTTGGTGGAAGATCTATGGAAAGTTGCAGATCGGAGAATTTTTGGATCTATCCAGGAGAGGCAGATCGGATCATTTTTGTGGTTGTATTGTGAAACAATGGATTTGCTCAATGGAGCAAGATTATTTTGTAAATTTGCTAGATATTTCTGGATATGAATCGAAGATACAATGGGTGGATCAGGAGAACTAGTAGAATAGTGGTAGATCGATTTTTAGGATCTGACGGGTATTGATTTTTTTTCTCTGATTAGTTGGGTAGATTCATTTATTTGTAGATCAGTTCAGAATGAGTAACACAATGGAATCATATCTCCACGAGTCCGAAGAAATCGATGGATCTAACTTCAAGAATTGGAAGTTTAAGATATAGACCTTGCTTGAGGGTGAAAATGCATGGTTGATAGTTACAGAACATGAGCAGAGACTGAATTCAATCACAGGAGTGACTACGCAGGAGAAAGAATGGGATAAGAGAGAATACAAAGAAATTTTTTTCCTGAAGATGTCTGTCAAGGAGAACATTATCCCACATATCAGAGAGTGTAAAACATCTTTTGAGATCTGGATGACCATTACAAGTTTATATCAAACCCAGAACACAAATCGAATTATGGCACTCAAAGGCAAGCTATTTTCAATGAAGATGGATGAAAGTGAGACCGTTGCTGCATTCATCGCACGAGTTAAAGATCTAAAAGATAGATTGGGAAACATCAGAGAGAAGGTGGCTGATTCTGATCTCGTCAAAATAACATTGAATGGGATGAGGGATGAATACCAAATGTTCATCACTAGATTGGCAGCAAGGGAGAAAGCTCCTACATTTGATGAATTGACAGGGATGTTGCTGCAAGAAGAGGAATGACGACAGAACTTAAAACCATAGAGAGATGATCTTGCTCTGATGGTGAAATGGTGATCATTAAGAGGAAATCAGCCATAGCAGCAATCACAGTCACAACAACAATAGAGAGGAGGAGGTGCATCGTAGAAGAGTCCGTATAAAGGTATGTCTATAATCATCCTGTAAAAATATGCTATTATTATGGAAAGAAGGGTCATATACAGATTGAATGCCTTAAGAAGCAGGCAGATGATTCAAAGAAAAAGTTGGGGAAACACAGAGGATAATTTGTTGAAGAAGATGAAGATCTCAGTCATGAATTTCAACTGTTCATAGCTGACTGTGCCCTTTCAGCATCTAATGAGGATGACATCTGGTATGTTGATTCTGGTGCATCCTCTCACATGACAGGTAAGAGGGAATGTTTTGAAACTCTTGAAGAAAGTACATATGGATCAAAAATTTATTTAGGAGATGATAGTGGATATGAGATTAAAGGCTATGGGGATATTCTGGTAAAGTTAACAAATGGTGATATTAGTCGTCTTAAAAATGTGTTATATGTACCTGGGATTAAGAAAAATTTGATATCTGTATCCATGATAACTGATCAAGATATGCAAGTCGAATTCTTCAAGACTCATTGTGTCCTAACGGATTGTAGGAAAGAAATTGTTGCAATAGGTGTGCGTGTAGGAATCTTATATAGACTCGATGTAAAAAGTATACCACAACAAGCCATGGTTGCAGGTGGATCGATAGCCGAAAAACTTTGGCACCAGAGATTCTGTCATTTGAATTTGCAGGACCTCATGTTATTACAGAGAAAAGGTATGGTCAAAGGACTCCCTTTTTTTCATAGTACTCAGTTAAATTGTGATGGATGTGCCTTAGGTAAAATGCATAGAGAAGATTTTCCTGTGCATGATAGAAGGAAGAAAACATATATCCTATAACTAGTGCATACTGACATGTGCAGACCTATGCAGACGAGGTCGCTAGGTGGAGCATATTACTTTATTGTATTTACTGATGATTGCACTAGATATTTATGGGTTTATTTTCTGAGTAAAAAGAGTCAGACTTTCTGGTATTTTATAGAATTTAAAACCTTGGTGGAAAAATAGTTTGGAAAAAGCGTAAAAATTCTCTTCTCTGATCAAGGGGGAGAATACAGGTAAGGGGAATTCATGAAATTTTGCAAATCTCATGGGATTGTGCAGTAGTTTACAGTGCCTCACACACCACAATAGAATGGATTATCAGAGCGCAATAACAGAACTTTAGTGGAGTGCGCAAGGAGTATGTTACAAGGTAAGGGTCTGTCTAATAGTTTTTGGGCAGAAGCTATTAATATTGCTGTCTATTTAAAGAACATAAATCCTACCAAATGTATTGGCTTCAAAACCCCCTTCGAAGAATTATATGGAATCAAACCAGCAGTAAATCATCTAAGAGTATTTGGGTCAAAAGAATTTGCCCATATACCCAAAGCTGATAGGAAGAAATTAGACCCTAAAGCTATCAAATGCATATTTTTTGGATATGGCACTGAATTTAAAGCATATAAGTTGTTCAATCCTGAGTCTCATAAGATATTTGCAAGCAGGGATGTAGTGTTTCATGAACAGGTTCAAGAAGGGAAGGATGATAGTGATGATGATTGGCACATTCCATTGTTGATGGAGGAAAGCAGCGAGGATGAATGAGAGCAGGAGAAAAAATAAGAGCAGGAATAAGGTTATAAAATCAATAATGCGAGCCCTAATAAATATGAAGAAAAAAAATTTGAGGTAAGTCCCCTACCAAGGAGATCAGGTAGGAAGACTCAAATACCATCCAGATTGAAAGACTATGCTTTGATGTCAAATATTTTAAACATTGTAGAACCCACTAATTAAAAAGAAGCTAGTCAATCTGAGGCATGGAGGGCTGCAATGAATGAAGAGATTGAATCTATTCTTAGAAATAACACTTGGGATTTAGTTGAACTGCCTAAAGATAAAACACCCATAAGATGTAAATGGTTGTTTAAACCTGAAATGAATGCAGATGGAAGTATAGAAAAACTAAATGCTAGGCTGGTTGCAAAGGGGTTCTCACAACAAGAAGGTATAGATTTTGATGATACCTTTGCACTTGTAGAAAAGTTAAACACTATTAGAATGCTTATTTCTCTAGCGACAAAACACAATTGGGAGCTACACCAGCTTGATGTTAAATCTGAATTTTTAAATTGTGAGTTGAACGAAGAAATTTACTTAGTACAGCCTAAAGGGTTTGTAAAGAAGGGGCAGAAACATCTTGTTTGCAGATTGAAAAAAACACTATATGGCTTAAAACAAGCACCCAGGTCTTGGTACGAAAATATTGATTCTTTCTTTTTAGAGCATGGTTTTCATAGGAGTTTGAATGACCTAAATTTGTATACCAAGTACAATAAACAAGGGTAGATTATTTTGATTTCTTTGTATGTGGATGACATGATCATAACATGAAATGCAGATAATTGAACCAAAGAAATCAAAAGGTTGATGGCACAAGTTTTTGAAATGAAATATATCAGAAGCCTCCATTACTATTTGGGATTCGAAGTATGGAGAGGCACTGGACAGACTTTTCTTACTCAAGGAAAGTATGCCAGAAATCTGCTGGAAAATTTTGGCATGGATCAGTGTAGGTCAGCAGCAACACCATTGCAGTATAATTTGAAGTTTTGCAGTGACGATGGCACTAAGGAGGTGGATGCCACTATGTATAGATAGCTAGTTGGGAGTTTGATATATGTCACAACAACTAGACCAGACTTGGCATACTCTGTTAGTGTGTTGAGCCAATTCATGTCTAAACCACTTCAAAGTCACTAGGTAGCAGAAAAAAGCGTCTTGAGGTATCTTTCTGGTACTGTTAATTATGGTATTTTATACACTGACAAATCTGATGTTACTCTAGCAGGTTTTTCAGATTCAGACTGGGCAGGTAACCTGGATGATCGAAGGTCTATCACAAGTTGCGCATTTAGCATAGGATCTGGGGTCATAACATGGAGCAGCAAAAAGCAAAGCACTGTAGCATTATCTTCTTGTGAAGCTGAGTACCAAGCATTGTGTGTAGCTACGTGTGAAGCGATCTGGTTGAGAAAGCTTCTCAATGATGCGGGAGAAGAACAGAAAAACTCAACTTCCATCAAAAGAGACAACTAGAGCACCATTAAACTACCATACAATCCAGTGTTTCATAAAAACACCAAACATATTGACACTCAGTTCCATTTTGTCAGAGAAAAACTACAGTCAAAAGAAATCATTGTTGAATATTGTAAAACTTGTGACAATATGGCTGATATTTTTACTAAGCCTCTTGCACGTCTAAAGTTTCAGTTGTTTAGAAGGATATTCGGAGTTTAGGATAATCATTTCTCCGTTAAGGGGGGGAGTTGAAAATAATTATATTATTTGTGTATTAATGGAGAAAAGGTTACATAAGTTGTAACGTATCTCCTTAGTTTAGGATTTGTTCCTAGAATTTAGGAGTCTGTTTGCAACTTCGTGATTTCTTGTGATGTACTTAAAGATGTAATTTCTGATTCATGAATGTAGAGTGATCTCTCCATTTGAGTGTAGTCTCCATGTGTAGTACTCACTTGAGAGCTACAACTCCTTCTTTTCAATTCTGTGCATATTTTATCTATTTTTTCTAGAATTTTTAGATTACTCATATCAGTAAAAATTTTGGCTTAAATTTCAAGAGATAAATGAAAATGAGACACACTTACTTACGCCAAATGCCAACCATGTACTTTTTAAATATTTTAAAATTTAATAAAATAAATATTTTATTAATTATTTTATTATAATTTTATAAAATATTATTAATGCGTTATTAAAATATTTTTTTAAAATGTCTCAACGTTAAAGTTATGTTTTATAATATTTTGCTTTAAATAAAATAATATATGATTATTATGGTTTAATTATTTTTTAATTATTTTTTTAAATGATTCTTTATAATATTTAATGATATAATTTTAAACTGTTGGTTTAATTATATCTTAAACTTTAGCTAAATAAATATATAATTTTTAAATATTTATTGAAATAATTCTTTTTTATATTCAATGATATGATTTTAAAATGTTGGTTTTATTTTAAAATTTAGTTAAATAAATATTCAATTTTTTAAAATTTTATTATAGGTTATTATGATTATGTTTTAATAATTAAAAGGTTTTTATAAATCTAGGAATATATTACTATTTTTTTTAATTGAATATATAGACTAATCCATCATGAATGGTATACATATATATATTCTATTAAATATATATTTTCAGAATTTGTCGAAATTATATTTATTTATTTTATAATTGTAAAATATATGATAAAATGAAAAAGTATGATATTAATATAAGTAATCTAGATTTAATTTTAACATAGGATCACATCAAGATTGATCAAAAATTTTTAGATAGAAACTTCTTTTAGAGTGAAAAGAGATTTGATCTCTCTTTTGATATTCTGAAGATGCTCTAAATTTGATTTCCGTCTAGGTTTCTTTGGGGGTTGTTCGGGCTAGAGCTGCTTCCCTCTAGAAGCCTGAGCACTTGACTGTCGCTTCCCCATGTTATCTTGCCACCTACAACGCAATACAAACTGACATGAAAACAATGACAGAGCATCAGCTTGAGGCCACCCTGCTCGATTTCTAGGAGTAGCAACAGTATGTCAGGCTGCTAAACAAATCATTGACGAGAGAGGCTCCATTGACCGATGAGCCATAATACTTAGGCGGAGAATGCAAGTGTTATGGTTGAGAACAGAGCTAAAAAACAACAGAGGCAGTGGGTTGAGCAAAGGGTGAAGATGGGGAGCCGCATTAAGATGAAGAATCTTACTGTCTATACTCCTATTTAAGGCTTTAGAAAAAGGGCAAGAAAATTGACTTTGATTATTTGCATAAGCAGTACTAAGGAACCACCTAAAACCTTCTAGCATACCAGTAGCCCTTGAAAAATTCAGATGGAAAGCCCAACTCCAGGGCAACCTGACACGACCCACATAATAAATTCTTAACATCAATAGAATACGAGACAGGATTACCCATGTATTGATGCCATAACGGAATATAGGTTTGCGAGGATCTCTGAAATAGGGTTTAACAGGCTTCAGAGTTGGGATAACACGGCCTATAATCATTAGCAAAACCAGGATAATCTTATGTGACATTTTTGTAAGTAAGACAGTTCCTATAACCACGAAGCCTGTGCTAATTAACTGCAGAGCATAACCGAGAACTATAAACAGAACCAGAATTTCCATGCAATACATGTTCTTGAACAAGACGGTCCCAATTTCAATCATGAAAATTAGAAGGAGACTCGATACATACCCTGGTTGAGTTATTTGGTTGGGAGGTTGAAGAGTGCTTGGCTTCCTTCTCAGCAGTCTCCAAACTCTTGCATGCAGAGTGCAATGCATGAAAGAATGGATAAGGGAACGCGAGCAACTTACCTTAACGAGAACTTTCCTCCCAGACCTTGACAAACCAGGATGGCCTGCCTGCAGCATAATTAAAGGTTGATCTGCCATGCACTGCCATAATCTGCTATTTTCCTACGTCATTATGGAATGAAAGTGTGCAAAGGAAATGCAACCGCCTGCGTTCATCTCTTATGATGCGCTCCTGACAAGTGGCCACCCCGATCGGGGGGTTGGAGATATTTATTTACAATTAGTTGAAGGGAGTGGAGTTCCACGTTCCAGATGGCTTCATTAGGGCTGCAATCAATATGTCAGTTTGGATGTTGACATCCCCAATTTGCTAGATAGTCTACTGCTACATTTCCTTTCCTTCTGATGTGGCCTGGAAGTATGTACTGAACCTGTTTCATCACCTGACTTAATTCCTGAATGAGAGTGGTTGTTCTCCAACTTTGAGTGATTTTCTCCCAGCGTGTGCCTTGCTGTAACTTTCAGAGGATATTTGTGACTAGTTCCAAATCTCCTTCAACGATGAGGCGTTGATAATTCTCTCTGATTGCAATGATAAGACCTTGCTTCACTGCTATAAGTTTAGCTTCATTATTTGTTGCATGGCCTAGATCTAAGGCATAGCACCGACAGATAGCTCCGTGAGAATTTCTGAAGATTCCTCCTGATCCTGCTTGTCCCAGGTTACCTTTTGAGGCTCCATCATAATTTAGTTTGATAAATCCTTGCTGGGGAGGGGACCAAATTTCTGCGATGGATTTGATTGATGGTCTATATTTCCAAATATTTTTTGATAGCATCTATGGTTTGAGGTTGAGAGCGTTTAAAATATTTTTTTCATAACCCACAGCCATCCAATCCTCATATGTCCAAATCTCTACTAAAATTGTTTCCCGAATATTTTCTATGTATCTTTGCCAGATGTTTTGCAGTGGTTGTGCTGTGTCTTCAAACACCCTGCAATTCCTCTCTTTCCAAGTGTTCCAAAGTAGGAATCCAAATGATATTTCCCATGCTTGATTAATTACTTGACAGTGAAACCTCCCCTTGTGCCAGTTACTGATGGTTTCTGTAATGATGTCGTTATTTTTATCCGTTTGTTGAAATAAATGTTCCAATTTCTCCCACAGTGTTTGAACCCGTGGGCAAGCAATTAGAATATGTTCAACTGTTCCTGCCTCTCCTTCACAGACAGTGCATCTAGACGGTCCTATCATCCCCCGTTTTTGCAAATTTTCCCAAGTTAAAATTATTTTATGGCTTAGCAGCCATAGAAAGTATTCCACCTTCGGCTAGTGTTTTAATCTCCAGATCTTCTTCCACAGTGGCCGGCTTGCATATTGGGCGTGTTGTGATTGAATGTAGTAGCCTTCTTTTATCGTATACTTCCCTTTTGTCATATAGCCCCATCTAAGTATGTCTGGACCTTCAACTTGTCTCAATTTTCTGGAGTTGAGTTCTTTGGCTGTCACATCTCCCATTTACTCAATTTTTTTTTTCCTCCCAGCCTTTCATGATTTCAAAAATAGGTTCACCATAAAGATATTGACTCCCTAACTAGTGAAATCATATTGTATTTTCCCCCTTATGAATTACTTTAGTATATTAATATACCCCAAGTCAATATCTATCAACTTCCTATTTAACTTGTTTGTATTTCATTCTAACTCCAAGTGTGGAGTGATTTAATATCAGTTTATTTTCTATGAAGGTCACACCGAGCACCTATAGTTAACTTCACTTTGGTGGTCATTGGCGCTTGGCCATTTGGCTCATCTTCATACCTTATACACAATGGATTCAAATGGGTTAAGCCCACGAGGTGTTCTAGACCCTTGGCAACTTATATGTCCTCGATTTTTTTTTCCATCACGTATATAGCTATACCTTTGGATTGAGCATAATTGAAGAAAATTTACATATTGTTATATGAACGTTGATTTCATGCTTCTGAGGTGGCATTCATCATTTTCTCCAAACCTGCGTTGATATCTTTGCCTCTCTTTGTACGTAAGGTCTCATATCCAATTTAAATGTGAACTTGAATACGTGTACTAGTTTCCACGTAAGGCGTATGGTTCGAATCTCCTTGTGGTGATGTGTATTTTGAGACGGGATAAGTCTTCTCCACGTCATATTGTATGCTATTTACGGTTGCATTGTATGGGTTGTGATGGTTTCGTCCCATTCCTCCCTTCACGTGTTAGATCCACGTCGATCTGTCAAACCCCAGTCGATCTTACTCATACGATCAGGAGGTCTGAATTTTAATTTCATATCTTCGCACCACTAATGTTACATAGACGGTGTAATTAAAACCGCCAACCATTCAATCTGTGGCTCTTCCCTTGTGATTGCGCCAAGTGGACGTCTGCGATCTTTTCATATTAGGATTTCGGAGGTTGTTGGAATGATTATATAAGTCTTTGTTTTTGTTTGGAGCCAGTTTTTGCGTGCATCATTTGTTCGCTTATCCCTTCGCCTTGCAGCTATGCAACTTGGGTTGAAGGCAAGGTCTTTGCCAGTCATATGGTTTACTCATCCCAGCTCATGAAGGAGTTTCGTGGCTTATCTACGCCAATGCACGCTATCAGGTATTCATTTTATACACTCGTTTAGCAATTTGTGATTGGAGATCAAGTTCGTCGCTCGGAACTTGTCATACTTCTTTCTGAGGAAGTCTTTGAATGTTAATGATGTGAATGCGTTTCATTCTGGAGGTTACGTGTATGGTTCAGTTTCATTTGGAACCATTCACATTATATCTTCTGAGCAAATTTTTTTCGTTGTATTCTCTCTTCTAGTTTATTGTTGACATGGCTCCTTTGTCGATTTTGTTAATTGATACTTTTCTCACATTGTTAATGCCGTGCAGAGTTAAAATTCCTTGATTCGCCTCGTCGCAGGAGAGCGAGAATCATACCTCCTGACTTCGTGAGGTTTGTTGTTTTTTTTCATTCTGTACATATATTTTTGTTTCAATCCACTATTAACCTTCAGATTTTCAATTTATCTGACACTCTACTTCCAACGTTGATGCAGAGAACTCGTAAGGTGCGAGAGTCTCGGTTTACAGGTAACTCCTTGATTTTTATGAGTAATTTCTCTATTCGAGCGATTTGCTATCAAATACTCTATTAACTCATTTGCTGTCCTGACTGTGGTTTCCCATAGATAACACAGACTCATTCATATTCCTTTGTAGGAAGCTATGCCCTTTCATTTCACTAGATATTAATTTCACCTCCCTTGGCATTTCAGGTCGGTATGTACCTGTGGGGATAATATCACCCTCTCGTTGCATTGTTTTGTCTTAATTATGCAGACTCATTAGCTCTCGTAGGGTTTTACACAGTGTCCTTTAAAGAACTAGACCCTGTCAGAGTCAGAATGCTTATATCCCGCATTTGTATGTTGGTATTCTTTAATGGTTTTAAAATTTTAAATTGGGAATATGGTTTCAGTTACCAGACTCTAGCCCAATAGAATCAAATATTTTTCTGGTGTGTATCAAAACCTTTGTATATATTGTCACTTATTTTCTTGGTTGCCAAAATTTCAACCAGTAAAACTCTAATTTTTATGGATTGCCTCATGCTTCCTCGCATGGAATTATTTATGTAGTATGAGTTGATACGATTTGATCCAATGAGTTATTCCTCTTTTACTTTGTTTATCATAGCAGTGACTATAGCTGATATAACTCTCTTTATAGATAATGTTGTTCAAATGTACAAGGCCTCTTAGCTATTTATGTTTTGTATGACTCTTACAAGAGACTCTCAGGATTTCTGGAGAGTTATAGTTCAATTTAATTTTTATATGCACATGTAAATTTGTTTTTGTAGCTATTTATTTCTAATTTCTTGTACTATATATATTTGTCATGAGCTAATAGTCTCCCCATACTCATGTTTAAATTAATTTACTTTACTGATATCTGTCTATACATATAATTGCATACATAGTTTTATGTGTCCATTCTCATATATATCCATTTAAAAATGTATGAGATACAAGTATTATATTATTGTAGGTTCCCATGCTCTTCTAGTTTTCCAGGTTATATATATTTCTAGTTAGATCTCCTTTTCATTTCCTTATAGCTACTCCCATCTCTTTCATACATAGATCTCTTGTTCTAGTTATTCCTGCAGAACTGATCATGTTTTGGGATTCATTCCCTTGCTACTTAAGTAATGTTCTTTCAACATTACAGTTTACTACTCTTCCATGCAATCCCTGCTAAAGGGAATAGTAATTGTATTAACTGTTAACATGTACAGCTGTTGAAATTATTATACCTCTCCGCTCTTCACTTAGTAATTACTAATTAATTAATTCTGCACTCTATGCACTAAATTTCTCACTGCTCTATTTCTCACAGAAGCAGATTAAGGTTACAAATTTGTGAATTATTATATATTAGAAATCTCCAGCTTTTACCTTAAGAATTGCTTTAGGGATTAGGATAATTAATCTTAAACTTACCTAATCATGCTCACAATTGTATACTGATAGATCAGAAGTAATTTACGGTAATTTATCTGTAGAGGATAGGTATCCTCAGGTTTAAACCAACCTTGGTTTAGGCTTTCTGTTGGATTTTTCTCTACAGAATTTTCTCTACACCCATATAGAATTATAAGGGTGAATTCCCTATGATTAATTCTGTTAAATGTAGCACTAATAAATCTAATAACATATAAATCAACTGTTATATGTAGCCAATTCATAACACAACAAGTAAAAACACCAATCAAATTAGAGACATACCACTCATGCAGTCGACCAACCTCCCAACGTTAGAGTCCTTCTGTCTCCTAGAACTCACCCCCGAGTTGAGATCACCTCCTAGAATAGACCAACCACTAATCTATTTTGGAGCAACTTATTTAAGCTATGGTTCCCTAAAGCCTGTTTCTAATTCTACGTCCAGAATATCAGGATGCTTTTCTTCCTGTTTGCCTAGGCTTCCCATTTTAGGGATTATTTAAAGCTATTTTATGCTTTTCCTCATCTTTTCCAGCTTTTTACCTCTTCCCAACTACTTTCCTCATCATTGGGGAAATTTATATTCTTCCTCAAAAATCTAAATTAGAAATAATTTCTTTCAAGGATTTTTGAAAGATTTTGGGGAAATAGTTGCCTTATCCATCCTCATGGATTTAGCAAGTGATCTCATAAATCTCATTTTGGTCAATCTGCACAATTCATTTTATTCATTTCCTCAAATTAAATATTTAATTACATTCACAAAATACTTATCCTTTGGGCTCCACTCCCCTTAGGATTAAAGTTCAAATGTCTAGCTTTGAATTTCAAACACATAAATTGGGGTGTTACATATTCCCCCTCTGAAAATAAACATCGTCCTCGGTGTTGTTATTCAACTACTAGAGTTCATATTTCAAACAAAAATGGATATCTTTCCATCAATTCAGCTTCTCTTTCACAGGTAGCTTCTTCAGCAATAAAGTACTTCCACTGCACCTTTACTCTTGCTACCATTCGGTTCCTCAATTCAATTTCTTCCCGCTCCAATATTTGAAGTGGTTCTGGAAGAAACTCCCCTTCTGGTTCCACCTTTACAACATTCCAATCAACTATGTGAGAAGCATCATGGACATATCTTTTTATCAATGAAACGTGAAACACATCATGAACTCTAACATGGGGTGGTAAGGCCAGCTTGTAAGCCACTGGTCCCACCCTTTCTAATACTTCAAAAGGACCACAATATCTAGGAGCCAGTTTTGCATAGCTTCCAGCATAGAGTGTGCTCTTTTGGGGTTTAATACGCAAATACACATGCTCCCCCACTTTAAATTCTCAGTGCACTCTTTTCTTATCAGCATAGTTTTTCTGGCGATCTTGTGTTGTCTTGATGTTTCTTTGTATCTGTTTGAAAATTCTTTCCATCTCTTGTAAAGCCTCTGGTCCCAAGATTAGTTTATCTTCTGGCTGGCTCCAGCTCAAAGGAGTACGAAATTTTCTTCCATACAGTGCCTCAAACAGACTCATATTGATAGAGGATTGGTAGCTGTTATTATAGGAAAATTCAGCTAAATGCAAGTAATCTTCCCACTTTGATGGCCTATCCATCACATACATTCTCAGCATGTCTTCCAAAATTTGACTAGTCCTCTCTGTCTACCCATCGGTATGAGGGTGATAGGCGGTACTAAAATTCAATTTAGTGCTCATACCTCCAAATATCCCTTTCCAAAAAGCAGCTGTAAAATTAGCATCTTGGTCAGAAACAATCACCTTTGGCACCCCATGGAGCCTTACCACCTCTTTCAGGAACACATTCGCTACTTGAGCTGTCCCAAAGGTAGATTTCACTGGTATAAAATGGGCAGCTTTTGTTAAAGTGCCTACTACCACCATCACTGAATCATGTTGGTACTTGGTTCTGGGTAATCCTGTTATGAAGTCCACGGAGACTGTGTCCCATTTCCATTCTGCAATCGGCAAAGGGTTTAAAAGACCAGCAGGATGTTGATGCTCAACTTTGACTAGTTGACATTCCATGCATCTAGTTAAATATTCTACTACATCTTTCTTCATTCCTGGCCAAAACAACTTCTTTTTCAAAGCTGTTAGCATTTTCTGATATCCTGGATGTCCCGCATATGGTTGTTTGTGATATTCATCTAAAATCTCTTTTCTCAAGGTCTCTACATTTGGAACATATAATCTATTTTTATAACAGATCAGCCCCTTTTGGTTTTGAGTGAAATCAGTTTTCTCCTTTTTCTGTAATTTCACCAGGAGTGTTTCATAATTTTGATCTTGGTTTACTACCTTTTTCACCAAATCTTCTACATCGATCTGGGCACTACTTCCAAGGCTATTGATATTCTGACAAGCATTTCTGCTCAATGCATCAGCAATTTTATTTTCTTTCCCTCTGATATGTTTTATTTCCATATCAAATTCACTTAGAAAAGACAACCATCTGGCTTGTCTAGCATTCAAATTAGTTTGGGAAAAGAAATATTTGAGACTAATATGATCAGTCATCAATGTAAATTTCTTTCCAAGGAGATAGTTTCGCCACATTTTTAAAGCATGGATAACAACAGCTAATTCTAAATCATAGGCACTATAATTATGTTCATGTACCTTCCGTTTCCTAGATTCATATGCAATAACTGAATTTTCCTGCAAAAGAACTCCTCCCAACCCCTCTCTACAGGCATCCGTACATACTACAAATTCTTTATCAGGATTTGCAATCTTCAATATAGGGGCTATAGTAAGTTTTTGCTTTAATTGGTCAAGAATGTTTTGGCATTTTTCAGTCTACTCAAATTTGACCCCCTTCCTTTGTAATGAGGTTATGGGATGTGCTATAGCAGAAAATCTCTCCACAAATCTGTGATAATAACCTGCAATCCCCATGAATGAACTTACTGCTGAAACATCAGTTGGGACAGGCCATTATTTTATAGCCTTTATCTTTTCAGGATCAACAGCAAGGCCTTGTTCAGAAATAATATGCCCCAAGTATTGGATCTTATCTTTATAAAATTCACATTTGCTGAATTTAGCATATAACTGGTTTTCCTTCAGAGTTTGAAATACTATCCTCAAGTGTTCTTTATGTTCTTCCTCACTTTTTGAGTAGACTAAAATATCATCTATGACCACAAGGACAAATTTATCCAAGTACTTATTTAGCACACTGTTCATCAGGCACATGAATGTGGCAGGGGCATTTGTCAAACCAAAAGGTAGGACTACAAATTCCTAGTGACCATACCGGGTTCGAATGGTTGTTTTGCTGATGTCTTCTTCTTTGATTCTTAGCTGGTGATAACTAGTCCTTAAGTCAATCTTCGAAAATACCGAAGCTCCTCTCACTTGATCAAAAAGATAATCAATTCTGGGCAAGGGATATCTGTTTTTAATAGTCAACTTATTCAGCTGACGGTAATCAATGCACATCCTAAAAGTTCCATCTTTCTTTTTCACGAACAACACTGGTGCTCCCCAAGAAGACACACTCGGTCTGATATAACCTTTATCTAACAGTTCGCAATTGCATTTTTAGTTCCATCAGTTCAAGGGGACTCATTCGATAAGGGGCTCCGGAAACAGGTACTGCTCCCGGCACTAGATTGATTGAAAAGTCAATCTCTCTTTTGAAGGGTAGATGAGGGATCTCATCTGGAAAGACTTCCTTAAACTCTCTTACCACCGGCATAGCATCCAACAATCTCTCTTTTGGTTTCTGTTCTATTTCTTCCACATGTACTGCATAAAATTGGTATCCTTTCCTAGCTGTTCGTTTTAATTGCAGTGCTGATATTTGTCTTACAGAGATAGGTTTTGGTTTTCCTTTAAGAATAAAAGGTTTCCCTTCCTCATCTACACAATGCAACGTCTTATCCCAGCAGTTCATTAAGGCTTTCTTCTTTTCCAGCCAATCCATTCCTATCAACAGGTCATATGAACCTAAGGGAAGAATGTTCAAATTTACTTCTGTGTGAAAATCATTTAATTTTATTGATGTCCGGGGAAATTTATGTGTTACCTTCCTCTTGGTTCCAGTGGCCAGCTGAACCAACCATGACTGTTGAAATTTTTCAGGTTTCAGATTACATTTTTCTATAATTTTAGGATTAATGTAACTCAAAGAAGTACTCGGATCAATCAAAACAGTAACAGATAGATCAGAAATCTTACCCTCCATTTCCACCATGGTAGCTTAATGTTTTTCTTGTCGATTTTTCAAGGCTGCACTGATAGTTGGTATATTTCTGGCTATGTCATTTACTGTTGTAGCTTCTCGATCTCTCATAACCATATGAATGTTTCGATGAGGACAGTCCCTCAAAAGATGGGGTTCTCCACAGCCCCAACATTTCAGGGGTTATCTCATTTTCACTGTGCCCTCTTTCTTATTGTCTCCATCTATTTGTTTTGATGCCACTTGGGACTGAGCTGTTTGAATTTCTTTGGGTTTATTAAATTTTTTCCACTGATGATCTCTGCCAAAATTCTTCAAATACACTGGTTTATGTTTCCTTCGTTTGAACTCATTCTTATTTACCCATCTTTTCCCTTGTTCAATTTTTCCTTTGAACTGTTGCTAACATAATGTAGCTTTTCTAACAACTTCGTCCATTGTTTTTTGGTTGTCAAACTCGATTTTCTCCTTGTATACAGTAGGCAAACAATTCAGAAACCTTTGTACTTTTGCCTTTTCTTCCCTTATGTAGGGTACATATCTCAACAGATTTGTAAACTTAGTAGCAAACTCATCAATAGTGAGCTGTCCCAGTCTAAGTTCATGGAATTCTTTGGCTTTATCATCATAGTAATGTTCATTCAGATATCGGTTTTTGAACTTAACCTGGAAATATTCCCAAGTAACTATCTTTTCATCAATGGCATGCACCATTTTCGTCTCCTCCCACCACAAGGTAGCCTTACCTTGTAGCTGGTATACAGCTAATCTGGCCTTCAGATTGCTTTCATATTCATATACTTGGAAATACTTAATCATATTTAGCAACCAGGCTTTAGCATCTTCCTCCTTCTCCCCATCGTAGGAGGGAGGTTTGATATTTCGGAATTCCCCTTGTAATTCCTTTTTCTGCTTATATTGATGCCTAACAGCATCATCATCCCTAGACTCATCAGTCTTCCTCTTTCCGGAACCTTCGCCTTCTTGGCTGTTCCATGAAGTTAGCTCTCTGATGAGCTTTTCCTACTCCTCACTGGCTAATGACAACCTGTCATTCTAGCTTCTCATCTCATCCATTTCTCATTGCCATCTGTGCAACATAGCCATCACCGGAGCGTTGGGATCTGGTGTACTATACTCATCACGCAGATCCACATAAATTTCTTCACCTTCTGCCATTTGAGCACCACTGTACACTACACCACACAATCAGTAAAAATAAAAATAATAAAAAAAAATTCACAAAAATCAATTTATACAATGAACACACAGCAACAGTGAGCACAATGTCACTAGCCCAGTTTTGTAACTTGGGCTCTGATACCATTTGTCACATCTCCCATTTACTCAAATTTTTTTTTTCTCCCAGCCTTTCATGATTTCAAAAATAGGTTCACCATAGAGATATTGACTCCCTAACTAGTGAAATCATATTGTATTTTCCCCCTTATGAATTACTTTAGTATATTATATATACCCCAAGTCAATATCTATCAACTTCCTATTTAACTTGTTTGTATTTCATTCTAACTCCAAGTGTGGAGTGATTTAATATCATTTTATTTTCTATGAAGGTCGCACCGAGCACCTATAGTTAACTTCACTTTGGTGGTCATTGGCGCTTGGCCATTCGGCCCATCTTCATACCTTATACACAATGGATTCCAATGGGTTATGCCCACGAGGCATTCTAGACCCTTGGTGACTTATATGTCCTCGAATTTTTTTTTCCATCACGTATATAGCTATACCTTTGGATTGAGCATAATTGAAGCAAATTTACATACTGTTATATGAACGTTGATTTCATGCTTCTGAGGTGGCATTCATCATTGTTTTCAAACCTGCGTTGATATCTTCACCTCTCTTTGTATGTAAGGTCTCATATCCAATTTAAATGTGAACTTGAATACGTGTACTGGTTTCCACGTAAGGCGTATGGTTCAAATCTCCTTGCGGTGATGCATATTTTGAGACGGGATAAGTCTTCTCCACGTCATATTGTATGCTATTTACAGTTGCATTGTATGGGTTGTGATGGTTTCGTCCCATTCCTCCCTTCACGTGTTAGATCCACGTCGATCTGTCAAACCCCAGTCGATCTTACTCTGTTTAAAAATAAATCTTACTTATATGATCAGAACGTCTGAATTTTAATTTCATATCTTGGCACCATTAATGTTACACGGCCGGTGTAATTACAACTGCCAACCATTCGATCCATGGCTCTTCCCTTGTGATTGCACCAAGTGGACATATTTGATCTTTTCGTATTAGGATTTCT
Organism: Pinus albicaulis; assembly: GCA_034641835.2. Classification (NCBI taxonomy): domain Eukaryota; kingdom Viridiplantae; phylum Streptophyta; class Pinopsida; order Pinales; family Pinaceae; genus Pinus; species Pinus albicaulis. Next base: position 170,173 of record JAXQQM020064157.1, on the reverse strand, counting down.
GAGGTTGTTGGAATGATTATATAAGTCTTTGTTTTTGTTTGGAGCCAGTTTCCATGTGCATCGTTTGTTCGCTTATCCCTTCGCCTTGTAGCTCTGCAACTTGGGTTGAAGGCAAGGTCTTTTCCAGTCGTATGGTTTACTCATCCCAGCTCATGAGGGAGTTTCATGGCTTATCTACGCCACTGCACACTATCAGGTATTCATTTTATACACTCGTTTAGCAATTTGTGATTGGAGATCAAGTTCGTCGCTCAGAACTTGTCATACTTCTTTCTGAGGAAGTCTTTGAATGTTAATGATGTGAATGCATTTCGTTCTGGAGGTTACGTGTATGGTTCAGTTTCGTTTGGAACCATTCACATTATATCTTCTGAGATTTTTTTTTTGTTGTATTCTCTCCTCTGGTTTATTGTCGACATGGCTCCTTTGTCGATTTCGTTAATTGTTACTTTTCTCACATTGTTAATGCCATGCAGAGTTAAAATTCCTTGACTCGCCTCGTCGCAGGAGAGCGAGAGTCATACCTCCTGACTTCGTGAGGTTTGTTGTTTTTTTTTCATTCTGTACATATATTATTGTTTCAATCCACTATTAACCTTCATATTTTCAATTTAGCTAACACTCTGCTTCCAACGTTGATGTAGAGAAATCGTAAGGTGCGAGAGTCTCGGTTTACAGGTAACTCCTTGATTTTTATGAGTAATTTCTCTATTCGAGCAATTTGCTATCAAATACTCTACTAACTCATTTCCTGTCCTGACTGTGGTTTCCCATAGGTAACGCAGACTCATTCGTATTCCTTTGTAGGCAGCTATGCCCTTTCATTTCACTGGATATTAATTTTACCTCCCTTGGCATTTCAGGTCGGTATGTACCTGTGGGGATAATATCACCCTCTCGTTGCATTGTTATGTCTTAATTATGCAGACTCGTTAGCTCTCGTAGGGTTTTACATAGTATCCTTTAAAGAACTAGACTTTGTCAGAGTCAGAATGCTTATATCTCGCATTTGTATGTTGGTATTCTTTAATGGTTTTAAAATTTTAAATTGGGAATATGGTTTCGGTTACCAGACTCTAGCCCAATAGCCTCAGATATTTTTGTGGTATGTATCAGGACCTTTGTATATATTGTCACTTATTTTCTTGGTTGCCAAAATTTCAACGAGTTACAACTCTAATTTTTATGGACTGGCTCATGCTTCCTTGCATGGAATGATTTATGTAGTATGAGTTGATACGATTTGATCCAATGAGTTATTCCTCTTTTACTTTGCTTATCATAGCAGTGACTGTAGCTGATATAACTCTATTTATAGATAATGTTGTTCAAATGTACAAGGCCTCTTAGCTATTTATGTTTTGTATGACTCTTACAAGAGACTCTCAGGATTTCTGGAGAGTTATAGTTCAGTTTAATTTTTATATGCACATGTAAATTTGTTTCTGTAGCTAGTTATTTCTAATTTCTTGTACTATATATATTTGTCATGAGCTAACAGTCTCCCCATACTCATGTTTAAATTAATTTACTTTACTGATATCTGTCTATACATATAATTTCAAGCATAGGTTTATGTGTCCATTCTCATATATATCCATTTAAAAATGTATGAGGTACAAGTATTATATTATTGTAGGTTCCCATGCTCTTCTAGTTTTCTAGGTTATATATATTTCTAGTTAGATCTGCTTTTCATTTCCTTGTAGCTACTCCCATGTCTTTCATACATAGATCTCTTGTTCTAGTTATTTCTGCAGAACTGATCATGTTTTGGGATTCATTCCCTTGCTACTTAAATAATGCTCTTTCAACATTACAGTTTGCTACTCTTCCATGCAATCCGTGCTAAAGGGAATAGTAATTGTATTAACTGTTAACATGTACATCTGTTGAAATTATTATACCTCTCCGCTCTTCACGTAGTAATTACTAATTAATTAATTCTGCACTCTATGCACTAAATTTCTCACTGCTCTATTTCTCACAGAAAAAGATTAAGGTTACAAATTTGTGAATTATTATATATTAGAAATCTCCAGCTTTTACCTTAAGAATTGGTTTAGGGATTAGGATAATTTCTCTTAAACTTACCTAATCATGCTCACAATTGTATACTGATAGATCAGAAGTAATTTACAGTAATTTATCTGTAGAGGATAGGTATCCTCAGGTTTAAACCAACCTTGGTTTAGACTTTCTGTTGGATTTTACTCTAAAAAAATTTCTCTACACCCATACATAATTATAAGGGTGAATTCCCTATGATTAATTCTATTAAATGTAGCACTAATAAATCTAATAACGTATAAATCAATTGTTATATGTAGCCAATTCATACCACAGCAAGTAAAAACACCAATCAAATTAGAGACATACCACTCATGCAGTCGACCAACCTCCCAACCTTAGAGTCCTTCTGTCTCCCATAACTCACCCCCGAGCTGAGATCACCTCCTAGAACAGACCAACCACTAATCTGTTTAGGAGTAGCTTATTTAAGCTATGGTTCCCCAAAGCTTGTTTCTAATTCTGCGTCTAGAATATCAGGATGCTTTTCTTCCTGTTTGCCTAGGCTTCCCATTTTAGGGATACTTTAAAGCTGTTTTATGCTTTTCCTCAGCTTTTCCAGCTTTTTACCTCTTCCCAACTACTTTCCTCATCATTGGGGAAATTTAGATTCTTCCTCAAAAATCTAAATTAGAAATAATTTCTTTCAAGGATTTTTGAAAGATTTTGGGGAAATAGTTGCCTTATCCTTCCTCGTGGATTTAGCAAGTGATCTCATAAATCTCATTTTGGTCAATCTGCACAATTCATTTTATTCATTTCCTCAAATTAAATATTTAATTACATTCACAAAATACTTATCCTTTGGGGTCCACTCCCCTTAGGATTAAAGTTCAAATGTCTAGCTTTGAATTCCAAACACATAAATTGGGGGTGTTACAAGGATAGAATCTTAAAATATATAACACTACCAAACCAAGAATATCAATAGAAATGATTTTCATAACGGAATATAAAAATAGTAAATCACATATGCACAAAATATAGACAACTTTTAACATTTTTCAACCCAACTTCGTTATATTAAAAACATATAATACAACAGTTTAGGGCTATCGTACTAGGGATAATGGACCTCATACATCCACTAATACAAGACACAAAACATGATACTTTGACCATATGGTTGTAGTGCAGTCCCTCTACTCCTCTTGGTTGTACACTATATTGCCCGGTCCTTCAGCTCTTGATCTGCATCTCTTGCCTCTATCAATGCTCCAAGTCCATCTCACCACTGAACCTCAGTTTTCAATATGCTTTGTAGTTGATCGTCCATCCACCAACACATCAACTCATCGACACTCTTGTCGAGTTTTTCACAACTTCGTTTGTGAACAACTCTCAATTTTCCCACTGCTTCTCCTTAGGTACTCAAGGACTTCAACCAATTATGGTCTTCCTGTGCTGCTTTGATGAATACCAACATAGGGCACGAAGGTCTCCCACCTATCACTACAAGATGTCCATCTCCCATAATGAACATGGGCTAGGAGAGTTGTCCATCATCTGTTGTAGAAGTATTTCTCCACACAAAAGTCTCGAGCTCCACAAACTACTCATGGCTTATCATATCCTTGAGCTCCAACAACTACCACTCTAACAACTACCTTTTTCCATCAAAGTGTTGCACACCGAGCTCCAACTTGGACACTATCACGTTGTCCTCTAGTAGACCATAAGTACCCAATCCACATCCACTCTTGGTCCACTCTTATGCTACCCTCCAACAGTCAATGAGTGACCAAGTCCCTATTGTCACATCTTCACCTAATTAGGACATCCTCACACCTAGGAGACCCTTACACACGGCTGCCAACAGATTTCTCCACATCTGCCCTTTATTTTGCAATAGAGGAGCTATTGCACAAATATAGGCACTGATAATATTATTGTAGCATCTGCCCACTGCTAAGGCTTCTAGCATGCCATGTCAGTCGTACTTCATAGCTACTACAGTCATCCAAATGCATACCATCCAATCTGGTCCAAAACTAAACCCAACACCTAACACTCATGAAGGAGAAACATACCTTGGACTGGTGTTTTAACTGCTATAGGTATTTTTGCCAGGTTAGGGCTTCTTATACACTTGGACAACCCTCTCCTTAATCTCTCAAACACCTCCTCTCAGTTGAGGCTTTTTTCCTCCCTTATCTATATTTACTTTGTTGTCTTCTAGGACTAATACCAACCCACTGTTAGGCTTACCAACCCTCATATAATCTGTCGTCTAACTAAGGAAGGGAGTATGGACTAACCAGAGGTTTTTTACTTCTTTCTTTAAGGCCTTTGTCCCTCTCTACAAGAAACTACAACCTCGGCCCATGACTACAGTATCTCAGGGACCTGCAGTTGCCATTAACAAAGGGAAACTACTCCAAATAATACTCAACCAACTTAGAAATTACCTCAGTCTGCACATGGAGTAACTCGAATCCTCAAAAAAATAATTCTGCCATCCAAACACTACGACCCAAATGTATTTTTTCTCCTCCTAATGTGAGCTCTTATCTCACATTTTCTTGCCCATGTGTTGCCTCAATGGATGGTCTTTAAATCCTCAATTCACCTCCTTTATATATCATAAAGAAGGGCTCCTCCAACGTCATGTTTAGGGCTTTTCCAACTGTCATGAGGCGTATAACACCTCAATCCAACCTTAAACATAGTCCACAAGCCCACACATAGCCTTAAAAAATTCATAACTCTTCAACGACAACTCTGAATTGGATGAGTTTCGATGCATTGGATTCGTCTTAACGATCATTTTCATCCTCATCCATCACATGCCAAAAAATCATCACAATTTTGGCCAAAACATAGATGGGTGCAAATCCCAAGGCTTCAGTTCCAAGCCCACAAATGACTCTTGTGGTGCTTTGCCCTCCAATCCCATAACCCTAGGGTTTGGAGTACCTCCCACGCTACAAAAAAATCAATAGTTACCACAATTCTATACTCTAAAATCAAATTTCAATGTACCCAAATCATGTTGTACCTCAAGAACTCATGTTCCTGAATTAATTTTTAAAAGATGATACCAAATTAATTGAAACAAGAAGCAAGTAGTGGAAAAAAATCATGTAAAATGAGCAAGAAACATAATTATAAACAAGAAAGCATATTTATCGCATAATATATAACATCTAAATATATACAAATGACTAAATAGTCATAAACCATAGATCAATCACAACCTGAATAGAATATATAGTGAACACTTATATTTATCAAATCACTACAACAACTAGCTATAGATGTTAGAAATTTTACCCAATCACAAATGTTTCTATACTAAAATTCTCAACAACAAGGAACCCTTGAGATTAGGCTACGAATCCATAAGGATATTTACCTAGGTTGACCCTATTCTCATGATACAATTATGCTACTATCTTGTAATAGCTTACTCAGATACATATCAATATCAACTTCCCATATCTCGTTCCACTTCTACCTATAAAACCCAAACCAAGGTCTTCCCTTATCTATAATGGAGTTCCTTTGGATATTCCATTCTTGTCCATGACTCTAGTGCATTAAGAAATATCAATGGTGGAAGCTCCACAGATTACTAGTTGTGGATAGTCTTCCTCAAAATGATAATGTATCTATGCACCTAGGCTTATTGTTGGATAATAATAAGTATTTTCTTACAACCAAATAGTTATATCTCTCCACAAGATTAATATTCCATTTTCTCTTCATAATAAGAATAAGAATGAATGAGAATAAATAATGAGGAAATCCACCCCACCCATCAAAGGTAATTTTAATATATGAATGTTATGTGAAATGTGGCTTCGCCAAGAAGTTCATGTAACTCCTTATCCCATCTAATTTAAATTTATCCTTAGAAAAATATATAATTTTGGTTTAGCCTTTCTAGCTACATAACTCTCTTTTCACATAATAATGACTATGTCCTTCTCTATATTCAACCGATGACGTATTTTTATCAATATTATTAAAAAATCATTACATTAGTAAGCTCTTCAACCTTTTATGATATACAAGAATACATTCTTAATTCAAGGATCCAAACTATGGTATTATAAATAAACTTTGTTTGTATCCCAGAAAAAACAAAATGGCCTTAGATATATACTTGTTCATATAACTAGGGGAAAAGCAGATATTGGAGAATCCCAACATAAACATGTGAAATAATACACTAAGGAACAAGAAGCTATAAAGCTTCATTAGTCTCCTTGAAACTACTAATCATGAATGAATTATATCGTGTCTAGACCCAAATGCACACCATTCTCCTCTATGATGTACCTAAGATATTGGATTATATGCATGTAGATGAACACTTATCTATGTTGGTGTATATATTATGTTGTCATAGGATGCTTAATGCTTGCTCGGTGTGCTACATATACTCTTCTTAAGTTCTATTGATGGAGATGGTTTTTTCTATATAAATATCCATAAAATGATTGGTGGGTTGGCTATTAAATATTTTCCACCATCTTCATGAATGTTGTTGGTGAATTAGTCAATTTAAAGGAAAATACCAAGCACTGAAAGATTCCTTCCTTAAACTGGAATGTTTTATTCCACACATCAATTTGATATATTGAAACTTTTGAAAACCTGACTTAATTCAAATTCACTCAAGAATTTTCACCATCCTCTTGATCACAAGATCATTAATTCATTAGATGGGGTACCAATTCTTAATTTTGATCCCTTTCCTAGGCTTTTTTATCAATAAATACTTAGTTTCTCCCATTCTTCTATTGAATAAACACAATAGGGTTATTATAGGGTGAGAAGTTAGGTCTAATGTTCAATTTTTTACCATCTCTTGAATTTGGAATTTGATTTCCTCATTCATTAAAATAAACACATGTATATAAAGGTATTAAGTAGATATCATTAACTATAAAATAAATTGTATCATATAATTGATAGTGCATAGGTACTCATATAGGTGAGGTGAAAATATCTCTGTTTTATTCAACCAATTGATCTCCTTATGTTTGTTTCATAGGAGGACTTATTAAAGAAGACTTGAAATTTGTGATGAAATTATTATTTCTATACAACCAAACCATGAAGTGTACGATACATATGCCAATTTGAGATATTAATTCCTACATTCTTAATAATGGTAAGAGATATTTCCATAGTTGGTACCACCTTTTACACCCTGTAGAGTTGGGCTCAATCGATTGCAATTACACTAGTGTAGTGATTTATGTTAGATTGAGAACAACAAGAAAGGACAAGTAATATTGAAAATAGTAAAATGAAATAGTGAAATGAAATAATATAATATATAGCAATGGTAATAGCATGTCTATAAGAAAATAAATATTGATTGCACTTTTTCACCAAAAAAACCATAACAATAGCACAAGATTTCCTTGCAATTTATTACTTAAAGATCTAAAATCCAAAATACCTAACCCTGAGCGCTTCATGGAAAAAATATGTATACCCCAAGGAAAAGGCCTAAAAATGCATAAAAATTTTAGATCTTATAAAACTATTGTGAGATTGATAAGGTTAAATAACATCTTTGAGATGATGATAGTCCTAAATGGGCACTTAGAAGTCCCATGTCATCACATATATCCATTGTTCCTCATTAGAAGTGATGTTTCCATTGTACTAAGTACAATCATTGGATTGAAAAACATATATTGAATCTCATTCTACATAAACCCTTCTACATAAACATCTATTATCCTAATTTTACAACATGATAGAGTAGTATGTTGTATTGGTGACTTCTCTTCATCATGATGTACATTATTTGGTCCATTATATTTGAATTGATGCAATTAAAATTTATCTCTTTAAGGACCAAGTGTCTTTCCACTTTTGATGTGTCTAATAGAGGTGTCAAAAATACAATTAAAGAAGATACACAATAAATATAAATTGTAAGGTAGGAAAATGTGGAAGGTTTAATTCAAAATGTTTATATTTAAGTGATATAAACTTCCCATGAGAGCCTAAGTTTTTGTTTGTACAAGTGTAACCATATTTTAACACTAATCGTGGTATTTATTAGGAGAGAAATATAGCCAAAAGACAAACTTACAAACTTTAAAATTCCAACATGTGATTACATGTTTACATCAGTCCATCTCTGTGTGGATATATTTTAGCCATGATCCATGGGTAATTAGTAATGGCCTCAAATTGGGGCTTTCCAATAACACATAATGATTGGACCTTTTGGGATCATTCTACAACCTGAGCCACCATTGAAATTGATACCTTAAAGGATTCAATATATATTTTTACCTTGCATAGTTCACACCAAAACAAAACACTAATATTGATGATTCGAGGAATTTAATATCTTATCATTTAGTACTTCAATGCTGATAAAATTTCCCATAGTTATTTAGAGTGATACTGCATCCATCTCTCCTTAAGGGTTTTACCGAAGCATTAGAAACTTAAAAATTTGAAGCAATGGAAATCCAAAAGTCTATGGAAATTTGATATTTTCCATTGCAACAACTTTTATTAACATGAAAACATTGATACTTCAAGATATTGGATATATTATCAATTTAGTCTTTTGAAACTAATCAAATTTCCCATTGTTCATGGTTCTTTGAAGTGAAACTTGACCAAAATTTCCATCCAAAATGTAGGGTACTCAACATTATGAAGTGATCTCACTTTAGAAAACAACTATAGACAATTTGATATCTCTTAGAACAAAAATAACATAATTAACATGAACGCATACAATTGAGATTCATGCCTCTAGGAATTTCTATATATTTGAGCAAAACCTAATACATTATATTCAGATTGGTACCTCGAGGTACTTAGAGGAATCTCTATTGGTGTACATGCACATAGTTAGCCTTAATTAACTTTATTTCAACTCTAGATATTGCATGCGATGTGCACTTGTCTTTAGCTAGTGAACTCGAGTGCTTACATGTGGTGTCCACTTGGATTTAGTTAGTTAACTCTAGTGCTTGCATGTGGTGCATGTGAAAATTAACAGAAATTAAAGCACACTTAGCTTTAGTTAGCTTTAATTTTCCATAGTTATTGCATGTACAACTAAGCTTAACTTAGTTTCTTTTATGTATTGATTCTCAAACTAATATTGATGAATCAATTTCATTCTCAATTCTAATTTTATTTTTCAACTTTCGCAAGTTTGTGCAATTATTCTTCAGCTAGATCCGTATTTGTGCTTTAATAATTTTACATGGTATCAAAGCTACAAGGGTTTGGAGAAGTTGCATGAACAATATATTTTTTTTGCACGTTTGAAGAGAAAATAATTGGAAATTGTTCAAAAATTTGGTTTGTAGATCAAAATATTGGAGAACTGCCGCAATTGTTGCTATAGCTACAAGGTGAAAAAAAATTGGAGTTCTCATCTTTAGCGATTCTTACTCCATATAAATACTTCCAATGGAAGCCAAATATTTTGCTTCACCTCAGAGGCAAAGGCTTGTGTCAGATAGTTATGAATACAAAAGTTGAACCTATTGATGGGAAAAAATGCCTGGCCAACAGTAAAGGGATCTCCCCGGTATAAAGTCCCAACTAGAGTCTAGACCATTTGTGATAGGGATCCTGTCTCGGGTGTAGGTGCGGCTACCATTGAATATGCCTTTCTTGGTTGGAGGTGTGCCTTGTGGACAAGAGGATGCACAACTTAATCGAATGATACGAAACAAATGGTCGATGAGTTCTTCTGTAAATGAAACATTATAAATAGCAGAGCGAGATTCAAAGCATGCAGCCAAAATAAATGTTATTAGCAACACACCATTAGGGTCATGCTCATAAAGAAGCTTGCTTGAAAATTAAAGAAACAGTTCTCTATGGTCGAAACACCCTTCAATTCCTTAATAATTTTCCGAAAGATTGAAGCGATATAAATAACAAAGTCATTAAACATCCCTAAGTGGAAAATTAAAATACCATTGACACATCCAAATAGCTTAAACATACAACTGATACATGAATAGGAAAACGTAGAATAGTCAGTTATAAAAGATAACAGATGCATAAAACATAATATTCATAATGCTAGCACACATGAGTTCTCATCAAATCTAGTAGTAGAGTCAAAACATTGGTCTGTATTAATTCTTGGAATCATGCATTCAATGCAATACAATTATCTCTTCTCGTCTTGGAGTCCTGAAAAAATGTCCTTTACATTGTCCCCGGAGGGAGTACTTATAGAAAAAATAGTGACCTTTGGGTAACCCTATCCTTTCAGCTTCCTGACTGTTGGCATGGTCTTCGACCCAAGTGATGTTGTGACCTGTGACTGGATCTCATTTGTGACCTGCGACTAGTCGTTGTTTGCGACCTATGATTGGATCCTTATTACTACCTTTGACTTATGTAACTATCCCTTTTCAAGGTAGCAGTTGTGTGATGGAAAGATCTAGGATTTCTACCTGTTGTTGTTCCCTGAGATAATTCTGTCAGGCCTAATAGTCTGCGGCTACTGGAGTGACCTGAGGTGTGTCCTCCCCTAATCTGTGAAAGCACTCGAGAGCATCTGGAACCAAATTTCCCTTCTTCATGGAGATTTGACTGGATAGGAAGGCTAGCCTAGTGTAGATCCAGACTAGTGCGATGATGAACTGATCAATGTTCTCCTTTGAGGCCGAAAGGACCTTGGAAGAAACTGCTTGCCTGATGGGTTCCAGAAATGCTTGTTTGTCTTGGGTTACTTCTTCTCTTGTCTTCTGTGTGTCCAATTCCCCCAAGGAGGGGATGTGATCTACTCCCGCCATCGAATTGATGCCAATGATGAGATGTTCATAGCCGACCATCACTTTCTCCACATCCTTTAAGAGCTTGTCCTTGGATTTTATTCTCATCTGTATCTGTATTTTGTTGTTATGTGTGCGGACCCAATCTTTCTTTGGAAAGGTGTTGGGAGCCTGTGGATGCCTTTCGAACCATTCAAGCATACTATCTAGTGCTGTAGAGGCTTCCTTTAGTTGTGCGGTCTTCTTCTTAGTCTCTTCCTGAGACTTTAGTAGCAAGGACACTGTCTATTTTATGGTGAACATCTCCTCATATACCTGCTTCATGGTAGTTTCGAAAGTAACCAACTTCCCTTCGATAGCAGTTGGTAACCCATTGGCTTGAGTCGTTTTGATTCAGAGCTTTTGATTTTCTTCCTCGAGTGCCTTCTTTTCCTGAGCTGCCTTATGTTCAGAGGGCCGAAGTCTGTTTTGCAGGGACAAGATCTCCCTGCTCATCTTGCTGACATTTTCCTCCGTAGTTGCTGCAAAAGAGGTCCCCGTCGATGCTATCATGATGGGATTAGTCCTGGTATCCAGGACTATGTCCTTTTCCTTTTTCACGAGGGGCTCGATTAGATTCTGTGTGAGGCACTTTCTCTTCTCCTGCCTGATCTTATGTGTGAAATAATCATATGATAGCCTTGTCAGGTCTAATACATCATCTTCCTATTCTTCTAGGACACCAAGTTCTGAGAGTGGGAGATGTATGCCCGTCATGGGAGTTTTTAGGGGTAACTCAATATGGGGCAGATTTGTTTGTTCCCTAGTCTTCGGGAGCATTGTCTTGCTTCCCTTTGCTCCCTTGGAAGAGCCTTCCTGCGATTTTTTATTTTCTTCTTCCTTTCTCCTTACATTCTTCTTCCTCCTCCTTCTTGCGTTCTTCTTCCTCCTTCTTTTTATGGGCCTCTTCTGCCTGCCTTTTCTTCCATTCATCTTTTTGTTGCTTTTTCTACTGCTCTTCAGCCTGCTTCTTCCATTTGTATTCTTCCTGTTGTCGTGCCAAGGTTTCTTGGATCTTTCTGAGTTCTTCCTCTCTCATCTTCTTCTCAGCCTCCTGTTGTACCTTGGCCTCTTCGTCTCTCTTTTCCTGTTGCTCTTTAGAAATACCACTACTTGTAGTATTATTTGGCTTTTTAACTTTGTAAGATGAAGCTCCTCCTACTGAGTCCTTTCTTTTCAGCATACGAACCCTCTCTTCTAAAGTTTGGTCATCCTGACCCTCCTGATCTCCACTCAGGTCAGCTGATTCTTCCAGCACGGCTGCCCTGTCTTTGTTTTACCAGTCTCTGACTTGTTCCTCAATAGGGCATTCTGTGTGTTGGTACTTACAATTGAACTTGGCCCGTTTGTAGTGTGCAGGGACAATCCTTTCAGGATCATATGATCTATGGGTGAAGGTTACGAAATGAAAACATTTGATGTCCTCTGCCTCAGCTTCTACTTCCTTGAAATCCTTAACAGTATAGGCACCAATAGTGAGCAGGAGGTAGGCCATGGCTTCTTTTTTCCTTTGCTGAGGACCTTGGAGAATCTGCTTGACATCTGGTAGCACACCTCTTGTAGCACTAGTTTATTAGTGAAATACCTGGGTAGTGCGTGAGGCACCTTGAATGATCTGAAGACCCTGATAAAGATACTATCAGTAATAGGAAACCAGTTGGCCACCTGGGTCACTGTTTCGATAGCCTACCTGGACATGCAAGGGGCATCTTTACCGAAAATCTTCCCATAGAGCATGGGGACTCCACATCTTTCTTGTACTTGGAAGCCCAAAACACGTTCAAATCTTTGTGAATGGGCCCACCACGCTTCGTGTTGGAAAAATACTGAGAGGGGGGGGGGGTGAATCAGTATTTACAGCAATTCAAAACTTTTTACTTTTCTTTACTTCAAAACCCATACGCTACTTTCCTGAAGCAGACTCGCGTATATACGCGGATACCCTTTATTAAACTCGCGTATACACAGAGAACTAATTATGTCATTAATTCTTCACTTAAACCATTCCATCATTTATTCATCGTATATTCAATAAGCAGTTATTCAATAAATAAGAAACACAGCAAAGAAGAACAGAATAAACCATCACACAAAGCATCACACATGAACACCAGGATTTTTAGGTGGAAACCTAAGTCGGGAGAAAACCACCGCTGCAGTTGCTCAGCCTTCAATATTTTATTATAGAGAAAACATCTTACAACATATGTGCTGGCGCAGACTTGACCAGCACGCAGGCACCCACCTGCGCTCGTTTACCAGCCTCTCCTGGAAGGGAGCTACGACCCCCTGACTCGTTTACCAGCCTCTCCTGGAAGGGAGCTACGACCCCTCGATCTCGTTTACCAGCCTCACCTGGAAGGGAACTACAAAACCCTGACTGAAGGCTACAACCCTTAGCACCACCTTGGACCACGTTTCATCAATTTTCACACTGGATCCAACAACTTCAATAGAACAATACTTGTATGCCACGTTTCATCATATTTTTATCGTGACCCTTCATACATTTAAGCTCAATCATACAACCAAACCGATGACAACCTGTGGCCGTAGAATATGATAAAGCAGCACACAAAGCAGAATATACCAATATTTTCACTACGTACTTCAAGAAACTCCCTAGTTTACAGCAGCTTTTCCTTTTCATCAAGGTCACAGACATACGCGTTCGATTATAAACCCGACATTCGTACAAACTTACTCGTACAAACTATAGAACCAATTTCACGGCATACGCGTTTTTTCTTTCACGAAGCCGCGTACATACGCGTTTGTACAACTAGCGTATGGTTCTTCGTATACTTGTGTCATTGCACCGTACGATACATCACCCGTACGAACCCTTCACTTTGCTGCATGTTCGCCTTTCATCACGTATCTAATCACTCCACAAATGTATCTAGAAGATACAAACACATTTCAGATCTAGATTCCCTTCTTCATCATTGGTGCTTCATGCATTCAGATCTATCATTCAACTGTAACCCTTTTCATTCAGATATACTCCAGATAGAAGTATTCATTCAAGCTCAGACATCTTGCACCCACACTCATAATTTGCACAATGAATTTCTTCTCTTTATATAGGTTTACCCTTTTTCAATACCATGAGCCCCTTTTTCAATACCATGAGCCTAAAACTACATTACTTCCGATGGTATTCCTGGACGGGGTCATTTAGACGAATCATTACCCAATACAATGGGTCAATACCATGGTGGTTACCCCTGGTTTTGCACTTTTTGAGCGCTTTTGCCCATACGCGACTTGGCACGTTCTTTCCCGCGTGCATACGCAACTTCCCTTAGGAAAATCCGCGTATGCCTAGAGACATACTCTTTTCAACATAGATCTATCACATACTGGATTCCTTTCTTCATTATCTTCTGTACTCACTGTAGATACATCAGATTTAATTAATTTACTAAGTCCATCAAGTCAAGAATAACTTCATCAGGTGGTTTGCCATCAAGGACAACACACTGCAACATATTGCCAACAATCTCCCCCTTTGGACTTGATGGCAACCATGTCACTCTCTCCAGTTTTGACACCATTCAAACACCATGTCACTCTCCCCCTTTGACATCAAGGGCAAAGGGCGGACCAAAACCAACATACTCTCCCCCTTTTCTCCTCATGTGGAAGAAGCATTTTGCAGCTCTGACATATACTGAAAGTGACCAAGCTCCCCCTGAGTTCATGCTGAATCTTCAAACATACTTTCCAAAGGAGTACATGACTCTATGAATTTTCTATCACCAATGACTCATACTTACATCAAATATCCAACCAAGTGGATTTACATATGAGACTCAACTACCCAACCAAGTGGGTTTACAAATTTGACTCAGCTGCCCAACCAAGTGGGTTTACAAAATTTGACAAGTCCTTTACATGACTGAAATTTACAATTTTACATCATGGGTCTCAACATGACCTTTTCATCAAAATAAAAATATGACTTTTCATAACCAACACCTAGAAAGTCCTCAAGAAAGAGAACATTTTTCAGAATCAACATAATGCCAACAATGCATTATACTTAGCAACGCTAATGCTCCCCCTGAATCTGTGCATCCAAGCATCCTTTTCATATGACTAAGGCTCCCCCTTAGTTTGTGCATCCTGAACACTTTCACCAACAAATCATCAAGGAATCTTTATCAAAACATCAGAGATCGAAACAATATTATAAGAACTGGAACACCACCAAAGATACCAAACAGTATCAGAGATACCAAACAGCACTGCAGCTGTGCTGAAGAAAGCTGACTCCAAACAGATATTTGTCAGCAATCAGACATACGCGGTTTTCTGTGCAGGAACTCGCGTATATACGCGACTGTGTTTCATGAAACCCGCGTATCCAATGCCATATTCAAAATTCATGCAGATTTGTTCTTTTGACTGGCAGAGAACACTCCCAGCTTCTGTCTTAGATACCTAATCAGCAACAGAAGATATCAGCAACTTGTTCTTTGGAGGGAACATACTCCAACTTAACCTTTTGCTCAAGCACTTGTTCACGTAAGAAGTGATACTTGATGGGAATGTGCTTGGTCTTCGAATGCATAACAGGATTCTTTGAAATACTGATGGCACTTGTATTGTCACACTTAATGGGGACAGGAGGTGTACATTTGAATTGAAAATCTTGTAAGGTTTGCATCATCCAAAGGAGTTGAGTGCAACAAGATGCGGCAGCCACATATTCTGCTTCTGCTGTAGATAAGGCAATAGAATTTTTCTTCTTGCTGAACCAAGATACTAACCGGGGTCCCATATAGAATGCACCACCACTAGTGTTTTTCCGATCATCAACACTTCCAGCCCAATCTGCATCAGTGTAAGCATGAAGAGTAAGATCAGCATCCTTTGGATACCATAGACCAAAGTCTTGAGTTCCTTGTAGATATTTGAATATCCTTTTGACAGCCTGAAGGTGAGACTCTTTTGGATTAGCTTGGAATCGTCCAACAATCCCAACCGCATGCATAATGTCTGGTCTGGTCCTGAGAAGTGACCTCATCGCACCGTACCGTTGATTCAACGGGGAGAATCATCCCAAGAACTCGAGATTGCATCCCACATTTATACTTGTTGTGTTTGCATTCTTCCATGCCATACTTCTTCAGAATTTTCTTAAGATATTTTGTTTGTGACTTCTTGAGAATTTGCTTAAGATATTTTCTTGTGATAGGAATATACCATCTGCAGTTTGATGCACTTGCGAGCCAGAAGAATGTTAGTTCTCCAAGTAAGGACATTTCAAATTCTTGCTGCATGACAGAAGCAAATTTCCGACTCATAGATTCTTCATTACTCCCAAAAATGATATCATCAACATATACAACCACAATCAATAGTTTATCATTTTCAACTTTTGTGTATAAGTTGCTATCAGAAAACCCCTTTGAAAATCCTTGTTGATGAAGATATCTGTCAAGACGATAATACCATGCCCTTGGAGCTTGTTTGAGACCATATAGAGCCTTTTTAAGTCTACAAACAAGATTTTCCTCATTTCCCAAAATGAATTCTTCCGGTTGTTCTATATAAACTTCTTCTTCTAGATCACCATTGAGAAATGCAGATTTAACATCCATTTGATAAACTTTGATTTGTTGAAAACTTGAAAAAGCAAGAAACATTCTTATGGCTTCAAGTATAGCTACAGGAGAAAAAGTTTCTTCAAAGTCTATACGCACTTGTTGAGTATACCCTTTGCAAACCAGTCTATCTTTGTTTCTTACAATATCCCCATTCTCATTTAACTTGTTCTTGAAGATCCATTTAGTTCCAATGACATTTTTATCATGTGGTCTTGGTACCAAATCCCAAGTGTCATTCTTTTCAATATGATCAATATCCTCATTCATGGCTTGGTTCCAGCATTCATCTTGGCTAGCTTGATTGACATTGAGTGGTTCAATTGTGGATAGAAGTGCCATATTACTAGAATATCCCACAAGTGTTCTCCTTGTTCGTACACCTGATTCCTTGTCTCCCAAAATTTGAGATTCAGGATGATTCTTTTGAACATATCTGGATGGAGCCTTTTCAGAAAGATCATTTTCAGGTTCTTCATTGGATCCACTGTCTAAATCATTTCCATTTAGCACAGAAGAAAATAAGTCACCATCATCTTCATTTATTGTTTGTTTTTCTTCTTTAGGGGCTGAAGGAGACTCATCAATAACAACATCAACACATTCAACAATCTTTCGAAGCCTTTCATTATAACATTTGTATGCTTTTCTTGAATATGAGTAACCAAGGAAAATTCCTTTATCTGATCTAGGTTCGAACTTGCCAAGATTTTCATCATTATTTTTGATAAAGCATTTGCTTCCAAAAACTCTAAAATGCTTTACGGAGGGAGATTTACCATACCAGAGTTCATATGGAGTTTTATCATTGTTTACCCGAACATGAGCTTTGTTGAGAATGTTTTTTGCTGTATGTGTTGCTTCTCCCCAGTAAGTGTGAGGTGTTCCAGAATCATCAATCATAGCTCTAGCCATTTGTTGAATTGTTCTATTCATTCTTTCCGCTACGCCATTTTGTTGTGGAGTGCCAGCTATAGAGAATTGTCTTTTTATGCCATGTTGTTCACAAAATTCAAGAAATTCATTTGATGTATATTCTCCTCCTCGATAAGATCTAAGACACTTGATTTTTAGATCCAATTCATTTTCAACTAATGCTTTGAATTTCTAAAATTTTTCAAATGCTTCATCTTTGTGTTTAATGAGCTCGACCCAACACATTCTAGAGTAATCATCAATAAATAAGATATAGTATTCTTCACCACGTGGTGACATTTTCCTCATAGGTCCACATATGTCGGTATGAATGAGTTCAAGAGGCTTGCTTGATGATCCTTCCTTGGCATTAAATTGTACTCTGGTTTGCTTGCCGAATTGGTAAGATTTGCATATGATATTTTCAGGTAGAGTAATATTGGGAAGATCACGAACAACATTAAGTTTGCTTGATTTGTTGATTTGAGAGAAGCTCAAATTCCCCAACCTTCTATGCCATAGCCAATTTTTCGAAGATTTACTCAAATAACATTGTTCTTTGCAGTTATTCAATATATATAGGTTGTTTGGAGTTCTTTTCCCTTTGATAATTGTTTTACCTGTATCAAGATCACGTACCACCCATTATTTTGAACTAAAAACAACTTCAGTTCCTTGATCACACATTTGACTTACACTTAACAAGTTATGCTTTAATCCATCCACATACATGACTTCATTAGCTTTCACTTTTTCTTTTAGAAACACAGAACCTTTTCCTTAATTATAGCGGGAATTATCATTTTCCAAATGTAACTTTCTTTTCTTTTCTGACATTATATGAAAGAAGTTTTGCTTTTGTCACACCTTGTCATGTGTCTTGAACACCCACTATCGATGTACGAAGGGCTTTATTCACCTGCCAAATAACAAAATAATGCTATCTGATTTCATGGCGGTTCTTTCCAGGGCGGTTCTTTCTTTTCCACACTTTAGAGCTTGAGGAACATGTTCTTTTGGTGGATCTTGCTCCTGCATTCAGATTCTTCATGGCCAAAGTTATTGCAATAAGCACATTCAACTTCACTTTGAAGAGGAGAAAAGTTGTTATAGGTATTCTTCTTTGGTTCAGTATCCAACCTTTTCTTTCTTGATTCTCTTGTCATGATAGTTTTATATGCAACACATTGAACAGATTTATGACCAAAATTGTGACATGTGAAACATTGCCCATTGAAGTAGAAATTTCTGCGATCATGGAATCTTCTATTTGAATTTACCTGTTGGGTGTAGCGTCTTTGAAAGCTATCCTTGTTAGTGTTTTTTGAATTGAGATGGTCCTGCTTTCCTTGTAGAGATCCTTTATTCCCTTGCTGAGTGGCTGAATGTAGTAAACCACCTGTAACTGCTTTTAGATAGTTTGGTGCTGAAATTTGAGAAGACTCTCCGGTATATCCAAGACCTGTCTTTATAAGAGGAGAATGTTGTACCTTGATAATCTCATCTAAGGTTTCAGATCCTTTAGCAAATCTAAGATTCAAGGTCTTTACTTTCTCAACTTCTTTTCTTTGACTTACCACTTCACATTCTAATTTCTCAATGTGTTTCTTTGCTTCTTCAAACTGCTTTTCAATGGTCTCTCTGATTATCTTTTGTTCTTCTAAGAGAATTTTATATTCTTCTAAGGGTAGTTTGAGTTGATTGTTTTCTTCAAGAAAATCATTTTCCTCTAGAGCATCCATAAAAGTATCCTTTTCTTTTTTTGTTCAAATGCCATGAGAAGTCTAAGATCTTCTTCAAATTCTTCCTCACTATCAGATGACCCATCACTGTTTTCATTAGTATAGTAACTTTTCTTAGAGCTAGATCAGTTCTTATTCCTTCTTACTACTTCTTTTCCTTTATAAGGACATTTCTTGACTGTCATGTGCTTTCCACATGAAAACATTTGAAAACTACCTTTGAATCTTCCAGTTCCTAGTTGGAGTTTTTCTGTGAAATTCGCTTCTTCTTCATCGAGTTTATGTATTTGGATTCTTTGACGACTTCCTTTCCTTTTCCTCTTCGAATACCTATTTGCAGCTTCTCGATTTGAGAGAGGGACCTCCTTGTCTCATTTCAAAAAGCTGATGGAATACCATCTTAATTGAGCAAATAGTAAGAGTTTGCAGATCTTGCCTTTCTTCAATAGCAGATACTTTTGACTCAAATTTTGAAGTCAAAGATCTTAAGACTTTTTCAACCAGAGTAGTATCGGTTATGGTTTCACCCAAACTTCTCATACGATTTACAACATCATCTAGACGTAAAAAGAAACTGGCAATACTCTCATCACTATGCATCCTTAAATTTTCATATTCAATTCTGAGAGTTTGGAGTTTGGCACTTTTTACCTTTGTATCTCCTTCATAGCTTCGAATGACTTTGTCCCATATTTCTTTTGCTAAATTTAGCTGCATCACTTTAGCAAATTTTGATTCAGACATGCTTCCTAACAAGACATTTACTGCTTTGGCATTGGTTTCATACTTCTTCCTTTCAGCTGCATCAGTAGGAATGCTTGTCGGGTATTGATAGCCTTCTTCCACGATTGCCCATACATCTGCACCAAGACTTTGCAAATACGCTTTTTTTCGTACCTTCCAGAATATCAGATTGCTTCCATTGAATAGAGGTGGCTTTATAGACATCACTCCTTCTTGACTTCCCATTGCGACGGATCTTCTCCAAGCGATCAAGCTTCTGCAGAAGAACCTGCTCTGATACCAATTATTGGGAAAAATACTGAGAGGGGGGGTGAATCAGTATTTACAGCATATTCAAAACTTTTTACTTTTCTTTACTTCAAAACCCATACGCTACTTTCCTGAAGAAGACTCGCGTATATACGTGGATACCCTTTATTAAACTCGTGCATACATAGAGAACTAATTATGTCATTAATCTTTCACTTAAACCATTTTATAATTTATTCATCAGATATTCAATAAAAAGTAAACATGTGCAGTAAGAACAGAATAAACCATCACACAAAGCATCACACATGAACACCAGGATTTTTACGTGGAAACCCAAGTCGGGAGAAAACCACCGCTGCAGTTGCTCAGCCTTCAATATTTTATTATAGAGAAAACATTTTACAACATATGTCTTTGGTGCATACTCCTACCCGACACGAGCACCCTGCGCTCGTTTGACCTCTCACGGAAGGGAGCTCCAACCCCACGACTCGTTTACCGGCCTCTCTGGAAGGGAGCCGACTTGCTCTCATTTACCGACCTCACCTGGAAGGGACTACAACACGACTAAAGACTACAGCCCTCAGCCACCTCTTGGGCATCAATTTTCACACTGGATCCAACAACTTCAATAGAACAATACTTGTGGGCCACGTTTCATCATATTTTCAGACTGGACCCTCTTCATACATTTAAGCTCAATCATACAACCAAAGCCCAGGTACGGACAACTCGGAACGATGGGGAATACGGATAGCGGCAATACGACGAAATAGATCGGGTCATTTCTTACCACAGACTTCAGCAAACCCTAGTTTGCATACGCGCTTTCCTTTCACTGATGTCGCGTATATACGCGCTTATGTTTACATAAACCCGCGTACACTTCTGTACAAATTATAGAACCAATTTCATTGCGCATACGCGCTTTTTCTTCGGCGAAGCCGCGTATATACGCGCTTCCCTTGTGGCGAACTAGCGTATGGTTCTTCAGATATTTAGGTCATTGCAATTCTTCAGAACAGATACATCACCCAGATTCAACCCTTTACTTCAGACAGTTGTTCGCCTCATCACGGATCTAATCACTCCATAAACAGATCTAGCAAATACAAGTACATTTCAGATCTAGATCCCCTTCTTCATCATTGGTGCATCATACATTCAGATGTCATTCAATTGTAACCCTTTCCATTCGGATATTAGCCAAGGAGAAAGTATTCATTCAAGCCTAGGACATCTTGCCACACTCACATAATTTACCACAAGTAGTTTCTTCTCTATATAGGTTTACCCTTTCTCAATACCATGAGCCCTTTCTCAATACCATGAGCCCCTTTTTCAATACCATGAGCCCAAAACTACATTACTTCCGATGGTATTCCTGGACGGGGTCATTTAGACGAATCATTACCCAATACAATGGGTCAATACCATGGTGGTTACCCCTGGTTTTGCACTTTTTGAGCGCTTTTGCCCATACGCGACTTGGCACATTCTTTCCCGCGTGCATACGCGACTTCCCTTAGGAAAATCCGCGTATGCCTAGAGACATACTCTTTTCAACATAGATC
The DNA here is from genome assembly GCA_034641835.2 of Pinus albicaulis. Taxonomy (NCBI): domain Eukaryota; kingdom Viridiplantae; phylum Streptophyta; class Pinopsida; order Pinales; family Pinaceae; genus Pinus; species Pinus albicaulis. The sequence goes on along the minus strand of JAXQQM020064157.1, from coordinate 148,487 downwards.
TATCACATACTGGATTCCTTTCTTCATTATCTTCTGTACTCACTGTAGATACATCAGATTTAATTCATTTACTAAGTCCATCAAATCAAGAATAACTTCATCAGGTGGTTTTCCATCAAGGACAACACACTGCAACATATTGCCAACACTTCGCATCCTAGTTATGTGACCATCCCTCAAAATAGCATCTCACGCATACTGCCTCTAAGAGGTAAGACACCATGTAGAATTCCGACGCACATCCCTCGTCCGGTGTTTGTGCCGCTGATATGTTTACTCTGAGGGCCGACACTACCAGGTAAGCCCAATTGAAATGGGTGCCACGGGAGGTGATTGCATACATGACTGGGACACAAGCCCCATTAAAGGTAGTGGCATCCTGTCAGCCATACATTCTTCAAATCATTGCTGCCACCAGCTTATAAACCTTCCTAAGGCCATCTGTCTTATACTCCTGATCCTTTTTTACCTTAAACTTCTCAGGGTTCTCCCACTAGCTCTTCGAGGTTTCTAGTACTGGTACCTCATGCGTGGTGACCCAGTCAGCGTTAAAGGATTCTTCCCTAGCGAGGAGTACATAGTACAGTACATGTCCATGTCCTTCCTATATATGTTGGAAAAAAATTTCCCTGCATGGTCGTGGATAACCCAGAACTTGGAATCAACTTTCTTGAGGATCCATTCGACTACTTCTGTGCATGGGAATATTGGTGGATGAGTGTCTACATAGTGAATATTGGACCTTTTGACCTGAATATATACTTTCCGGTCCGTGAGATCTTCTGGGAATTCTGGCTTCGTGAATTCTTGATATACTTGGTACCAGGTCATCTTATCTCCCTTCCCAAAGACACAGGCGGTGTCTCCATAGATAAGGGGTGGTGGAGGAGGCATGTCTTCTCCTGATATCTCTATCTCGGGCCTTTTGTTTCTCTTCTGAACTGCTGGAAGCCCCATATCACTTGAGGCCAAAGAGATGGAAACATACTTGAGCTCGGCTTCAATATCCCCTGGCATGTACAGAAAACAATCCCACGATAAGACGAATGACATGATAACAAATATGAATGGATTGAATATACCTCTAAATGATTTGACTGCTTAGGTTAGGTCGTTGTGACCCCTACTAGTCGTTATCTGTGAGATTAAGGTTTCCAACTAGGTGACCTAGCGACCAGGTCACATGGTTGCGAGGTCACATCTACATGAAATGTCCAAAAATTGCGACTCTGCGACTTGGCAACCTGCGACTAGGTCGCAAGGTCGCTAGGTCACAAAGTCATGATTTGAGTGGCTAGTCGATGATCTGCGACCTAGCGACTTTGCAACTTAGTGACCAGGTCGCGGGGTCGCAAGGTCACATTAGGGCTTTCTGAGAGAAATCTAGGCGATTGTGACCTGCGAGGAAAAAGAAAAAGGAGGGAAAAAGTACAAGGGAGATGGGCAAACCAAGCTTGAGGGACTTCTCAAAAATTCAGGAAGGGGTGTTTGTAGCATAATGGGGCAAGGTAAGGCTCAGAAGAGGAAGCAAAGAGGAATGAGCATAAGTGAGCTAAAAACCCTAGTTGGAGAGCTGGCGAGGATTTGGGTTGCAAAGGAACGGGGCCAAGGGAAATTAATAGGCTAGGGTATAGGGCAGGTAAGGCAACATCTAAGCAAAACAGCAAACAACAGGAGGATTAGGCAACTTACCCAGAAAAAACGTGATCTAGTTGGCTTGTCAGAGGCTTTGTTTTCTCTGTCGCGCAGGTTGGATGCGACCTACATGACCCTTTTATTTATAAAGGGGTATCATGTGCGATCATTTAATGCAAGTCACTAAGTCGCAAATCAGGGCCAGTTGGGGAAGGGTGTGACCTTGCAACCCCGCGACCTGGAGATCGCAAGGTTGCAAGGTCGCACAGTCACCATTCGTGCATCTTTATAGACTTTACGACCTTGCGACCTTGCAACCTGGAGGTCACAAAGTCGCTAGGTCGCTTATTCGCAAATGTGTAATTTTATCAGTTTTGCGACTTTGCGACTATGTGATTAGTTTCAAAGAAAACACGTCATGAACCAAGATTTGAAGGCAAAATAATTGAAATGGACTTTCTCAAGGTTCATGGCTGAGGGTGCATCAGACTCACCTTTACCAAAGAGATCAGTGGCTCTTAAATTTTAATAGGGGACTAAATTTTGGAGGGTGTTGTAGTGGCTACAACAAAACCCAATTCTACCATTGAAAAATCCAAATACTTCGATAGGATGGATGAGGCTTTTGGTATTCTATTGTTGTCCATATCTCCAACATTGCATTTCCATGTGGACACATGCAACCCTTAGAATGAGGTTTGGACAACCTTGGAGAATTTATTTGGAAAGCAGGATGAGATGCGGGCTCATATTCTCGAAAATGAGCTAAATTCCTTAGATCCAAATATATTTGAGAACATTCAAGATTTGCTTACGAAATTTAAATCATTGCTTCTAAAAAAGCATGATTTTGGGATCGATAAATCAAAACGGGAAGTTCAATTTATCCTTTCTATTTTGGCTAAATTAGGCCCTGAATATGTTGTTTTCGTTTCCACATTTCATACACTTAGAATTGCAACTGGAGAAAAATGGAAAATGCCCAAATTTAACGCATTTATTGAGTCTCTTATTCATGAGAAGGATAAGCTCATAAAAATGGGTTCACTAAAGTCTCCAAATTCCCATGAAATTTCCATGCATGATAAAGGAAAGTCAAACTCGAAACCAAATAAGCAATACAAAGGCAAAGGAAAGGAAAGAGATCCAAATCCAAGAAAGGGAGGAAATCCAAAACCTCTAGATGATTCTTCCAGCTCCAAGGGTAAGAAGGGAAAGAAAGGAAACTTTAAGTGTCCTTATTGTAATAGAGGGTATGATCCTGAATCCTCTTGCATCCAGAAGACTATTGATATGATGGCAAAGACTCTTCAACAAAATAATCTTGGTCATCACATTCCAGAAAGTGCCAAGAAGAAGACAAAGGAAAAACCATTAGAAACAAGGGGTAATGGGCATGATTTGATTTCTATTCATTTTACACCGCAAGAATGGATCATCGATTCGGGAGCTTCACATCATATGGCTTCTTCAAAGGAATCTGTTTCTTCTCTATATGCATACTCAGGACCTCCTATTCTCATGGGGGACAATTCTGTAGTTGAAGCAACTTGACAAGGAAGAGTGCAATTTGAAGATGGAAGTTTTGAGAATGTGTTGCATATTCCAAGGCTTTCTGTGAATCTTATTTTAGTGTATCACATGACACACACAAGTATGAGAAGGAAAGTGGAATTTACCCCAGATTCCGTGAGCATTTATGACATGCAAACCGACTTGAAGATTGCATCTAGAAAGGTAAATGTTCAATCTCATCTGTATACATTTTCTGATTTTGTTCCTCAATGAAATTATATTTTGCTACTTACGCATGCAAATGAAGAAAGTAGGATTTGTCACGAGATATTTGGGCACTTTAATTTCAGATATATGTAGCAAGTTAGCAAGCAAGGGATTGTCAAAGGATTACCAACCATTGAATTTTCAAAAGGTGTTTGTAATGGATGTGCTCTTGGAAAGCATCCACAAGACAAGTTTGAGAAGGGGCATGCATGGAGAGCCTCTTCACCTTTGGAACTTGTACATAGTGATCTGATGGGTCCATTTCCAGTACTTTAAATGAGAAAAGAAATATATGAATTGTAATTTATGGATGATTACACAATATTCACTTGGGTTTAATTCCTGAAACTCAAGTCTAAATTTTTTCAACATCTAAATATTTTCAAAGCGCATGCGAAAAATATGTCTGCAAAAAGCATCAAGATACTTCCAACAGATAATGGGACGAAATATGTCAACAAAGATATGAAGAATATTTTTAATGAAGTAGACATACAATTGCAGCATACAGTTCCTTACACTCCACAAAAAAATGGGGTGGCCGAAAAGAAGAATCGATCTTTGAAAAAGATGGCCAATTGTATGTTGCATGGAAGATCTCTTTCGTCAAAATTATGGGATGAAGCTATCAATCGTACCTCATACATCCATAACAAATCTCCTCATAAATGTGTTACTGGAAAAACACCTTTCGAGCCCTGGACTGGCATGCAACCTGTCCACATTTTCAGATCTCGAGCATGGGCCCGCATTCCTATAGAGAAGAGAAAGCTTTGGAACCTCAAAGTAAAGAATACATGTTTGTTGGATATTTTGATGAAGTCAAAGGGTACATATTGCTTGATATCAACACTTAAGAGCTCTTTATTGAAAGGAGTGTAAATTTTGACGAAGATATTTTGCATGCACCAGCAGATGATCTTGTTACCAAGTTTCCATCACCACGCATTAGTGAGTATGCAGACGAAACTTGACATCAGAATTATTATGAAGATGAGCCTTTTCCTATGACACCTATTGGACCACCAACTATTTAACATCGAGATCATACTTCCTCATCTACTTTGGAAGATTGTCGAACACCTTCAACCCAAAAATGGCGTAGCATGAGTGATCTCCTTGATGATCCTACCTCTATACCTCAGTTTGAGGAATATATACAAGCACTCTTAGCTATGGAGCCATGCATGCCCATGCATGTTTATATGATTCAGGTGGATAATGGTGACCACCCGCCTATTCCACTTGTGGCCCCACCATTTTCTCTTTCAGTTTTTTTTCACAACCTACTATTTTTAGTAGTTTTTCGAGTCCTAAACTTTCAGAGTCATTTTGAAGCCCCAAATGGAGATAGTATGTTGAAGTTACATCCCTGGGAAGTTGAAACACCAATTTACCCAAACGGGGCCCATATTTTTGGCGCTTCATCTCCTAGGGTCAGGTTTTTGGACGTTTAGAATTCTCCATTGTTTCTCCATAATAAATAGGCCCTCGAGACTCATTGTAAGATAGTTCAAAGGTATGTAGTCACCACATCTCTTCTCATAGATTCGATACCAGCACCCTAGCTATTTTATTTCCATCATGTTTGTAAGCATATTTCTGTGATTTGATATTAATGAAATGAAGCCTTGTTTCCGCTGTATTTCTATGTTTATGGTTATTTCTGTATTTCGCTGCGTTCTTGCATAAATCCAGATTAGTGGTATCAGAGCGGTATGGTTTTTCTCGATCCTTATTTGCATGTCCCCAACGAGGTCAGGTTATAAGGAGTTACGGCTTGATCTGGTGGAACCTTTGCAAGATAAGCCTTGCAAACCCTGATAGACACCCATGGGGGACGAAAAGAAAGATGAGGGAGAAGGAGATCCTATCAAAATATTGGTCGAGGAGGCCCTCGAAAAACAAAGGAACGCGATGATGGATAAATTTGCCCAGATCCTTTAACGACTGCCCACTGGCAGTGCATCTGCATCTAGAAGCCACTCTGGAGGCGCGAATCCCTTTAGGGTACAAGTAAACTTTGACATTCCATATTTGAGGGTCAAATAGATGCAGATGTTGTAGATAGATGGTTGAATCTATTAGAAGGATATTTCTCGGTTCATGAATTTTCCAACCGGGAGAAGATTATTTTTTCACTCCTCAAAGCTACCCCACATGTGAAGGACTGGTGGGAAACCTACTGTGAGAAAAAGGACGAGACAGAACCCTCTCTGTTCTCAGCCGTACCCACTTGGAATTATTTCTGAGATTCCATCAAGGAAAAATACTATCCCGTGGGGAGCTATGAGGACAAGTACATACAATTGACCACGCTACGGCAAAAAAGGGATCAAGATGTGCATGAGCTAACGAATCTGTTCCATATCCTGGGCACAAAGTTGGGTATCAAAGATTCATAGAAACATTTGGTGCTAAAGTATCGCGGTTGTCTGCACAGATACATTCAGGAGGAAATGGAGTTCCTCGACATCTCCTCACTTGGTACGGCATACCGATATGCTGCCAATATTGAGCAGAAATTAAAACAGAAGAAGCAAAAATTTGGATCTGTAAATCAAAAGCAAGGGAAAGGTGCCCCCAAACCGCAAAACGAAGGACAAAGCCAAGGCATGGCGGCCTAGGACAACCTGCCAAACACACAAGAAAAGAACAACACTGCGAGGCCAAATAAGGACACGGGAAAGTGGTGTGAGTTCCATAAGAGCTCCACTCACAACACGAGTGTCGGGGCAAGAATTCACTGGTGGCTGAGATGAGGGCTTCTGAATCAGATGCATGCTCCAACTCTAAATCAGAACCTGACAAGGTGAATGACAAAGGGAAGCAGATTATTGATGCGGAGACCAACGCCATTGTTGCCACTACAAAGATCCAGAAGGAAGAACCAGAAGATCCAAAGGAGGCAGAGCGTCTCTTCCACTCCCAGATGTGGGTAAAGGGTTCCCCGCTATGGTTCATTGTCGATAATGGGAGCCAAAAGAACCTCATTTCAAAATATTTCATGAAGCGGTTGGGCTTGCCGACCACAGCGCACCCACAACCATACACCAGTGGGTGGCTTTTCCAAGGACGAGATCTCCGTGTCAGCCAGCAATGCCGCCTTCCCTATAGGATCAAGCCCTTCACGGATGAGGTATTGTGTGACATTGCTCCTATTGATGTTTCTGATGTATTATTAGGCCAACCATACTTGTGGAAGCGAAATGTTGTGCATGAGTCCCGGCCTCGCGCTGTTATTGTTACTTTGGGAAATAAATTGTATAGGATACCAGAGGCACCACCGCCTCCCACTATCTCTTTGGTTACTGCAAAATAATGCAGTAAGCTCATTTCCCAAACCAGGAAATTTGTTTTCCTGATGATCCCCCCCTAGGGAAAGAAGAAGATCATGGCCACGACCTCCAGACATGGCTCCTTTGCACGACAACAACAAATGGAAAAGGTTGTGGAGGAGTATGGGGAAATCTTCACCTCACCCACAAGGGTGCCTCTACACTGTCAAGTCAAGCACCCCATTGACCTGACCCCAGGTGCATTGCTACCCAATGGACCAATCTATAGGTGCTCTGTTTTGGAGAATGATGAAATCAAGAGGCAGATTCAGGAGCTGCTGTAGAAAGGTCACATCCGGCCAAGTTCATCGCCCTGTGGGAGCCCGATCGTGTTGGTACAGAAGAAGGATGGGACTTGGAGATTCTGTATTGATTATCGGGCGCTGAACAAGGTCACTGTTGGGAATAGGTACTCGATCCCATGGATTGATGACCTTCTGGACCAACTCAAAGGGGAAAATATTTCAGCAAGATCGACTTGAAGTCTGGGTATCACCAGGTACCAATCGAACCCTCTGATGTATGGAAGACTACCTTCAAAGCCAAGGAGGGCCTTTTTGAATGGCTCGTCATGCCTTTCGGATTGACAAATGCTCCCGCAACTTTCATGAGGTTGATGGATGACATCTTGCATCCATTCACCAACTCATTTGTAGTGGTATACTTGTATGACATTCTTATCTTCAGCCAAACTTGGGAAGAGCACCTCCACCACATCCAAGAAGTCCTCCAAACACTGCGGCAACACAAGTTGTGTGCCAATTTGTTGTGAAACCAACTCCAAAAAGAGAAGAAAAGAGATATCTACGCCTTATAAATAAGCCACTTCGAGGGGGAAACCTCCAATACATTACATGAATGAACAATTCTTGAATGATTCAAATTACAAAACCTCCTTTCTATATATAGGAGTCCATGGGGCCACAATGTAATCCTAGTGGGGCCACAATGTAATCCTAGCCGACCTAACAATAATAATTTGAGGGCACAATAATAACAATATGGGGGTTACAGGGGTACAATAATAACAATAAGGGGGTTACACTAACAACAATAAGGGACTATACTAGTAATATAGGGACCTAACATGCCCCTCTCCTTCAAAAAAGTGTTGTCCTCAACGCTTGAGTAGCTACGGGTGCTTCTGTATAAAATTCTCATCCTCCCATGTAGAATCTTCAGTGGGTAAGTTCTTCCACTTGATGAGATACTCTGAAATTGATCGATTTCGTAGCTGTCGAGTTCTTGTTTTCGTGACCGCTTCAGGTTCCAATATGATTTTTCCTTCCTCATCAAGTTCTGGAAATATTGTTTGAACTGGAATATTTTCACCTATAACCTTCTTTAAGCATGAAACATGGAAAATTGGATGTACTCGTGAAGAAGCAGGAAGCTCCAATTTGTATGCCATAGAACCAATCTTTTGCAACACCTTGTAAGGACCATAGTACTTTGGTGATAATTTACTATCCTTCTTAGCTTGCTTGAGGGACATTTGTTTGTATGGTTGTAGCCGTAAAAATACCCAATCTCCTACATCAAAACTTCTCTCGCTGCGATGTTGATCTGCCTGTTGTTTCATTCGATTTTGTGCCAAATTCGGGTTATCCTTTAAGAGTTGGAGAACTTCTTGCTGATGCTCGATGTGATCTTCCACTGCTTGAACCTTCGAATTTTCCCTTAAAGATGATGTGATGGATGGTGGATGATATCCATAAAGTGCCATAAATGGGGTCATTTTTGCTGCAGTATGGAAGGAAGTGTTATACCACCATTCAGCAAGAGGTAACCACTTGACCCATTGTGTTTGTTTATCGGATACAAAACAACGAAGATATCCTTCCAAACATTTATTTACTATCTCAGTTTGACCATCAGATTGAGGATGATAAGATGAGCTATGAGCTAATCGAGTACCCAAACAAGAAAATAACTCCGTCCAAAAATTTTCAGTAAAAATGGGATCTTTGTCGCTCACAATAACCCGTGGGTTTCCATGTAGCTTTTGAATTGTGTCCATAAATGTAGTAGCAATTTTATTTGCTTTAAATGGATGAGATAATACACAAAAGTGTGCATACTTGGTAAGTCTATCAACTACCACCATGATGACACTCTTTCCTTCAGACTTAGGTAAACCTGTGATAAAATCCATTGAAATCTCCTCCCAACGTTGACTTGGAATGGATAAAGGTTATAGAAGACCCGGGGTCTTAATTGTCTCAACTTTATTCTGCTGGCAAACCAAACATTCCGCCACAAACTTTTGAATATCAGATTTAAGGCCATCCCAAAAAAATTCTTTCTTCACCCTGTGGTAAGTTTTTAAAAATCCTGAGTGTCCGCCTAAAGGAGAAGTGTGCAATTCCAGAAGAATCTTTTGTTTTAGTTGGGAATTCTTACAAAGATATAAGCGATCTTTGTACCATAAGGAATCATTTTCCAACTAAATGTATCAGATGTACTAGGATCTTGCTGCAACTTTTGAATGAGTGTCCACACGTCTTCGTCCTTCTTCCATTCATCTCTTGCTTCAGTTATCCAATCTGGTTGGATAATAGAAATGGCACAAAGCAATGCTTCCACCTCTTCATTCTTTCTTGAGAGTGCATCTTCAACAACATTAAGCTTTCCTTTTTTGTAGATTATTTCAAAGTCATAACCCAACATCTTTGTGACCCATTTTTGCTGCTCTTCTGAAGATAGTATTTGTTCCAAAAAGTGTTTAAGACTATCATGATTATTTTTTACCTTGAAGTGTCTTCCCATTAGGTAAGTTCTCCATTTCTTTAGTGCATGCAGTATTGCTAACATTTCCTTCTCATAAATAGGTTTCTTTAAATACTTTCCTTTGATTGGACGACTTTCAAAAGCAATGGGTCTTCCTTCCTGCATTAAAACATCACCAATTCCATTTCCTGAGGCATCACATTCCACAATAAAGGTTTTTGTGAAGTCTGGCGTAGCTAAGACTGGTGCTAGGCACATTGCCTCTTTAAGATGTTCAAAGGCCTTGGTTGCTTCAGGAGTCCATGAAAATGCATCTTTCTTCAATAATGTTGTTAGAGGTGCTGCTATTCTCCCATAATTCTTAACAAACTTTTGATAATACCTTGTTAACCCGAGAAATCCTCGCAACTGCTTTATGGTTGTGGGGACTTTCCATTCCTTAATGGCTTTAATTTTGTTAGGGTCTACCTTAACACCCTCGTGAGATACAATATGACCCAGATATTCCACCTCTTGTACTCCAAAGAAACATTCGGATGTTTTTGCATATAATTGTTTCTCTTGCAATAGTTTGAGCACCCTGTCAACATGTTGAACTTGATCCTTCCAAGACCTACTGTAGATTAGTATATCATCAAAAAATACTAGCACAAATTTTCTAAGGAAGGGTTTGAAAATGGAATTCATCAACCCTTGAAATGTAGAAGGTGCATTGGTAAGGCCAAAAGGCATGACCAAAAATTCATAATGACCCTCATGAGTTTGAAATGTTTTTTTTGGAATATCTTCAGTCTTCATTCTAATTTGATGATATCCTGAATGAAGATCCAACTTGGTAAAATAAATTGCTTCATGTAATTCATCCAATAATTCATCAATCACAGGAATGGGAAATTTATCTTTAATGGTGAGCTTATTGAGCTCCCTATAATCAGGACACATTCGCCATGATCCATCCTTCTTGTGTACCAATACTATAGGAGCAGAGAAAGAACTTTGACTAGGTTGAATTATACCCGCCTCTAACATTTCTGCAATCATACGTTCAATTTAACTCTTTTGGAAGTAAGGATATCTATAAGGCCTGATGTTTGGAGGAACACTTCCTGGAATCAAATGAATAGCATGATCATGATCATGAATAGGTGGAAGTCCTTTTGGAGTTTCAAAAACCTTGGAATTATTGTCCAAGACTTTTTGGAGATCTGCAAGAATAGATGATTTTGATGTTGGAACTTCTAGTGAGCATAATTGTGCAATTATGCCTCGTTGTTCTTTCTTTAGAAGATTTTTCATGACACTAGAGCTTATTATCTTTCTCGGCTTCCCTGCAATACGCCGTAATTCAACTTCCTTTCCTTCTGAAAAAAAAAATTCAAGAAAAGTTCTTGAAAATTACCATCCCCAAATATTGTAACCATTGTACTCCTAGTACAACATCATCACCTCCCATAGGAATGGAAAGCATTGGACTATTCAATACATATTCGCCCATGGTTAGCTTGATATTATGGAATTTTCCAGAGCAATTTATAGTTCCTCCATTTGCAACCATCACTTGACATTTTGGTGCTGGGTATAGGAAACAATTCAATTCCTTGGCTACCTTACAATGAATAAAATTATAGGTACTACCTGAATCAATTAACACTATTACCTTTTTCTTCTTGATATGTCTTTCTATCTTGAGAGTTTGAGGAGTGGTAATTCCTGTCAATGCATTACACGAAATGGTCGGACTTATTTCTTCCTCTTCTTGGGTTGGTTCCTGGTGTATATCCTCTTCTTGTTCATTTTCTTCTTCCTCTTCACAATCTATGTAAAATAATTTCTTCTCAGCACACTTATGACCTTTAGTGTATTTGCTATCACAACTGTAGCAAAGCCCTTTTGCTCTTTTTTCTTCCAATTTTTGTGGTGTCAACCTTGTAGGCTGTTGAAATCTACGAGTAGCAACACTTCCCTTTTTATAGAAGTGAGTGGTAGGCTTCCTTGTCGCCATAATTTTACATTCAATTTTTCTTGCCAACCTGAATGCCTTCTCCAATGAATCAGGTTCCAAAACGTGAACTTCATGTTGGATGTTATCCTTTAAAGTACCTATGAAGAGATCAATCTTGTGTTCCTCTGGAATATTAGTTATCCTTATATTCAATTTTTGGAAGTCCTCAATGTGCTCCCCCACTAAACCCTTTTGTTTGAGATTTATCAATTGGCTAAAGAAGGTGTTGCTCTTTGTATCCTCATAATGTGCTACCATTTCCTCCATAAAAATTGACCAAGTGACAATTTTTTTACGGGAGAAAAGCCATCGATACCATACAAATGTATTTTGTTCTAAATGTAAAGTTGCAATGAGTACCTTTTGTGTGTTTTGCACATTATGGAGATCAAAATATTGCTCCATCTGTAGTATCCATGTTACAGGATCCTTTCCATCAAACTTCCTCATATCCATTTTTGGAATATGGTGGTTCTTCCTGCCAACATTAGATTTTATGAAATCACGATTAACATTTATTTTGTTCTCATCATGAGTTTCCTCTACTATATTTTCACCATTAGGAAGCATTTCTTGTATCAACTTTGTCAAGCCTTCCATGTTTGCTTTTAGATCATTCATCATGTTTTCCATTTTAGCTTCCATGTCATCCATCTTAGATTCCACGCCAGCTTCCATGCCATCTATCTTAGATTCCATGCCATTCCTCAAACCATCCATCTTAGATTCCACGCCTTTCTTGAAACCATCCATCTTAGTTTCCATGCCTTTCTTCAAAATTTCCATGTCATTTTTTGTTGCTCTTTGGGAGAGCGAAATTTGTTGCACTTGCTCTTGTAATTTTGATATGTCATGTTTCCATTCTTCCTCTTCATGAGTCATAGTAGAGCTTTCTAAGGCTTAATGGGTGTTGAATTCTTTTTATGGGCCATTTTAGAATCCAATAGTGATATCTATTCTACAATATGCCCTTGGAGTCAATTAAACTTGATTCTTCAAACAAGACTTATGCAATTTGAAAAAAAAAATACAAACCTTTTACTTGCTTTTGAGGAGCTCGATATTGAAATTGAATTATCTCTATAATTGCAAATCTTAAATATCTAAAATTCAGCCTTATAGTAGCCCTCTGAAGCTTCTTTCAAATGCCACAGGTCTGATCTGATTTGGATTCTTCAAGGAAAAGTTATGTCTAATCTCCCACAATGACCCAATTTTGGACTGGTTCAGTAGAGTGAACTTGTACGACTTGCCACATGTCACTGTTTCCTCCCTTGACTCTGAAATTGATAGAAAAAAAACTGAAATCTGTGTACTTATGACAACTTTTTATAACATTCCAATCCGATGCTCAGAGAGAGAGCTATGAAGATTTTCCCACGATCACCTCTTTGAGGTGAAATTCAGAAGCCTCAAAAAGCCCTAACTTCCACAAATCATATCTCTGAAAATATTGCGAACGAATATCTGAAATTTCGCGATGATGTTCACCAGGATTGCGGCTTCGCACTCTAAAAATTTTAGCTTCTGAACCTTCATAGAAAAAAATGTATTACGTAAATACCACGATGACCTATTTAGGTTAAATTCAGGAGCCTATAAAATGACCTAACTTGCACAGATCATATCTCAGAAAATATTGCAAACAAAGCTATGAAATTGTGCGACGATGTTCCTCAGGATCTTGGCTTCGTACTATAAAAATTTCAGATTCTGAACCTTCGTAGAAAACAAGTTATAGCTAAAATTCCACGATGACCTGTTTGGAGCAGCGAAACCCTAGAATCTCAAAGCTTTGATATCAAATGTTGTGAAACCCCCTCCAAAAAGAGAATAAAATAGATATCAATGCCTTAGAAATAAGCCACTTCGATGGGGAAACCTCCAATACATTACATGAATGAACAATTCTTGAATGATTCAAATTACAAAACCTCCTTTCTATATATAGGAATCCATGGGGCCACAATGTAATCCTCGTTGACCTAACAATAATGATTTAAGGGCACAATAATAAAAATATGGGGGTTACAAGGGTACAATAATAGCAATAAGGGGGTTACACTAACAACAATAAGGGACTATACTAGTAATATAGGGACCTAACACAATTTTGAGAAGTGCACTTTTGGCACGACCCAGGTTCAATATCTGGGATACATTATTGATGAAAGGGGGGTGCATGTGGATCTAGCCAAGATCCAAGTCATTCGAGATTGGCCAGCCCCAACCACCCTAACAGAGCTTCGCAGCTTTCTGGGTCTTGCTAATTTCTACCGCAGGTTCGTGTTGGGATTCTCTCATATCACTTGGCCCTTGAGTCAAGTCACCAAGGGAAGAGCGAAAGAAAAAAGCAAATTCTTGTTGGTCGGAATCTCCATCTCAATGGTATATGCCTAATGGTTCTCCCAACTATTCAAGTTCCGCCTCAAAGGCTCACATTACGAAACTTGCAACAACCAGTTGAGATCGAGATAGATGCCTCTGACTATGCTATTGGGGCAGTTCTTACTCAACAGGGGCATCCAGTGGCATATCACAGTGAGACATTGTCCGACACAGTTCAAAAGTATCCCACTTATGACAAAGAAATGTATTCCATTGTGCAGGCTTACCGACAATGGAAGCATTACATTTTGGGGAAGGAGACAATCATCCACACAATCCACCGACCCCTACAGTTCATACAGACACAAGGGAAGTTGTAGAACTATCGCCATCAGAAGTGGTCCACATACTTGCAACAATTTCATTTGAACATCAAGTACAAGAAGGGTAGCACCAATAATGTTACAGATTTCCTTAGCCAACCACCGATCATGGCCATAACCACCATTCTCAACTCTTATGGGCATGAGACTTTTGATTGGACGCTTCTCTACAAGAGCGATCTAGAATTCAGCTACACATAAAAGGCACTCTTGGGGGGTAAGCAAGTTCCAAATTTTCACCTCCAAGATGTGCTATTATGTCACCTGGGACACCTTTGTGTTCCTTAAAGTGAGCGTGCCAAGATGATATGGGAAGCGCACTATAGTCGAGTCGCTGGGAATTTTGGGGTCGAGAAAACAGTGGCAGTATTGCAGAAGTATTTCTATTGGCTGAACCTTCTACAGGATGTTGGGAAGTACATCAGATTCTCCACTGCTTGCGCCATTGCCAAACCAACCATCAAGAAGCAAGGGCTCTATACTCCACTACCTACCCCTAGTTGACCTTGGGAATCCATCTCCATGGATTACATGTCAGGCCTTCCTTCTACTAAGCATGGAAATGACTGTGTTTTCGTGGTCGTCGATAGATTCTCAAATATGGCCATTATGGCGGCCTACAAGAAGATTATCATAGCAGAAGCTACTGCTAAAATCTTCTTTGAACGAGTGTGGGTACACTTTGGGATCCCACATTCTATCATATCAGATCGCGACAGCAGGTTCCTCAGCACATTTTGGTCTAGCCTCTGGTCAATGTTGGACACCAAGCTCACCAAGGCCACAAATTTCCATCCCAAAACTGATGGCCAGACGGAGGTCGTCAACAGGATGATTGTACACATTCTACGCATGTACATTTCAAAGCATCCACAGACATGGGATGAGAGCCTTCCCTATGTACAACACAGTTATAACCAGGCTCTCCACAACTCAACCGACCACATCCCCTTTCAGGTGCGCTTGGGATTCCAACAACTATGTCCCATTGACGTAGCCATGCCATTTGCAGCTACTCAGACCAATTTGGCCCATGTCCAGTCTGAAGCTGACAAAGCAAACAACTTCATCGAGCACATTCAACACATCAGCCAACAGGTTCATGACATATTGGACACAGCCAATGCTAAGTACAATCAATGACATGATCAACATCGGGTGCCACACAACTTCCAGGTGGGCGAAAAAGTGTGGCTAGATTTGCAGAAGGAGCGCCTCAGTAGACCCCACCGCAAGATTTGCCCGCTTCGATATGGGTCGTACACCATCACCAAGGCTATAGGGAACAATGCCTTCGAGCTCAGTATTCAACCATTCCTTGGTCTACACCTAGTATTCAATGTAGACCGCCTTCGTCCCTACTTCCCACCTCTATTGGAAACCTCTGACATTGCAGAAGAAATCACACCAAAACAGTTAAACCCAGACTGCATGGAACAGGGCACCACAGACTGTATCATGGACATGCAAATCAAGAACACTCATCGACAGAAGATCCAACTATATCGGGTTGTCAAAGTTAGCCAACTCCTGCACCAAGGCAAGTGGTTCGTGAGGGACCAAGTTTAACAGAAGTTTCCTCATCTCATGGAGGAACTCAACGCAATGGGGGAGGAATGATCCAGGTGGATATTGGTGGCCACCCGCCTATTCCGCTTGGGGCCCCACCATTTTCTCTTTCAATTTTCTTTTCACAACTTACTATTTTTAGAAGTTTTTCGGGTCCTAAACTTCCAGAGCCGTTTTGAAGCCCCAAACAGAGATAGTATGCCGAAGTTACGTCCCCGGGAAGATGAAACACCAATTTACCCAAACGGGGCCCATAGTTTTGGCGCTTCATCTCCTAGGGTTAGGTTTTTGGATGTTTAGAATTCTCCATTATTTCTCCATAATAAATAGGCCCTCGAGCCTCATGTAAGACAGTTCAGAGGTCTGTAGTCGCCACATCTCTTCTCATAGATTCGCTACCAACACCCTAGCTATTTTATTTCCATCATGTTTGTAAGCATATTTCTGTGATTTGATATTAATGAAATGAAGCCTTGTTTCCGCTGTATTTATATGTTTATGGTTATTTCTGTATTCTATTACGTTCCTGCATAAATCCGGATCATTATATGATGCATGCATCTGATCCATAGACTTATGCAGAAGAAATTGGGCATCGTGAATGGGAAGCAACAATGGATGAGGAATATAACTCTTTTAGAACCAGACTTGGGATTTGGTTCTGCTACCTTCAAATCGTAAACTTGTGAGGTGCAAGTGGGTTTACCGGACCAAGAAAGTAGAAAATGGCAAAGTTAGTCGATATAAGTCACGGTTGGTAGAAAAAGGTTTCCAACAGGTACATGGTGTTGACTATGATGAGAATTTTTCTCCAGTGGAAAAAATGGATTCCATTCAGCTAGCTCTCTCCATTGCAGCAGTAAGAGGATGGGAGGTGCATCATATGGATGTGAATAAATTCCTTTCTTCACAATGATCTCGAGGAGGAAATCTACATGGAGAAACCACAGGGATACATGAAAAATTCATCTCTGGTATGCAAACTAAAGAATTCTCTCTATGGCCTCAAGCAGGCACCTAGAGCATGGTATGCAAAGATCGATTCTTATTTGTTATCTCAAAATTTTGTAAGCTGCAAAGCTGATTCCAAATTTTATTTTTTGAAAAAAAATGACTCCTTGTTGATCATAATACTCTACATAGATGATATTTTGATAAGAGGTAGTTCAACTTCTGTCATTACTGAGATTAAAACTACATTGCATAAGCGGTTTTCTATGACAAACATGGGCTTGCTAAATTTCTGCCTTGGACTAGAGATCAACTAGAGTGGTTCTGGGATTACCATTTCTCAACCAAAGTATGATAGAGATCTTTCGGCACAATTTCACATGAGTGACTGCAAGCCAACAACCACACCTTTCTTATCAGGGATAAATCTTGAGAATGGCAAAGACATACCATTCGTTGATTTCACATTGTACTGTTAACTTGTGGAAAGTCTTCTTTATCTCACTCACTCATGTCCTGATCTCTCATATGTTGTAGGAGCAACTTCCAAATACATGCAAGAGCCACATGAGTTACACTGGAAAGCTACAAATCACATCCTTCGATATGTCCAGGGGAAAATCACCTATGGGATTCATTATGCAGAAAATTGTTCTTTGGATCTCATTGGGTTCACAGATTCAGATTGGGCCAGCAACAACATTGATCGCAAGTACACCTATGGTTATGTACTTATTTTGGGATGCGACCCAATTTGTTGGTCAAGCAAGAAGTAGGCTGCCATTGCTTTATAATCAGCAGAGGCCGAGTATAGAGGATAAATCAATGCCAGCATTCAGGCCATTTGGCTAACACATTTCCTATCTGATCTTGTGATTAGTGTCGTTTGTCCAACTATCATTTGATGCGATAATCAAAGTACGCTAAAGTTTTGCAGAGATCTAATGCATCGACTGTGGACCAAACACATCGAGATCCACATGCACTTCATTAGAGAACTCATTCATGATGGGATCATCAATCTTCAGTATTTTCCTAGTTTTGAGCAGGTTGTTGATATCTTCACCAAGAATTTCACTAAGAAGAAGTTTCGATTTCTGCGAGATCGTCTCTTGGTGAAGGACACAACTGCCTAATAGTTATCTTTTCTCTACTTTTGCATTATATTTCGAGGGGGGTTTTTCTTCTGTGTTTTCCCTATTTTCTCTTTTCATGCATTTTATATGGGTACCTAAAATGGTCGTGTTGCTGAGACTCATTCATTTTGCATCACACTCACCTAAGTTATGCCTAAGGGGGGATGTTGGTGTGCATGCACATAGTTAGCCTTAATTAGCTTTAGTTCAACTCTAGATATTGGATGTGATTTCCACTTGTCTTTAGCTAGTTAACTCGAGTGCTTACATGTGGTGTGCACTTGGATTTAGTTAGTTAACTCTAGTGCTTGCATGTGGTGCATGTGCATATTAACAGAACATAAATCACACTTAGATTCAGTTAGCTTTAATTATCCATAATTATTACATGTACAACTAAGCTTAACTTAGTTGATTTATGTATTGATTCTAAAAATAATATTTATGAATCAATTTCATTCTCACTTCTAATTTTCTTTTTCAACTTTCGCAAGTTTGTGCAATTATCCTTCAGCTATTTGTGCTCTAATAATTTTACATTCTTGCCACCTAGGGCTAACAGTAGGAAACTACCCAATAAGAGATAAAGGGGGAAATGTGGGGCCGAGAGATGAAGGAGGCAAGAACTATGCTCCATCGGGGAAACCAAATTCTGTTGATGGAGACTGAGAAAAGAAATTCATCAAATTGGGCGAAGGCATTTTCATGTATGACCCAAATGAGGGAAACAGCGTGAAGGAGTTCAGAGATGGAAGCAGGGTAAAGGAACTAGACAAGGGGAGTGACGTGAAGGAAGCAAGTGAGGGTAGTGGCGATGGAAGAAGGAAATGTGTGACTGGTGAATGGAGAATAGGTGGTGGGTGTGGAGGAGGGTAGGGAAGAGACAAGAGTTGTGAAATTCCAAGTGATATGGCTACCAAAATCAGGCAGGAGAAGGGATTGGGAGTGGACTATTGAATATATCACATATAGATGGAAACAAGCAACTCAACCGTGTTGTTGGCCGAGACGATGCTGCCTGGTGTGAGTGGCAACAGGGGAGAAAAGTAGGGCAAATTCATGAGCGTCACCCCTCCTGCTGCTTTGGCTTTGTGGAACGATGTCAGGGTGAGGGCATCCAAGGGTAGAGGGAAGATTTATTTCAGGCGGGAATTGGGAGGCTGGGGGAAAATGACGACAGGTGAAGGGAATTCCAAGTAACAGAGAATGGAGGACAACTGCAATTCCCACAAGTATAGCAACAACTACAACATACAAATTTCTATTGAAAGAGGGAGATGTAGAGTTCAAAACATGGTGATCGGAAGATGAATGTATGTCCATTGTTGTGAATTATACATCAGGCACAACCTTTGCTCTGAAAGGAGTAGTTCAAAGCCACAAAGGCATCTAAACAATGGTTTTAGATGCTATTTTGACACAGGGTTTGAAGTTAGAG
Source organism: Pinus albicaulis (assembly GCA_034641835.2). Taxonomy (NCBI): domain Eukaryota; kingdom Viridiplantae; phylum Streptophyta; class Pinopsida; order Pinales; family Pinaceae; genus Pinus; species Pinus albicaulis. The sequence goes on along the minus strand of JAXQQM020064157.1, from coordinate 129,195 downwards.
CCAGTTTATCTATGGACTCTGCCCATGTTTCATGCCTCAGTAACAAAAATAAATTCTTCAGGAAATCTTAATCGTCAAGTCTCCTCCACTAGCTATTGTGCTGCTGAAAATTGAAGAGCTAGGATTCTTTGTTACTCATGGCTACGCGATCACAAAGATGGGAGGACTCGTGGTTACATGCGCTTGGAAAAGTGGGTGGAACAAGCTTACAACCAAGGAGAGGGATAAACTTAGTGAGATAGGGTGTCAGGTGACTTGGCTTGACGAAATTAGACATAAAAGATCCAAGTACCATAACAGAAATGGAACGGATCACCACCACCACATGTTAAGAAATGATAGGCTAGAGATGGAAGAAAATGGATAAATGGAATTGGTTGGGATTGACAATTTTTGCCCAACCCAACTTAACCCCTCAGAAGAAACAAGTTCATTGTAATTATTATTATTTTGTGAGTTTTTAGGTTTTTATATTTCAATAAAATATTGGTTTAAAATTATGTTATTTTGGAATGAGATTTTTTATAAGAAAGTAATATTTAATAACGTATTTGTATAAATTATATTTAAGTTATGAAACCTTTTATAAATAAAGAAACATAAAATAAGAAAACATCACAACATCTTAATAAATTCTTAATATTAAAAACTATTTAACTTAATTTAATATATTTTATTATATAAACAAATTTTATCATGATAATTAATTTAATTTAATAATATATAACTATCTAAAAACAATAAATTGAAATTATATAATAAATACATTTTTTTTCTCTTTAAATAATTATATTATAAACAAAAGCATAGCATTTTGCAAAGTTCTTATCAAGTTTTTTTAATATAATAAACTATATAGTTTAATAATATTATTTCAAAGTTTGAATCCAATGATTCAAGAGTATTGTTATTTCATTATATATTATTTCAATGTTTGAATCCAATGATTCAAGAGTATTGCTATTTCATCATAAAAAAAAAGAGTTTACATGTAAATGTATTGTCAATTCATACCAATTACTATTAGAAAAATATAATTTGTTATTTTTTTTTTGTAAGCTTGGTAGTTCCTTTCATTTTTCACTTTTATTTTTATTTTTATTTTTTTGGCTCCATTTTCATCAATATGTCCACATAAATCACCCTAAAGAAATGTAAGTTTTCAAATTAAAAATCAGTAGACACAAATTGCATTTATCTTTTTTGCCAACCTGGCTTTCAATAAAAAATATTTTTAATTAGAATAAATAGTTAATATATATGTAATTCAAAATAAAATATTTACTAAATGTATAGTTTAATACATATAATTGTAAAAAAAAAATCAATTTTATTTTTAAAATTAATCATAAAATATTTTACAGATTACAAAAATATTTAATTTACTATACCTAAATCATATTAATAATTATATAACTTTTTAATGGTTAAAAAAATCAATCTAAAAAATTTAACTTATCTATACCATAGTGCAAAACAAAAATATTTACTTAAAAATTGAATGTATCGATATATGTCGTGATGTTACTCCTCACCATCTAATTACACAATAATTTGTAATCTCTTATCTCGATCTGTCATCAATTCCACTAAAGAACCTCTTATCAATTTCTCTCCGAAAGAAAGTGATCATCTCTCCAGCTTACTTTCTTTGGTTCTTTTAGAGAACGGACTACTAGAGTTTTTAACAATGACTTGTTTTTTAATTGTCATTTGTACGAAGTCCCAAATCGAGTCAATCTTCTTAGGTTACTAAAATATAAATTTTAGGAGATAAACCATAACACTGCAATTAAGACTCATTAAGACATAAAGTGATTTTATAATATTTGATTCATAACACTTTAGAATTAAGACTCATTAAGACATAAACCTGATTTTATAATATTTGATTTCACATTAAATTTTGCAACCATGAATTTCTTTTAAAAATTCCATGAGAAGATTGGATATATGAACTCATCAAATTGGAGAGGAATAAGTTTCATACATTTCAAATATTTCAAACAATACGGCATATTCAACAGTAATGAATTTGTTTTAAAAATTCCATGAGAAGATTGGATAGAGAAACTCATCAAATTGGAGAGGAATAAGTTTCATACATTTCCAATACTTCAAACAATACAGCATATTCAACACACAATTTGAATATTAAAACATTCATAATTTTGATGGACGCTAGGAATTAGTTAAATACTTCAAACAATACGACATATTCAACACGCAATTTGGGTATGAAAACATTCATAATTACGATGACCGCTAATTTAAAATGGAGTTATTAGCTTTGAAACCGTAACGCAAAATTGATTATAAAAGCATAAAGCTAATTCAAAATGGAGTTGTTAGCTTTGATAATGTAACGCAAAATTGATTATAAAAACATAAAGCTAATTCAAAATGGGGTTCTTAGCTTTGAAACCCTAATGTCAAAGTAAATGGCTATGTAAGAGGATATTTAGCTAACTATCACCCGCATTCAGGGTACTTAGCTATTACACCTTACAAACTACTTAATCAATTATGTCACAACATGAGGATTGGGATACAACATCCAAACTCCTACAAAAAGGTAGGAAATTGTATTCTCAACCATTTGTCGATCTCACCTTTTAAACCATGAGATGATTTCAACTATTTAACTAACGAGGAAAGAGAGATTGCTTCACTCTAGGCTATGATAGATGCAATTTTTGTTCACTTATATATTCCTAGAAATGGAGGGTTCGTGCTACCCTATACCCACATTCTTGTCGGTGCCTGGCATCAGTTAATCCTGTTTGCACAGTCATGATTATTAATGAAAAGTAAGATGGCGAGAATCTGCTGGCATTTAGTAACCCTATCCAAACAATGATGATGCTTGATTAAAAGTAAGATGAATAGAATGCTTGATCGCTTAACAATGCTCTATCAGATGTGAATGTACAATTCACGATCCCGATATCGATTTATAATCTTTGCCATACCTCCAGCTCTGCACGGAATAAAAGATGTCGTAGGTTCGGATGGGATAGGTGACAGTACTTTATACGTTTTATCCTGCAAGACCAAATATAGCGTATTTTTAAATGTAGCAGAATTTCTCCGTTCGTGTGACGACGATTTTGCAAATATCATGACGATTTTGATGAGCCATTTAAGCGAGGCGGTTCTATCATTTGATTTATCTGCGCAATATAAAGCACTGCCTGGAGTCACAAGGGGCGGAATTGTTTGAAAGTTTCGTGGATGTCAGTTTGTGACTCGGTGGTTGAATTAATTTGTAGTAGTGTTCGGATATCAATGGGAAATTCTACTTCTCACGAAAATTCCCCGGGAAGTTCGAGTTCCCCTGGAAGTTCGAGTTCTGTTAATTTGAAAGACCTGCGTTTTACACAGAATTCTGTTAATTTGAAAGACCTGCGTTTTACACAGAAGGATATAAATGGGTGCTTCAGCAAGGGGCACAGCGGTGTAAGTGTATCAGGTGTGGCTGCGGATAAGAAGGCTGGAAAGCTTGATCTCTCGTCGTTAGGCCCGCTTGATGTGCACAGAGACGGTGATGGTGACATTTGGTGGCATAACAACCGGAGACTCTGGGCATTTCGACAGGCTGACGTGCCGTCGGTTGACGGAAAGTATAAGAACAACGATTTCAACTCTCGTTCTCTCGATGATAAAACGAAGGATAAGCTGAGAGACCCAAACTATCTCTTCCCAAAATCCGAGGTTCCGGTGTCTAAGGGGCATAGGTTAATTTTACTATTATCATTAGCTGTAAATGAATGTGTGGGAAACGTAAAAGTTTAGAAAGTATGTTATGGAGTTTTGTGGAGCTCGTTGTTGACCATAATTGAAAAACTGAAAAAAAATGGAGTAGAGGATTGCTTATTTCAATATTACGAATAGAATAAATAGATTATATTGAAAACATCAACAATAAATCATTGTAGTGTAATTCGATTAAATTGGAGTCACTGACATTGAACTAAGACACTTGTACGGATGGTTTTGACACCTAGCAGGTGGTAGGGATTACATTCTTTAACACTCTCCTTTAATTTCAACCACATAAAAAATTAATTTAAATACCTGCTGGTTTATGTCTCAGGAGGCTTACAATTTAAAAAAAATTGACTTCAATTAGATTTGGTTTTTCTTTTTTTTGTTTTTTCAGATTCTATAGCTTCTGAATTGTTTCAGATTTTTTGCTTTACTATATCCTTGAGAACTTTGTTTCTTCATTTGTTGGTTCAGGTCTTCTATTGTTCCACACTGTCTAAGCATGTTCTGGACTCTTCAAGAAAAATGTGCGCTGCTGCCACATATTGTCTTCTATAGTGCGTTTTTCATCACCAATCCACTGCAACATAAGATTAGAACAATATCTTATTTCTTCAGAACTCCAATACCTGAAAATTTCATTGACATGTTTATGATGCATGGCATTTTCATCATTCATATTTATATCTTCTGTGTAGATCTTATCCAGACATGGTGTTGCAAGCCATGTTTCAATAAACTTTAGCTCTTCTTCATAATTAATCTGTGTACTTGCACACTGAAAATCAATGTTAGAATTAAAAATATTTGCAACATTCATTCTAGTGTTTCTGCTCTGCAGTGAGAGCTTTCTCTTGTTGTGTTTCTTTTTCTTATTCTTTCTCTGCTTCTGTCTCTGTCTCTGTCTCTGTCTTTGTCTCTTCTTCACTAACCTGTGCTGCTGCAAACAGGGGTCTTCCACTAACTAAAGTGGGATTATCTCACCAAATAACATCATGTCAATATCATGTTTTTGTTACATCATCTGCAACCAGTCATTATGAGCCAAAAATTCATTATCAAAGTTAACATGAACAATATTAATCACTGGATTTACCATATCTTCAGCAAAATCTATTGCTAGATTCATCATATCCTCATCAGCAAGCTCTGTTGCTGGAATCATCACATATTCGTCAGCAAGCCTTGTTGCCGGATTCATCAAATCATCGTCCACATGTAGCTGTGTACAGTGAAGTTCACAAGCATCTTCGTGTTCTCTCTCTGCTTCTTCTGACTTTTCATCTCGTTGTAACTCTGCTACTACAAATCCACCTTCATCTTCAACTTCAACGCTTCCCTTTGCACCAAAACATCTCTCAAGGGTATCTCATGCCTCCTTCGCTGTCTTGGCATTTGAAATCAAGGGAAGTATACTTTCATCCACTGATTCTTTTATGCATTTTAATGTGTATGCATCTTTTTGCCTTCTTATTTCTAGATCTAAAAAGATCTCAAACATCTTCTGTTTCTATTTTAGCTTCTTGGCTTTTCCCATTTGTGAGTATTAACTACAACTCAAAAACTTGACAAACTTCTTTTTCAATACCCATAATTAATTTAAGTTTTTTTTTTTTTTTTAAACTCAAAAAATAATATTTATGCCATATACCATTAACCTTCCTTTGCTTTACGAACTCCCTTTTTTTCGTAAAACATTTACAAATTTTAAGGTTTTTTTTTTTTTTTTTAACTATAACAAAAAGAAATTCTTTAAATGAAAGAGCTTTTCTCTTTTTTAAAAATCACCGTGAAGATTTTTTAAAAAGCCTTACATGCCATTGACCTTTTTCTTTTTCCACGTAGCTCAATTTACTTTTAAAAATCTTTTGTTCCACTTAACGCAGCAGCATAAAAAACACTCATCGTGCTTTGACTTTAATAAAACAAGAAAAATACCGTAACGGACGTGATTAACGCTACTAACGCGACCATTGAGCTTTGTCTTCCGCGTTATAACGCGGATCTTCTTTACCACCAGTGCGTTAATACTAACGCTGAGGTTCTTTTAAGCAGCGTGTTATTGCAGCGAAAAAATTCTTTTAGGTTTTCTTCTATTGGTTTTTCTGGCACTTTTACTGGCGTCCCGTGGCTTTTTTTTCTTCGGCTTCTTCTCACGAGGTGTCTGCGTTGTCAAAGAGTTTTATGTAGGCTCGCCTCTCCTCTCTACTGCTCCAACTTGGTTTTGTTGCTGCTCTCTGCGGAGGCTTATGCAAACTAGCTCTGATACCATGACAAGAATTGAAAAACTGAAAAAAAAGTGGAGCAGAGGATTGCTCATCTCAATATTACGAGTAGATTAAATAGATTACATTGGAAACATCAGCGATAAATAACTGTAGTATAACTCGACTAAACTGGAATAACTGAAACTGAACTTCGACACTTGTATAGATGGTTTCGACACCTAGCAGGGGATTGGGATTACATTCTTTAACATTCGTTGGATAGGCTACATCAGTTGCAGTTTTTGAGTTGAATGTTTTGGTTTTTCTGTGAACTCCAAGGTAGTAAAATGCTCCTCTCCTATAGGAGTATAACCACAAATTTGTGAAAAGTGAATGGCATGATGTGGTCCGAATTGTAGTATAGATATGTTGAAACCGTGTGAAAATTTGTGTAAAAAATATGTTTGTGAACTAATATAAATGTTTGTGATATAATGTGAGGCATTTGTACTAAATGCTCGAGGTATATGTTGTGAAGTATTGTAAATGTTTCTTGAAAGGCAGCATTGTGAAGATTTTGATTCATGGGAATTTCATTGAATTGTGAGAGAACTACGTGCTAAGGGATTTTATCTTATAGTAGAATATAGCAATTGATTTTTATGGATATTAAGGAAATTAATATAAGTGATCTCGATGGCAGTGTCTATGCTGCGGAGTAATGTAAATGTTCGTGATATATTGGGATGTTTCATGCCAAATGTTTGAAAAATGTATTGTGAAGTATGATAAAAGTTGGTGATTCCACGGAAGTTCATGGGAACTAATCTAAATGTTTAATACAAGGTTTCATACTAAATGCTTAGGATATATATTGCGAAATATTACACATGTTCGAATCACAATAATATATGTATGCAGCTGAGTTGTGTATGTTTTTGGCAGTCAGATATATCATTTGTTTGGCACGTATTTTATACGCGATCTTCTCAGGTCTATTGGAAGTTAATGTGGGTGGTTATATGGATTTTGTATTAATTTTGAATATGTTTTTGGTAGATTTGGTTATGTATTGTTTTTGGAAGTCAGATATATGTTATGGGCACGTATTTATTATGCATATCTTCGCAGGGCTATTTGAAGACGTTTGAACGTTATTCGATGGATTTGTAAGAATAAACAAGAGTTGACGGTCGCTTGTCGGTTCACGTTAACATTTTGAGTTTATTTTCGAGTTTTACACCAAACCCAGTGTGTTCTACTTAATAGATGCGAACCTTGACGATTTAATGTTAAATTTTATGCTGATAAAGAATCCAGAGTATTTAATAATCGAATGCAAGTCAAACAGAGTTTTAAATCAATGTATTCAAGTGAAACGCATCGGCCGTCCACGGTACGATATAATACACAGATGTGCACAATTTAAAGATTGATTGAACGAGTCTTCACATAAATGGTGAGAGATTGAAATTTCTACTGGGAATCAAATGAATGTGGAAGAGTGCAAATGCTTATAAAAAGATTGTCGCATGATTTTTGAAGATCCGTAGTAAGTTATATTCCAAGGTTGTCAGTTATATATTCGAAGGTTTATGAAAAGTTTTAAAACAGATTTTCGTAAAAATATAATGATGGATGCAAGGGGTTTTTAATTAATGGATTGAATGAAGTTATGTAAACATTTACAAGATCCGTCCTGACATGAGGAAATAATACTTCTAATAGAAACTTTTGATATTAAATGTTTATATAAAATATAATTATTTTTAAGGTTATTTTTGTTTATGAGAATTTGGAAAATCTTGTAATTGGATTTTATTGTTTTGATCGAGTGAAGGAAGATAAGGAAGATATATGCGAAAACAATATTTTAGATAGAAAATTTATAATAAATGTTTATATGAAATAATTTGTGAATTTTTATAAGCTCATTTTATTTTATGAAATTTTGCAAAATTTTTATAAGTGGTTATTATTGTTAAATTTGCAAAATTTTATGAGTGGTTTTTATTGTTTTGGTAGAGTGAATGAAGTTGTGTAAGCATCTAAAACATTGGTTTATTTATTTGAAAAAGATAAAAATATTTTATGTTATTGACAAGTAGGAAATTTATTTATTTGAAAAAGATAAAAATATTTATGTTATTGACAAGTTGGATGCTAATGTTATTGAAATAGGAAGTTATTTTACATTATTCATTTAATAGATTTGTGCAAATATGTAAATAGTTACTAAATTTGAAAAAAAAAAAAAGATATATATATATATATATATATATATATATATAGGTTTTTAAAGATTAATAATTTATTATGTAAATTATGTGTGAATAGGTTTTTAAAGATTAATAATGAGTATCCTCGTAGTGTAATAACAAAACTATTTATAGAATTATGGATATTTATCCATTAAATGGATTTTATTGTTTTTATATAGTGAATGATGAGATCTGATTTGACATGGGGAAACAATATTTTTAATAGAATATTTATATTAAATGTTTATATAAACTATTTGGTGAATTCGTAGAAGGTTATCTTTGTTTATGAGAATTTGGAAAATCTTGTTAGTGGATTTTATTGATTTGATAGAGTGAATGAGGATGTGTAAGCATCTAAAAGATTGGTTTATTTATTTGAACAAGATAAAAAGATTTTCAACCATCTTGACAAACGGATGCTTTCAACCAGGACTTTTACAAACAATTTTTAGTAACTCCAAAATTAAGGTAACCGAGTTTATGCTCGATGCCAAAGTCATATTCTGACTAAGAACTTAACTAGCTTTAGGTAGAATCTAAAGTGGTGAATGCTCTTTTTGACTGCCATAATTTCTTTATGGCTGCTTGGATATTGTAGTTCTGCACCATGGAATGATCTTGAAATGTAGGAGCAGATGTGTTCTGTTCATCCAATTTTTTCGAGCAGGACACTTCCTCATGCAACGTTGGAAGCATCAGTCTCAAGAATGTAGAGACCTTTGTCTGTAGGAAGACGGAGAGGAGGGAGAAACTGGACTTCCTCCTTTATAGTTCGTACCGCTGCTGTCATGGCTTTGTTCCATGGGATTGGTACCTTTTTCAATCTTTGCTGCAACACATTGAGATCTTCAGCTTGTCCTTTGTAGAATCTCATGATATAGTTTAGGCTGCCTAAAAAATGTTGCAACTGTGTTTTGTCAGTGATTTTCTCGGGAAATTTTTGAAGGTTCTGCAAAACATGTTTTTGTAAAACAATGTCACCGTTAGAAATTTGCAGTCCTAAAAATTCAATATCAGTCAAAACAATCTCCATTTTGGTTTTACTCAGAGCTAAACCGTGTTTAAAACAATGCTCGTAGAATATTTGGAGATGTTTCTGGTGTTCTTGGATATTTTTTGAACAGACAAGTAAATCATCAATGTAGATGATTAACTAGTCGAGACCACGAAAGACATCTTCCATCTTCTTTTGAAATTCGGACGAAGCATTCTTTAATCCAAAAGGCATAACCTTCCATTGGTATTGTTCATGTGGGACAATGAAGGCTGTTTTATACCTATATTTTTTTTTAATGCCAACCTGGTAAAAACTAGATTTCAAATCGAACTTTGAGAAGATAGTACATCCTTTCAATTTTTGGAGCAGTGAGGCCTGGTTCGGAAGTGAATATGCAATGGACTTAAGAAATCAATTTACAGGCTTGTGGTTTATCACCATCCTTGGTTTGCCTCTTTTTATCTCATTGTGCTTGTTGACGTAGAATGCTCTGCAAGCCCACTGGGATTGGGCTAGTTCAATTAGACCCTTTTCAAGAAGGTCTGCAATTTCTGTTTTGCAGTATTCTACTTCTGTTGGGCTCATTAAAGCTGTTGAAGCTTTCATTGGTTTTATCTTGATGTTATATGCAAAAGGAAGATCAATGACATATTATTCACGTTTCCAAAAAGCGTTAGGAATACCAGAGGAACAATGATCTATGATTTTATCAGATATTTCTTTGAGGTAATCATCTCGATGATCAATGGCAAAAGAAACAATTCTTTGCCTTTTCTGAATTTCCGCTCGCTTGGGTATTTCTATTTTTTGCTTTTTTGGCACTGTAAACGATTCAGAGGTTTTCAGAGGGAGCTGTACAGACTTCTGGTTTATAGTCATAGGAAAAAAAAAATTCTGATAGTCTATAGATACAGGAGACCATCTGGTAAAAAACTCGCTACCTAGGATGACATTCGCTGGAATTTCATCTAACTCAAGAAATGTACAATTAACCGGGTTATTGTTGATAGCAACAGGGAAATCTAGGACTTGGTGCTCAATAGGAAACAAAGATCTTGTAATGGTGGATCCTCCTTCATTAGAATTTTTCCAATAGAATGGAGGGATTGCAAGATGTCTGGCTAAATTGAGCTGGGCACCTGAATCTAATAAATAGTCCAAAAAATATGGTTTATGGTCAGGTGGACAAAATTGTAGAGTTATGTACAGTTTTGGTTGGCTCATTAAGGCTAAGGATTTTCCTGGATAATTTGATGGGTCAAACTCTATTTTTTCTTGAAAGTCAGTTTGTGCAATTTTTTCAGACTCTTGAAGGGATTCTTCCATGACTCGTTCTAATTCCTCATATGAATATTTTTCAACTTATAGTTGGATAAAACCCAATCTTTCTTTCAGGCTATTGATTTCTGAACATAATTCTTTAATCTTGGCCTTCTTGTCACTGATTTGGAGTTTTATTGATTTGCACTCTTCTCTTTTGACTTTCTATTTGACTACATATTTAGAAGGATGATTAGCATGTAGTTCATTAGGATGCCAGTCTGCAGAAACTGCATACCTGATTTCTTTCTCTCTTTTGCTTTCAGAAAGATGGCTTGATGAAGATTCAAACCTGATTTGGTCTTCAAGTTCTTTAATATTTTGTTGGAGATATGATCTCATACCCATTCTGAAAGGAGGAGTCTTTGATAGCTGCTTCTTTAAATCATTCAACTTATTTTGGTTTAGGTTGAACATGCAAAACTGATAAGATTGCAGACTATCTATTTCTGAATCCGAAGTGTGTTCTGGTTCTTCTTTCTTTTCTTCTTCTTGTTCTAAGACATCACCATCAGGATAGAAGATTTCTCCTTCTGGTTCTTCGTCAATGTCACAATAGAACAAGTCCCAATACTAGAGTTCAAGCTGATTGTCTAATAAATCTGCATAGGCAGCCAATCTACCTTTTCTCAGCTTCTGTGGGCAAGCATTAGCCCAATGGCCTTCTTTGTTGCAGATGAAGCATCTTATTGATTTTGCAGGAGTGCTTCTTCGTCTAAAGAATGTCTTTTTCTTCTTGAAATATTTTTTCCCAGATTTGTAGTTTCTTGTGGAGGAATTTTATTTCTTCCACTCTAGTTTTGATGACCATTTTTGCTTGGATTTACAAGAACAATGTTTTTGGTCATCTCTATTGTAGGATCCCTTCCCCCAATCGGGCATCTGGCCGATTGTTTTACAGATAGAACTACTGAAGATTTATTCATATGTCCAACCAACTTGGAAATATAAACATGTTAGATGCATACTTTTGCCAAATGCAAGAATGGTTGATCAAAGGAAATGCATATTTAGATCCTGCCTTCATCTGTAGATATATAGAGAGTATGCCAATGACACTACCCAATGTAATAATGCAATACTTCAAAGATAAGAATGCAATATCTCATTTACTAGCGTGACCCTTGCTGAAGCCAATGATCACATCAAAACTATCATCCAAGATCATTGTCTTGCCAAACAGATGCAGAAAGAATTCAAGAACATAATTCTGAATCGGATGGGATAGGTGAGAGTACTTTATACGTTTTATCTTGCAAGACAAAATATAGCGTATTTTTATAATACATGGTCATGAATTAATTTTCTTTTTTGTTGGAGTCTCTGCAAATCTAAATGTACCAGAATTTATCCATTCGTGTGACTACGATTTTGCAAATATCATGACGATTTTGATGAGCCATTCAAGCGAGGCGGTTCATCATTTGATTTTTTTTTTCAGAAGAAAAAAACGCTGATTATATTATAGTATAAACAGTACATTTTCAAATAACATTCTCAACTGATGAGTATAGCGAGAGGTCAGACATATAGCCAGAAAGCAGTGCACCGCTCATTAATGAAAGAGAAAAAACTCGTGAACGAAAGAATCGGTCGCCACATTTTGGAGATGAATAACCCATCCCAACCATAGATAAATCTGTCCAAAACTAATAGATATAAAGACCGAGGAAGATGATTAGGAGTATAGGCACTCTATAAAGCTACACAAAAAAGGTACTTTTTTGAAAGGATTGCAGAGAAAAGGATATGATGAGACTTTCGACCATGAAGAGATTATCGACAATTTAGCACGTCCCTCCAAAACAAGTTGACTAGTCCATAATGAAGGGAAAGAAGACCGAAAACAGTGCTCACTTGAGAGATTCGAAAGAATAAATGGACGATAGTGGCATGTACATGTGAAATGAGATATAAGCAGCCTCGTATAATAACTCGTCCGTATCCTTTAAATAAAGTTGTAAACCAGTGCTCGCTTGATTGGATTATACTGTCTAGCTTGGAAAAAGAAGAGCTCATATGCATGAAAAAAGAACTAATACAAAGCGCGTTGATGCGGTCCAATATGAGCAGTGTACGATAAAACAGACCTTCGTAGAGAAAAGATAGAAGCAAAATAGGCTCGTGAAATGGAAAATAATTTAAACCGGCTCGCTTGATGAACGTCGACAAAGCTTGCTTGAGGATCATCTACATGGGCTCGCTTGAGACATGACTAATAGATGAAAGGATATTACGAAATCAGTCTCCAAAGTATCGAAAATTCCATCGAGCTCGCTTGAGGATATTACGACCATAGGGAAGTGGAAAAGGGCCACGTAGCGTACGCCATTCCGTAGCATATAGAGATGAAGACATAACGTATAATAATAGCCTCATAGTAAGGGAGAATAATGAAAAGATATCATAATAAAAAGCGTAAATGATATCCAAGTAAAGACACAAAGGAAAGAAGTGCCCAAAAATAGAGAGAAAGGATCAAAACGATAAGCTCATGGAATGGGAATGGAGGACTCCCCTATCCGCATCTCGTCTCTCGAAGTGTTCGACCTTAATGGTCCCATAGTCCACCAATAGTCCTTTTTTAGACAAAGCCATCCGCTCGAGTGTTATTCTCACGATATATATGATTTATAGCAGTAGTACCCATACTCCTCCAAAGTCTCCGCGAGCTCTATCCATCCATCCTTGAAGACTTGGAGACATCATGTGATAATCATTGGAGACCCACCCAATGACCAGCTTTTGAATCCCCATATAAGTCGATATTCCGGATTTGTAAATCATATGCAAAGTGAGAAGGCCACCCCAAAGAGCCATGATCTCTCGCTTTGTTATTTGACCCCGGGCCCCCCATTCCAAGATATATGATAATGCTCTCGATTGGATAGCTTGATCCAAACACCACATCCAAGGGATCCCTTCCGACGAAGCCCCATCGAAGAATACCGCAGTATGGATATCTCGTGTGGCCTAATACGATAAGAACCATCCATAACCGAGGGAATATGTTGAGGACGATCATCCATCCATCTTTTAATGGCCGGATAGACACTGTGAATCAAAAAAGGGTCGATTCTAAAAAAATGAGGTGATTCCTAGCCAACCATATCTCCCGTATGAGAAAAAAGGGAAGCGAGTTTTTTTTAGACTTCGATTTGTCCCAATCATATGCAAAGGGTAATGAAATCCACCGAGCGTCCCGAGACGAATTCATAAAAAAAAGGACTAAAAAGCTTCCACATAGCAACCGAAATTTGGCAGAGAAAAAATAAATGAGAGATGGATTCTTCACCCAAACCGCAAAGGGCACAACGACCGGGGCCCCCGGGAAACCATGCTTCAAAAGGTTGTCCCATGTAAGGATCTTCCCCGCTGCACTCACCACCCAAAAAAGAATTATTTTGGTGGGAATATTCCAGTGCTAGAATGGAGAAAAAAATCCCGGTTGCATGTACGTATTGAGACAGGGGCATCGATATTTCGATAGATATCCCGTACAATAACCATGTCCATTCCAAACAACCCGATCACCACCTACAGCGTAGCAAAATCCAAAGCAGCATCCGAACTAATCACGAATTTGATCCCACTCAATAGAATCCGCACCAACCAACCCCAGCTTGAAATGCTCGTTTTAAAAAATAGGAGCAAGCAGTAGTCCATGTATAAATAGTTTTTAATAAATACAATATACCCCTCTCGGGGCCATTGTGTGGACGAGGTGAAGCGATGGAGCAGACTCTAAAGACAAGGATGTAACGTCGAGAGCACCAATTGGGATACGACCTCCATCACGAAATTTCCATGTAAGTCGACTCGTGCACAAGGGGCAATATTTTTTTTGAAGCTACTCCGTATGTAGGATATACCGCGCGGGAAATTCATTGAGTTACAACTCGATCAAATAAGGAATATCACCATCAATATACTTGGCTCTAATGATGTCGACTCGTATACTCGTCCCATTAATGGCCCGCTAGAAATGATTTAATGAGAAGGGCGTTGTTAAAATCCCCGGTATTCAATATACCCCATCCATCCCAATCCTTAGGCCTACATAAAGGATCGAGACAAGCAAAGATGTAGTTTATTATCCATTTTAGCCCCACCCCAAAGAAAACGGGAGATAATACCATTGATTTTGTGAACAACTATCCGCCTGCAGAAAAAGAGATGACCCCAAGTATACCATCATCTCGTGATAATACAACTTTAATCATGATGAGACAACCCCCCCATGGACAACCAAACGATGAGTCCATCTCGCGGATCCGGGCTCGAATCGTTGACGAACCAAGTCCAATCTCCCGACTTTATAGCCACATGGTTTAATAGAACAACTCAGATATTTAAAAACCCATGGACACTAGTCTATACTCGACACCCGTAAAAATTCGCTATGAACATAACTTCATGTGTGTCTCCGAATTCATAGATGATAAAGGATTTATCACTATTAATACCTGCATCCCGAGGCTAATTGAAAGCTCATAAAAAAAATATGAATGTAGAACCAATGATTACGTTTCAAATAGCCAAACAACAATAAATCATCAACAAAAAAGAGAATGTGATGATGACACCGTATTAGAGAAAGAAAAACCCCTTAATATAACCCTTCGCTTCGCACCGTGCATTAACTTGCTAAAGCCATCCATAATGAGAATGAAGATCAACGGCGACAAAGCACATCCCTCGTCTCGCACTCTCGGCCACCCACAAAAAACTTAGTGGGTATACCATTGACAATGATGGCATATCCAACATGGGAAATGCAAGACATAATCCACCTGATAATGCGAACAGGGAGACCAATCTTGAGCGTAACGATTATGATGTATGACCAATCCATTGAGTCATACGCCTTATGAAAATCGACCTTCATAACCAGTGGCCTCCTTTTTACCCAAGTGCATAGAATGAAGAACTTCTTGAGCTATGGCAATAGAGTCGTGAATTGACCGCCCCTTAAGAAAACCAAATTGTTCCTTAGAAATATGGTTAGACATAACATCTTTAATTCGATTAGAAATTATCTTTGAGGTGATCTTATATATTAGGTTACAAAGTGCAATGAGCCGAAAATCGAAAAGGATTGTGGATCAACAACTTTTGGAATGAGGGGGAATGAACGTTGAGTTCGGATTAGCCGGCATATAACCCCGTGAACGAAAACACTCCAAAGCAAGTCGAGTGAGCTCAACACCAAGTAAATCAAAAAAGAATATGAAAAATTTCGCAGCCACCCATCCGGCCCCTGACATTTGTCACGAGGATAGGATTTCGAGACCATAAGAACCTCATTCCCCGTGATGCAACGATCAATCATAGCAATGGCGTCTTCGTCGAAGAATCTATTTATGTGCTCCATTACCCAAGTTTGATTCTCCATGCTAATAGATTAATCCTTCATGTAGAATGAAGAGAAATAGGTAAAAGCTTCATCTTGAATCTCAACAAGAGAAAAGGCATAGGAATTATCATTCCTTTTGATGCGCCATATTGCATTACGACTCCTTCCGTCGTTTGTCGATTTGCGAAAGAAATGAGTGTTACGATCACCATCTTTCAACCATAAAATTCTTCTTTTTAATCGCCATGTAACCTCCTCAATTCTTAAAATCTCCCGCTTCCCGGATCCAAGAACCTTAATTGATTCCGCACGTAATCATCGGAACATAATCGAAAAGGATTCATATAGAACCGCTATCTATCCGGAAATCTCCCTCGCACTCAAGTTTGAGCGCTCGCTTTTTCTCGAAACTCCCATTCTTTAGTAAACGTCTTAATCTTTTGGAGCTTATAGTGAAAGCGACTCCAACCATCGAGGTCAAGGAAATCTTCATCATTTTGCCAAATCCGATGAATCATATTGGAATACTCTTCGTCCTCAAGCCAAATACGATTGAATTTGAAGGGGCCTACCTTTTGTCTCAAAGAAAAAAGTTCCAGGACAATACAATTGGCATATGATCTAAGATGTCGTAAACAAGGATCCCTCGAACGTTGCCCACCCCATTTATCCAAAAGAATATTGCTAATAATAGCTCGATCCGTACGCTTACCAATAAAATCATTCCTAGCACGTCCGTTTGACCAAGTAGGCGTAAGAGGATTCTGAGTGATATCAACTAAGTGATAATCCCGAGAATAGATCATTCAAATAGGTGGCAAGAGGATCCAATCCGGCCGCATTACCCCATATTTCATTAGCATGTAAGGTAGAATTCAAATCCCCCCATCATTATAAGATTAGGCAATGAAAGAATTCTCGATGCAGCCCATCCGCCTCCAAAAGGACAAACTGTAGTTGTATGGCACGTAAAGGTTGATAATATTAACGAGTCCTTCCATACCCCCTAAATCGGCCCGAGAGCAAAAATGTCGCCAAAAAAATTTAAAAGCCTTAAACTTAACCCCCGTTTGGATCCCATATAGCAATTAAACCCCCATAGTGTCCCACCGCATCCACAAAGAACCGCATGCCATCTAGACTTGAAACTCAAAAACAATCTCGATAGCCTTCTCCCCGACAACACATAGTTTCTTGACCTAGAAAAATGACCTAGTCTCTCCGTGAACATAAGATCCTTAAGGCAATGTGCCTTGGAGGCATTGCCCAACCCCCTTATGTTCATGGACAGGATGTGAGTCATGGAGACAAGTGCTTAGGGTTGCTTTCTCTAAGCGCCCCTAGAATTCTCCCCAAGTGCCTTCACTCACCGATATGGGGATATTAGTGAGATTTTCATCGACTCTTAGAATAGAGAGATAGCCTTGAACTTGTCGCGAGAGTATTTGTTGACCGCCCTCGCTTGTGTCTAGGAGATGTGGGCGGCCGCTCAAAAAACAAGAAGAGCAACGAGATCAATATTTGGGTTGGCCAAGATGGGATCTAAATCACTCCCAACGTACTCGTAGGGGAGTCCGAAAGGGTGACCGGTCATCCGGCTCGTGTGATATGTCAAGAGATAGATAGGCCATAGAAGCCGAATGACTAGGTGCAGATGACTCATCGACAGTAAAGGTGAACGAAGGAAAAAGTGGGGGGGTCGGCATGAGACATACGAAGGGGGTTCTCGTAACATGGGATCTCCTTATTGGAAACTGCAACACCTGAATGAGGAGGATTACTAAGAGGAGGACCCGACATGACATTTTGGCCATCAAGCGAGTCAATCCCTACCCTACGATTACCGGGAGGAATGATATTAATAGAAACACTATTATGCCCCACATCCGACATACCCAAGGTAGTGACCTCATTCGAAGGAGACATATTAGATACTGAGTTCCAAGACTCAAAAAATTGGCAATTGGGACACTACAAATATCATTCCCTGTTCGACCAACCCATTCAAAGGACTAATCCTATCAAACCGACCTTGAGCAGAGACATAGGCATCTTCATCCGAAGTAGGGGAGCAAGGATTACCTAATTCAAGAGCAACAGAGGAACCCGTATCCCGCATTAGTCCGACGCCTTTCAGCCCACCCCCGACCATAGCACAAGGCCGACGTGCTTCACCTGACCCAACGCATCGCATCCCCTCGATCGAACCATTCGCATGCGATAAGGGCAGTGCTCCCGAAGATGACCAAGACGTCGACATATGAGGCACCGAAAAGGAATGCCCCAAAAGTCGATACGTTGGCGGTGACGCTCCCGACCCCAAACCAAATCAACATCCCCCAGTGCAAGCCACCCGAGAAATCAAGTTCAACCAATAACCAAGCAATACGCTTGTCACTTGAGCCCAAAATACACGGATCAATATACTTGTACCGCCAATTGAGTCGCCAATAGCCCCTCGCAGCTTTGAGAGTCCAAAATTCCAAAGGGAGACCCGACAGCCTTCACCCTGGATGACCCGGCTACGAGGAGCCTCCATGACCGCGTTGAAGCCTAGATACCATGGAATGAGCCGCATAAAACTTCTCCCATGGACCCAAGTTCGACCGATAATCTTGGGTCCATCTTTGTCGTCCATAAAGTGTATACCGAAGCAAACCGTTGATAAAGAGACTTACCTTAGGAGTGTAACCAATAATAGGGTTCCACTGTTTGCCAATCCAAGAGATCGTATCAAAATCACAATTCTCCGGAAACAACCATCGACCAATGACCGCCCGCTTCGCGTACTAGCGACGCGGCCACGCAGGTCGTCATAATCTAAAACCACTTCTTTAATGTCCATATTGTGCTTAAAAACTGGTCTCTTCTTTTTTACCGCATCCATCTCGCTATTTCTATTCTTACCACCCCTCGCAAACTAGCCACCACCTCGCTGAATGGAATTGATACCTTGTCCGATAATAAGGTCGTCGATATTGTCCAAGCCCTCCGAAAAGCATACACCAGCTTCTTTAGAATTAGAAAGTACCCCCCCGATGAATGAAAGTATCCATATTGGGATCGTTCCTGACCGCCCTATGGCAGTACACAAGTCAGATAGAAAAGGAAGTGTGCGAAAACAGTAATGGAAAGATAGCAGCTGACATATGCAGAAAGCCGTCACTGCATGAAAACAGGACAACTGGGCAAAACAATGAAGAAAGATAATAAAAGCTGTGAAGTCTGAATGCCGTCACTGCCGCATGGTCAGAATCAACAGGACAATAAGGACTGAGGAGAGCATATGTGTCACTTAATTGCCCGCCACCTCAGATAGGATCGATTTGAAAAAATCGACGTCGAGTATAGCCCAAAATAAATAATGTCAGAGAGCCGTCAGAGAAGCATCCGAGAGATCATAAAATATTATCTGAAATCCCAAGTAATGCCTACCTCTCAAAACGACAGGACATTGAGCAGGTATCCTTCAATCAAGGGTGATGAAATACCCAAATGCCGTGACAGACCCAAAAGCACTATAAAGGACATTGAGCAGGTACCCAAAAGCACTGCCTGGAGTCACAAAGGGCAGAATTGTCTGAAAGTTTCGTGGATGTCAGTTTGTGACTCGGTGGTTGA
This sequence comes from Pinus albicaulis, assembly GCA_034641835.2. Classification (NCBI taxonomy): domain Eukaryota; kingdom Viridiplantae; phylum Streptophyta; class Pinopsida; order Pinales; family Pinaceae; genus Pinus; species Pinus albicaulis. The sequence continues at coordinate 109,662 of JAXQQM020064157.1, read as the reverse complement.
ATTAAGTTGTAGTAGTGTTCGGATATCAATGGGAAATTCTACTTCTCACGAAAATTCCCCGGGAAGTTCGAGTTCTCCTGGAAGTTCTAGTTCTGTTAATCCGAAAGACCTGCGTTTTACACAGAAGGATATAAATGGGAGCTTCAGCAAGGGCCACGGCGGTGTAAGTGTATCAGATGTGGCTGCAGATATTAAGGCTGGAAAGCTTGATCCCTCGTCTTTAGGGCCGCTTGACGTGCACAACCGGAGACTCTGGGCATTTCAACAGGCTGACGTGCCGTCGGTTGACGTGAAGTATAAGAACAACGATTTCAAGTCTCGTTCTCTCGATGATAAAACGAAGGATAAGCTGAGAAACCCAAACTATCTTCCCAAAATCCGAGGTTCCGGTGTCTAAGGGGTATAGGTTAATTTTACTATTGTCATTAGCTGTAAATGAATGTGTGGGAAACGTAAAAGTTTAGAAAGTATGTTATGGCGTTTTTGTGGAACTCGTCGTTGGATAGGCTACATCAGTTGCAGTTTTTGGTCCGAATTGTAGTATAGATATGCTGAAGCCTGAAACTATGTGAAAATTTGTGTAAAAAAATGTGTTTGTGAACTAATATAAATGTTTGTGACATAATGTGAGGCTTTGTACTAAATGCTCGAGGTATATGTTGTAAAGTATTGTAAATGTTTCTTGAAAGGTAGTATTGTGAAGGTTTTTTGATTCATGGGAATTTCATTGAATTGTGAGAGAACTACGTGCTAAGGGATTTTATCTTATAGCAGAATATAGCTATTGATTTTTATGGATATTAAGGAAATTACAATAAGTGATCTCGATGGCAGTGTCTATGCTGCGGAGTAATATAAATGTTCGTGATATATTGAGATGTTTCATGCCAAATGTTTGAGAAATGTATTGTGAAGTATGATAAAAGTTTGTGATTCCACGGAAGTTCATGGGAAGTAATATAAATATTTAATACAAGGTTTCATACTAAAGGCTTAGGATATATATTGCGAAATATTACACATGTTCGAATCACAATAATATATGTATGCAGGTGAGTTATGTATGTTTTTTGGCAGTCAGATATGTCATTTGTTTGGTACGTATTTTATACGCAATCTTCTCAGGTCTATTGGAAGTTAATGTGGGTGGTTATATGGATTTTGTATTAATTTTGAATATGTTTTCGGTAGATTTCGTTATGTATTGTTTTTTGGAAGTCAGATATATGTTATGGGCACGTATTTATTATGCAGATCTTCGTAGGGCTATTTGAAGACGTTTGAATGTTATTCGATGGATTTGTAAGAATAAACACGAGTTGACGGTTGCTTGTCGGTTCACGTTAACGAAAATGTTGACGAGTTTATTTTTCGAGTTTTACACCAAACCCAGTGTGTTCTACTTAATACATGTGAACCTTGACGATTAATGTTAAATTTTATGCTGATATAGAATCCAGAGTATTTAATAAGCGAATGCAAGTGAAACAGATTTTTAAATCAATGTATTCAAGTGAAACGCATCGGCCGTCCACGGTACGATATAATACACAGATGTGCACAATTTAAAGATTGATTGAACTAGTCTTCACATAAATGGTGAGAGATTGAAATTTCTACTGGGAATTAAATGAATGTGGAAGACTGCAAATGCTTATAAAAAAGATGTCGCATGATTTTTGAAGATCCGTAGTAAGTTATATTCCAAGGTTGCCAGTTATATATTCGAAGGTTTATGAAAAGTTTAAAACAGATTTTCGTAAAATATAATGATGGATGCAAGGGGTTTTCAATTAATGGATTGAATGAAGTTATGTAAACATTTACAAGATCCGTCTTGACATGGGTAAATAATACTTCTAATAGAAACTTTTGATATTAAATGTTTATATAAAATATGTGGTGAATTTAATAGAAACTTTATAATAAATGTTTATGTAAAATATAATTATTTTTTGAAGGTTATTTTTTGTTTATGAGAATTTGGAAAATCTTGTAATTGGATTTTATTGTTTTGATCGAGTGAAGGAAGAGATATGGGGAAACAATATTTTTGATAGAAAATTTATAATAAATGTTTATATGAAATAATTTGTGAATTTTTATAAGCTCATTTTATTTTTATGAGAATTTGCAAAATTTTTATAAGTGGTTATTATTGTTGAATTTGCAAAATTTTATGAGTGGTTTTTATTGTTTTGGTAGAGTGAATGAAGTTGTGTAAGCATCTAAAACATTGGTTTATTTATTTGAAAAAAGATAAAAGTATTTTATGTTATCGACAAGTAGGAAATTTATTTATTTGAAAAAAGATAAAAATATTTATGTTATTAACAAGTAGGAAGTTAATGTTATTGAAATAGGAAGTTATTTTTACATTATTCATTAAATAGATTTGTCCAAATATGTAAATAGTAACTAAATTTGAAAAAAAATAGATATATATATATATATATATATATATATATATATATATGTATATATATATATAAAGTGATTAATAATGAGTTATGTAAATTATGTGAATAGGTTTTTAAAGATTAATGAGTATCCTCATAGTGTAATAACAAAACTATTTATAGAATTGTGGATATTTATCCATTAAATGGATTTTATTGTTTCTATATAGTAAATGATGAGATCTGATTTGACACATGGGGAAACAATATTTTTAATAGAATATTTATATTAAATGTTTATATAAACTATTTGGTGAATTCCTAGAAGGTTATCTTTATTTATGAGAATTTGGAAAATCTTGTTAGCGGATTTTATTGATTTGATAGAGTGAATGAGGATGTGTAAGCATCTAAAATATTGGTTTATTTATTTGAACAAGATAAAAAGATTTTCAACCATCTTGACAAACGAGATGCTTTCAACTAGGGCTTTTACAAACAGTTCCTAGTAACTCCAAAATTAAGGTAATTAGGTTTATGCTCGATGTCAAAGTCATAGCTATCAAGCCATGTCGCTCATCTAAGGATTCTCGCGTTGTTTTCGGCTAACTCTTTGTTTAGCTTTATCATACCAGGCATAATATTTAAATATGTTCCGAATAAGAACTTAACTAGCTTTAGGTAGAATATGAAGTGGTGAATGCTCTTTTTAAACTCGCCAAAATTTCTTTATGGTCGCTTGATATTGTAGTTCCGCACCATGGAATGATCTTGAAATGTAGGAGCAGTATGTGTTCGTTTCATCCAATTTTTTCGAGCAGACACTTCCCCATGCAATGTTGGAAGCATCGGTCTCGAGAATGTAGAGACCTTTGTCTCGTAGGAAGACGGAGAGGAGGGAGAAACTCGGACTTTCTCCTTTATAGTTCGTACCACCGCTCGTCATGGCTTTGTTCCATGGGATTGGTACCTTTTTTCAATCTTTGTCGCAACACATTGAGATCTTTAGCTTGTCCTTTGTAGAATCTCCTAATATAGTTTAGGCTACCTAAAAAATGTTGCAAACTCGTGTTTTGTCAATGATTTTCTCGGGAAATTTTTTGAAGGTTCTCCAAAACATGTTTTTTGTAAAACAATGTCACCGTTAGAAATTTGTAGTCCTAAAAATTCAATATCAGCTCAAACCAATCTCCATTTTGGTTTTATTCGTAGCTAAACCGTGTTTAAAACAATGCTCGTAGAATATTTGGAGATATTTCGGTGTTCTTGGATATTTTTTTGAACGAAAAAGTAAATCATCAATGTAGATGATTAAACTAGTCGAGACCACGAAAGACATCTTCCATCTTCTTTTGAAATTTTGATAGAGCATTCTTTAATCCGAAAGGCATAACCTTCCATTGGTATTGTTCAAGTGGGACAATGAAGGTCGTTTTATACCTTTTTTTTTAATGCCAACCTCGGTAAAAACCGCATTTCAAATCGAACTTTGAGAAGATAGTACATCCTTTCAATTTTTGGAGCAAAGGAGGCCTAGTTCTGAAGTGGATATGCAAAGTGGACTTAAGAACCGAATTTACTGTGCTTGTAGTTTATCACCATCCTTAGTTTGCTTCTTTTTTTATCTCACCGTGCTTGTTGACGTAGAATGCTCTGCAAGCCCACCGGGATTGGGCTAGTTCAATTAGACCCTTTTCAAGAAGGTCCGCAATTTTTGTTTTGCAGCATTCTACTTCGTTGGGCTCATTAAAGCCACCGAAGCTTTCATTGGTTTTATCTTGATGTTATCCGCAAAAGGAAGATCAATGACATATTGTTCACGTTTCCAAAAAGCGTTAGGAATACCGTAGGAACAATGATCTATGATTTTATCAGTATATTTCTTTGAGGTAATCATCTCGATGATCAATGGCAAAAGAAACAATTCTTTGCTTTTTTCCCGAATTTCCGCCGGCTTGGGTATTTCTATTTTTTTTCTTTTTTTTGGCACTCGTAAATGATTCGGAAGTTTTCAAAGGGAGCTTTTGCATGTACTTCGGTTTATAGTCATAGAATTTTTTTTTCTCGATAGTCTATAGATACAGGAGACCATCCGATAAAAAACTCGCTACCTAGGATGACATTCGCCGGAATTTCATCCAACTCAAGAAATGTACAATTAACCGGGTTATTGTTGATAGCAATAGGGAAATTTAGGACTTGGTGCTCAATAGGAAACAAAGATCTTGTAATGGTGGATCCTCCTTCATTAGAATTTTTTCCAATAGAATGGAGGGATTGCAAGATGTCCGGGCTAAATTGAGTCGGGCACCCGAATCTAATAAATAGTCCAAAAAAATATGGTTTATGGTCGTGTGGACAAAATTGTAGAGTTATGTACAGCTTTTGGTTGGCTCATTAGGGGCTAAGCATTTTCCCGTATAATTTAATGGGTCAAACTCTATTTTTTTCTTGAAAGTCAATTTGTGCAATTTCTTCGTACTCTTGAAGGGATTCTTCCATGACTCGTTCTAATTCCTCATATGAAGATTGTTCAACTTCTAGTTGGATAAAACCCAATCTGCCTTTTTAGGCTATTGATTTCTCGAACATAATTCTTTAATCTTGGCCTTCTTGTCACCGATTTGGAGTTTTATTGATTCGCACTCTTCTCTTTTGACTTTCTGTTTGACTACATATTTAGAAGGATGATTAGCATGTAGTTCATCGAGATGCCATCCGCAGAAATTGCATACCCGATTTCTTTCTCTTTTTGCTTTTAGAAAGATGGCTTGATGAAGATTCAAACTCGATTTGGTCTTCAAGTTCTTTAATCTTTTGTTGGAGATATGATCTCATACCCATTCCGAAAGGAGGAGTCTCCGATAGTCGTTTCTTTAAATCATTCAACTTATTTTGGTTTAGGTTGAACATGAAAAACTCGATAAGATTGCAGTACTATCTATTTCCCGAATCGTAACCGTGTTCTAGTTCTTCTTTCTTTTCTTCTTCTTGTTCTAAGACATCACCATCACGATAGAAGATTTCTCCTTCCGGTTCTTCGTCAATGTCACAATAGAACAAGTCCCAACACCGGAGTTCAAGTCGACTGTCTAATAAATCCGCATAGGCGACCCAATCTACCTTTTCTCAAACTCGTGGGCAAGCATTAGCCCAATGGCCTTCTTTTTTTGCGGATGAAGCATCTTATTGATTTTGCAGAGTCGCTTCTTCGTCTAAAAAATGCATTTTTTCTTCCGGGAAATTTTTTTTTCCCGCATTTGTAGTTTCTTGTGGAGGAATTTGATTTCTTCCACTCTAGTTTTGATGACCATTTATGCTTGGATTTACAAGAACAATGTTTTTTGGTCATCTCTATTGTAGGATCCCTTCCCCCCAATCGAGCATCCCGGCCGATTGTTTTAGCGTATGTAACTATCGAAGATTTATTCATATGTCCAACCAACTTGGCAATATAAACATGTTAGATGCATACTTTTGCCAAATGCAAGAATGGTTGATCAAAGGAAATGCATATTTAGATCCCGCCTTCATCCGTAGATATATACAGTAGTATGCCAATGACACTACCCAATGTAATAATGCAATACTTCAAAGATAAGAATGCAATATCTCATTTATCGGCGTGACCCTTGTCGAAGCCAATGATCACATCAAAACTCGTCATCCAAGATCATTGTCTTGCCAAACGGATGCGTAAAGAATTCAAGAAGATAATTCGAATCGATGGGATAGGTGACAAGATTTTTTATACGTTTTACCTTGCAAGACCAAATATAGCGTATTTTTATAATACATGGTCATGAATTAATTTTCTTTTTTTTGTTGGAGTCTCTGCAAATCTAAATTTACTAGAATTTCTCCATTCGTGTGACTACGATTTTGCAAATATCATGACGATTTTGATGAGCCATTCAAGCGAGGCGGTTCATCATTTGATTTTTTTTTCGTAAGAAAAAAAACGCCGATTATATTATAGTATAAATAGTACATTTTCAAATAACATTCTCAACTAATGAGTATAGTGAGAGGTCGACATATAGCCGCAGCATGTACTCGCTCATTAATGAAAGAGAAAAAATCGTGAACAAGAACTGGTTGCCACATTTTGGAGATGAATAAACCCATCCCAACCATAGATAAATCGTCCAAAACTAATAGATATAAAGACCGAGGAAGATGATTAGGAGTATAGGCACCCTATAAAGCTATACAAAAAGGTACTTTTTGAAAGGATTGCAGAGAAAAGGATATGATGAGACTTTCAATCATGAAGAGATTATCGACAATTTAGCACGTCCCTCCAAAACAAGTGACTAGTCCATAATGAAGGTAAAGAAGACCGAAAACGAGCTCACTTGAGAGATTCAAGAATAAATGGACAAGCAGTGGCATGTACATGTGAAATGAGATATAAGCATGCTCGTATAATAACTATCGAGATCCTTTAAATAAATTTGTAAACCACGCTCGCTTTATTGGATTGTTACCGTCTAGCTTGGAAAAAGAAGAGCTCATATGCATGAAAAAATAACTAATACAGTGCGCGTTGATGCGGTCCAATATGAGCAGTACAATAAAACAAGACCTCCAAAGAGAAAAGATAGAAGCAAAACAAGCCTCGTGAAATGGAAAAATAATTTAAACCGGTTCGCTTGATGAATGTCGACAAAGCTCGCTTGAGGATCATCTACAAAGCTCGCTTGAGATAGACTAATAGATGAAAGGATATTACAAAAACAGGTCCCCAAAGTATCGAAAATTCCATCGAGCTCACTTGAGGATATTACGACCATAGGGAAGTGGAAAAAGGCCACATAGCGTACGCCATTCGTAGCATATAGAGATGAAGACATAACGAGATAATAATAGCCTCGATAGTAAGGGAGAATAATGAAAAGATATCATAATAAAAAGCAGAAACGATATCCAAGTAAAGACACAAAGGAATGAAGTGACCCAAAAAAGAGAGAGAAATGATCAAAATGATAAGCTCATGGAATGGGAATGGAGGACTCCCTTATCCGCATCCCGTCTCCCGAAGAGTTCGACCTTAATGGTCCCATAGTCCGCCAATAGTCCTTGTTTAGACAAAGCCATCTCGCTCTAGTGTTATTCTCATGATATATATGATTTATAGCAAGCCACTCCATAATCCTCCAAAGTCCGCGAGCTCTATCCATCCATCCTTGAAGACTTGGAGACATCATGTGATAATCATTGGAGACCCACCCAATGACCAGCTTTTGAATCCACATATAAGTCGATATTCTGGGATTTGTAAATCATATGCAAAGTGAGAAGGCCACCCCCAAAGAGCCATGATCTCTCGCTTTGTTATTTGACCCCGGGCCCCCATTCCAGGATATATGATAACGCTCTCGATTGGATAGTTTGATCCAAACACCACATCCAAGTGATCCCTTCCGACGAAGCCCCATCGAAGAATACCACAGTATGGAGATCTCGTGTGGCCTAATATGGTAAGAACCATTCATAACCGAGGAAATATTTTTGAGGACGATCATCCATCCATCTTTTAATGGCCAGATAGATATGGTGAATCGTAAAGGGTCGGTTCTAAAAAATGAGGTGATTCCTAGCCAACCATATCTCCCGTGATGAGAAAATAGGGAAGCGAGTTGTATTTAGACTTCAATTTGTCCCAATCATATGTAGCCGTAATGAAATCCACCGGCCTCCAGGACGGATTCATAAAAAAAAGGACTAAAAAGCTTCCACACAACAACCGAAATTTGGCAGAGAAAAAATAAATGAGAGATGGATTCTTCACCCAAACCGCAAAGGGCACAACGACCGGGGCCCCGGAAACCATGCTTCAAAAGGTTGTCCCATGTAAGGATCTTCCCCTCGCTGCACCATCCACCCAAAAAAGAATTATTTTGGTGGGAATATTCCGGTGCTAGAATGGAGAAAAAAATCCTGGTTGCATGTACGTATTGAGACATGGGCATTGATATTTTGATAGATATCCCGTACAATAACCATGTCCTCCTTGAGAGGTCCATTCCAAACAACCCTATCACCACCTACAGCGTAGCAAAAATCCAGACAGCATCCGAACCGATCACGAAGTTGATCCCACTCAATAGCATCCACAACAACCAACCCCCAGCTTGAAATGTTGTTTTAAAAATAGGAGCAAAGCAGTAGTCCATGTATAAATAGTTTTTGATAAATACAATATACCCCTCTCGGGGCCATTGTGTGGACGAGGTGAAGCGATGGAGCAGAATCTAAAGACAAGTGAAAGAATGTTGGGAGCACCAATTGGGATACGACCTCCATCATGAAATTTCCATGTAAGTCGACGACGCACAAGGGGGAAATATTTTTTTTGAAGCTACTCCGTATGTAGGATATCATCGCGCGGGAAAGTCATTGAGTTACAACCGATCAAATAAGGAATATCACCATCAATATACTTGCTCTAATGATGTCGTACCGTATACCCGTCCCATTAATGGCCCGCCGTAAATATTTAATGAGAAGGGCGTTGTTAAAATCCCTCGGTATTCAATATACCCCATCCATCCCAATCCTTAGGCCTACATAAAGGATCGAGATAGCAAAGATGTAGTTTATTATCCATTTTAGCCCCCACCCCAAAGAAAACGAGAGACAATACCATTGATTTTGTGAACAACATCCGCCTACAGAAAAAGAGATGACCCCATTATACCATCATATGTGATAATACAAACTTGAATCATGATGAGACGGCCCCCCCATGGACAACCAACGATGAGTCCATCTCGCGGATCCAGTGCTCGAATCCGTCGACGAACCAAGTCCAATCTCTCGATTTTATAGCCACATGGTTTAATAAAACAGACTTTCGTATATTTAAAACCCATAGACACTAGTATATACTCTGCACCCGTAAAAATTCTCTATGAACATAACTTCATGTGTGTCTTCGAATTCATAGATGATAAAGGATTTATCACTATTAATACCCAGACCCGAGGCTAATTGAAAGTGCATAAACAAAATATGAATGTAGAACCAGGTGATTACGTTTCAAATAGCCAAACAACAATAAATCATCAACAAAAAGAGAATGTGATGATGACACCGTATTAGAGAAAGCAAAACCCTTAATATAACCCTTCGGCTTTCGCACTATGCATTAACTTGCTAAAGCCATCCATAATGAGAATGAAGATCAACGACGACAAAGCACATCCCCCGTCTCGTACCTCGACCAGCCCACAAAAAAACTTAGTGGGTATACCATTGACAATGACGGCATATCCAACAAAGTGGAAATGCAATACATAATCCACCGGATAATGCGAATGGGGGAGACCAATCTTGAGAAGAACGATTCTAATGTATGACCAATCCACCGAGTCATACGCCTTATGCAAATCGACCTTCATAACCAGTGGCCTCCTTTTTTACCCAAGTGCATAGAATGAAGAACTTCTTGAGCTATGGAAATAGGGTCGTGAATTGACCGCCCCTTAAGAAAACCAAATTGTTCCTTAGAAATATGGTTAGACATAACATCTTTAATTCGATTAACAATTATCTTTGAGGTAATCTTATATATTAGGTTACAAAGTGCAATGGGCTGAAAATCAGAAAAGGATTGTGGATCAAAGCAACTTTTGGAATGAGGGGGAATGAACGTTGAGTTCAAATTAGCCGACATATAACCCCGTGAACGAAAACACTCAAAGAAGTCGCTGAGCTCAACACCAAGTAAATCAAAAAAGAATATGAAAAATTCCGCAGGCCACCCATCCGGCCCCGACATTTGTCATGAGGAAAGGATTTCAGGACCATAAGAACCTCATTCCCCGTGATGCAACGATCAATCATAGCAATGGATTCTTCATCGAAGAATCTATTTATGTGCTCCATTACCCAAGTTTGATTCTCCATGCTAATAGATTGATCGTTCATGTAGAATGAAGAGAAATATGCAAAAGATTCATCTTGAATCTCAAAGAAAGAGAAAAGGCATAGGAATTATCATTCCTTTTGATGTGCCATATTGCATTACGACTCCTTCCGTCGTTTGTCGATTTGTGAAAGAAATGAGTGTTACGGCCACCATCTTTCAACCATAAAATTTCCGCTTTTTTAATTGCCATGTAACTTCCTCAATTCTTAAAATCTCCCGCTTCCCGGATCCAAGAACCTTAATTGATTCCGAACAAAATCATCGAGAACAGAATCGTAAAAGGATTCATATAGAACCGCCATCCGTCCGGAAATCTCTTGCAGCTCAAGTTTGAGCACCCGCTTTTTCGAAACTCCCATTCTTTAGTAAACTTCTTAGTCTTTTGGAGCTTACAGGGTGAAAGTGACTCCAGCCCACTAAGGTCAAGGAAATCTTCATCATTTTTCCAAATCCGATGAATCATATTGGAATACTCTTCGTCCTCAAGCCAAATACGATTGAATTTGAAGGGCCTACCTTTTGTCTCAACAAAAACGTTCCAGGACAATACAATTGGAATATGATCTCGAGATGTCGTAAACAAGGATCGTCAAACGAGGCCCACCCCATTTATCCAGCAGTAATATTGCTAATAATAGCTCGATCCGTACGCTTACCAATAAAATCATCCCCAACACGTCCGTTTGACCAAGTAGGCGTAAGAGGATTCGAGCGGATATCAACCAAGTGATAATCCGAGAACAGATCATTCAAATAGGTGGCAAGAGGATCCAATCCGGCCACATTACCCCATATTTCATTAGCATGTAAGGTAGAATTCAAATCCCCCCATCATTATAAGATTAGGCAAAGGAAAGAATTCTCGATGCGACCCATCCGCCTCCAAAAGGACAATCCGTAGTTGTATGGCACGTAAAGGTTGATAATATTAACGGATCCTTCCATACCCCTAAATCGGCCCGAGAGCAAAATGTCGCAAAAAAAATTTAAAAGCCTTAAACTTAACCCTCGTTTGGATCCCATATAGCAATTAAACCCCCGCGAGTGTCCCACCGCATCCACAAGCAACCTCATGCCATCCGGACTTGAAACTCAAAAAACAATCCGATAGCCTTCTCCCGACAACACATAGTTTCTTGACCCGTAAAAATGACCTGGTCTCTCCGTGAACATAAGATCCTTAAGGCAATGTGCCTTGGAGGCATTGCCCAACCCCCTTATGTTCATGGACGAGGATGTGAGTGATGGAGACAAGTGCTCAAGGTTGCTTGCTCTAAGCGCCCTAGAATTCTCCCAAGTGCCTTCACTCATCGATATGGGGATATCGTTGAGATTTTCATCGACTCGAGAATAGAGAGATAGCCTTGAACTTGCCGCGAGAGTATTTGTTGACCACCCTTGGCTTGTGTCTAGGAGATGTGGGCGGTCGCTCAAAAACAAGAAGAGCAAACGAGATCAATATTTGGGTTGGCCAAGATGGGATCTAAATCACTCCCAATAGAATTCGTAGGGGAGTCCGGGAAAGGGTGACCGGGTCATCTAGCTCGGGTGATATGTCAAGAGATAGATGGGCCATAGAAGCCGAATGACTAGGAGCAGTATGACTCGCCGACGATAAAGGTGGACGAAGGAAAAAGTGGGGGGGGTCGACATGAGACATACGAAGGGGGTTCTCGTAACATGGGATCTCCCCGATTGGAAACCGCAACACCCGAATGAGGAGGATCACTAAGAGGAGGACCCGACGCGACATTTTGGCCATCAAGCGAGTCAATCCCTACCCCACGATTACGGGAGGAATGATATTAATAGAGACACTATTATGCCCCACATCCGACATACCCAATGTAGTGACCTCATCCGAAGGAGACATATTAGATACGAGTTCCAAGACTCGAAAGTTGGCGCTCGTACACTACAAATATCATTCCCCTTTGCTCGACCAACCCATTCAAATGACTAATCCTATCAAACCGACCTTGAGCAGAGACATAGGCATCTTCATCCGAAGTAGGGCAGCAAGGATTACCTCGATTCAAGAGCAACAGAGGAACTAGATCCCGCATTATTCCGATGCCTTTCAAACCCACCCCAGACCCATAGCACAAGGTCGACGTGCTTCACCCGAGCTCCAGCCCACCGCATCCCTTGATCGAACCATTCACATGCGATAAGGGCAAAGGGCTCTCGAAGATGACCAAGACGATGACATATGAGGCATCGAAAAGGAATGCCCCCAAAAATTCGATACGTTGACGATGACGCCTCCGACCCCAAACCAGTATCAACATCCCCGTGCAGAGTCGCCCGAGAAATCAAGTTCAACCAATAACCAAGCAATACGCTTGTCACTTGAGCCCAAAATACACAGATCAATATACTTGGTACCGCCAATTGAGTCGCCAATAGCCCTACGAGCTTTGAGAGTCAAAAATTCCAAAGGGAGACTCGACACTTCACCGAGATGACCCGGCCACGAGGAGCCTCCATGACCGCGTTGAAGTCGAGATACCATGGAATGAGTTGCATAAAACTTCTCCCACGGACCCAAGTTTGACCGATAATCTTATAAACATCTTTGTCGTCCATAAAGTGTATATCGAACCAGCCATTGATAAGGAGACTTACCTTAGGAGTGTAACCAATAATAGGGTTCCACCGTTTGCCAATCCAAGAGGTCGTATCAAAATCACAATTCTCCTGAAACAACCATCGACCAATGACCCCCGCTCGCAGTACTAGCGACGCGGCTACGTAGGTCGTCATAATCTAAAACCACTTCTTTAATTGTTAAAATATATAATTACTTCCTCATGCGAAGTTAGACAATCAGCTAGGTGAATGAGTTAAGTTGAGTTACTGCTAGATTTGGTAAGTAAGTTAAAGAGTGAGTTAAGCGAGTTGATTAAGTTCAGCTTATGAGTGACAAGTGTGTGTATGTCAATTAGATTAAATACCCTTCATGGGTTCATTGTTTTAAGAGAGAAAGAGAGAAAGAGAGAAAGAGAGTTTTATGATTAATAGAAGAGCAAAGCACTTCATTGTTCATGTGTGAAATCTTTGCGTTATATGTGTGATTGAATCCTCCGCCTTTCCAACAAATTGGTATCGCAGCAACGGAAGATAAAACGGATTAGAAATCATCCGTGGGTGAGAAGGAAATTTTTTTTCCGCGTTTTTTTACGCTATAATGCAGCTTGTTAATCACCCGACAGCAGCGTTATAACGCCGGATCCCACTCGTTTAGAACCACGTTAAAAGTGAAAAATTTAACGCGATTTTGAAACACGCGAGCCTCTTGAAGTTCCGTTGCGTTAAGGCACTAACGCAACACATAGTGTCGAGGAGTGCATTAGCACGCGGTCGTATTGAAGAGCGTACGCGTTATTGACTTGAAACTCAATGCAAAGAAGGATTTTTGAATACGTAGTATTCTTAAAAGGCATATGGTAAAAAATTTTTTAAAAGCATTCTCTACAAAAAAGGAGTTTTTTTTAAAAAAGCACGTGAGAGTTTTAAAAGGATTTTTTTTAAAAGGGGAAATTTCAAAGGTATTTGAAAACGTTTTGGTTTGAAAAAGTTTTTTTAAAAGGAGCGTTTTATAATAAGCATATTATAAAAGCTTTAAAGAGTGGAGGTTTTATAACGAGTTTTTTTTAAAGAAAGGATTTTTTTATATAAAGATTTTTTTTAATAAAGAAATTTTTTATATAATAATAAAACAAATATAATAAAACCTAGGGTTTTATTATAATTGGAGCTTTGTAAAGCATATCAAATTTTTTTTAGGGTTTCAACAGTTGAACTTTTGTTTGAAGAAAGATGGCTACAAGCAAATTTTCACCCACAACTTCCTTCTTTCAATGGGAAGGATTATGATGTGTGGGCCATTAAGATGGAGACTATGCTCAAAGCGCATGATGTTTGGGATCATGTCAAGTATGGGTTTGCAGCACCTCATGACGATGCGGAAGAACGAGCCCCTCGCACGTGCAGAGAGGGAACAAAGGGAAGAAAGATAAGCGGAAGAATGCGCAAGCGTTGCTTCGATTCAGCAGGGAGTAGATCGAGCCGTGTTCCAAAAGATCATGAAAACCTCATCAAGAAAGGAGGCATGGGACACCTTGGCGACAAGCTATCAAGGTATGGCAAAAGTTAATATTGTTAAATCGCAGAATACTAGGAGAGATTTCGAAGTTCTCGCAGATGAAGGAGACAGAGGACAATGATTCCTTCATGAATAGGGTCATGTCTGTCGTCAATCGCTAAAAAATCTATGGTGAAGATATTAAAGATCGAACAGAGGATCGAGAAGGTTCTTCGATCCCCCGTCTACCAAATTTGATGTTGTGGTAGCAACCATAGAAGAAGCAAAGGACTTGGGAAAAACTCACAATTGATGAGTTGATGGGATCCCTTCTATCACATGAAGCAAGGATAGACAGAATAAGGATTCCACTTTGGAAATGCACCTCTCCAAAGTCAAGTCTATATTTCAAGAGGTCGAGGCAAAGGTCGATCGAGAGGCAGAGGACGAGGCAACAACTATGGCAACCACAAATATGGCCGAGATGATCATGAGCATCAACATGGAAGCAACAAACAGTAAAAAGCTTTCATAACAATCAAAGGTCCGACAAATCTAAGGTAAAGTGGTTTTTACCGCAATAGATTTGGTCATTATTCTCGTGATTGTAGGAAGAAGATTGCGCATCAAGGAAATCAGTAGAGCTAATGTTAGTGCACAGTAAAATACCGACTCTATGTTTCTAGCATGCAACACCATGCATGCACCGTCCGATAAGGTCTCGGGTTATTAGACGAAAGGTTGCAGAGTAACTACATGACGAGCAACAAGGATTTGGTTGCTAACTTGGATGTCACACAGTGCAGACAGAGGTCAAGTTGGGCACCGACAAGACTGTGGCAAATGAGATGGCAAAGGAGTGGTCAACATTGTGACCAGCAGTGGGGAGCCAAAGACCATATCGGAGGTATACTATGTCCCCGGACTCAAACACAATCCGATTAGTGTTGGTCAATTGATGCAGTAAAAGGATACAAAGTTATCTTTCAAAGGGCAACAGTAGTGTTATTTACGACAAATCCCCAAGCAAGCGAAACCGATTGCAAAGGTGCGGATGACAAGGAATGCACTTTTTTCCTCTCATTATGAACTACAATGATCAGAGTTACTTTTTTACAACAACATGTTTTGATGCATACTAGTTATGGCACTTTCGGTTTGGACACTTGCATTTTTCCGGTTTAAGATTGTTGCATGAAGTAAACAGATGGTCGAGGTTTACCTCCCATCAAATAACCTCGCTAGCACTTGTGAGTGTTGCATCTTGGGAAAGCAACATCGTGAAAGTTTTCCGAAAGGAGTTTCTTACAGAGCAAAGAAACCACTTGAATTGTTGCATACCGACTTGTGTGGACCTATGAGGACACAACGATTGGTGGAAGTTGTTACTTCCTAACCTTTATTGATGATTATAGTAGGAAGACTTGGGTTTAATTTTTGAAGTAG
Organism: Pinus albicaulis; assembly: GCA_034641835.2. Lineage (NCBI taxonomy): Eukaryota > Viridiplantae > Streptophyta > Pinopsida > Pinales > Pinaceae > Pinus > Pinus albicaulis. Next base: position 93,794 of record JAXQQM020064157.1, on the reverse strand, counting down.
AAGTCCGAAACTTTTGCAAAGTTCAAAGAGTTCAAAGCTTTGGTGGACAACCAAAGTGATCGACGAGATCAAGGTATTGAGATCGGGATCGTGGTGGAGAATACGATTTGAAGGCATTCCATGAGTACCGCAAACAACATGGAATCGAATACAGACTTTACAACCAAATACACACCACAAAGCAGTAATAGTGTAGCAGAGAGGAAGAATCGAACAATCATGAACATGACAAGGAGCATGTTGAAAGCAAGACACTCGTCTAATGAGTATTGGGCGTATAGTTGCATGTGCCGTTTATGTGATAAACGGATCTCCTACAAAGAGCGTGATGAACGAGTTCCCGTAAGAAGCATGGTCGTGTATGTCTTGCAGCATGTATCTCATTTCGAAGTCTTTGGATGTGTAGCCTATGCACATGTGCCTAAGCAAATAAGAGGCAAATTAGATGATCAAAGTGAAAAGTGTATATTTACCGGTTATAGTGAGCGAATCAAAAGCTTACAACCGTATAACCCCGTCACAAAGAAGACAATCATTAGCAGAGATGTAGTGTTCAAAGAACAAGAGTCATGGAATGGGACCGTAGACACACTAACCGATGCTCAAACACCATTGATGGAGGATGATGATGTAGAAGAAGAGGAACAACAAGAACCAAAAGAGCAGACACCAAACAGAGTCACACCGAGAAGGACTCCAAGATTTTCAGAGCAACATGGATCTTCAAGCAGATCCACGATTAGAATTCTCCAAGCAACGAATTAGGTAAGAAAAAGATGAGAAGTTTGAAGGATATTTATGATGATTTGGATGTTAGTTCAAATTTTGCATTGTTGGCATTCCAACCTTCTTCGTTTGAAGAAGCAATCAGCAGATGACAATTGGGTGCAAGCCATGGATGAAGAGATGAATTCAATTGAAAAGAATGATGCATGGGATTTGGTTGATTTACCAAACGATAAAAATCTCATTGGTGTGAAGTGGGTGTACAAGACCAAAGTGACCGAGAAAGGTGAGATTGACAGATTTAAAGCAAGACTTGTAGCAAAAGGATTCTCGAAAGAACCGGAATAGACTTTGGAGAAACTTTTTCTCCCTGACGCGATTAGATATCGTAAGAGCGAGCTCTAGCGACAACAACTGTGAACAAGTGGAAAGTATATCGCATGGATGTCAAATCAGCCTTTCTTGAATGGAATTTTAGAAGAAAAAAGTTATGTGCAAAGACAATTTCCGGTGTTATGAAGTTGAAGGACAAGAAGATAAAGTTTACATGATTGAAGAAAGCGCTCTATGGATCGAAGCAAGCACCTACAACATGGTATAGCAGAATCAATCAAATTATATGATCAAGAATGGATTTTGTGGCATGCAAGATTGAGCCTACCTTATACACAAAGGTAAATGAGCATGGACAGATTTTGATAGTTTGCTTATATGTTGATGATATGATTTTTGCTGTGTGATCTTGAAATAGATGAATTTAAAGCGTACCATGATGAAATAATTTGAGATGACAAGATGTAGGTCTCATGAAATATTTTCTTGGCATTGAAGTTGAGCAATCCGAAAAAAGGAATTTTTATTTGTCAAAATAAGTATGCACATGATTTGCTGTAAAAAGATTCGAGGATAGATAATTCCAAACCCGTACCTACACCACTTGCAACGGGTACAAAGTTAAGTAAGGATGATGAAGGGGCGGGTATGTCAATCCAACTCTATTCAAAAGATTGGTTGGCAGACCTCATGTATCTCACAAATGACAAGACCAGTATATTATGCAGTGAGTGAGTCCGGTTTCCAGATTCATGGAGACTCCAAAAGACACACATTGGAGTGTAGGAAAAAGAATTCCGAGATACATAGCAGAAACCGGAGATTATGGCATAATGTATGCAAGTACTTAAAAGAAAGAATTGATTGGATATATAGATAGCGATTTTGCGAGAAGTTTGGATGATCGTAAGAGCACATCCGGTTATGTTTTCCATCTCGTTCAGGGAGTGATAGCATGGGCATCTAAGAAGCATGCCCTATTGTTACACTATCATCGACAGGCTGTAATATGTAGTAGCAACTTCAAGAAGCATGTCAAGCGAAAGATGGTTAAGAAGAGTATTGGATGGACTCAAGCGTAAACAACAAGGATCAACAACAATATACTGTGACAACACATCATCGATTGCACTATCCAAGAATAGTGTGTTTCATCAAAAGAGCAAGCATATTGATACTAGATATCATTTTATTCGAGAACTAGTGAACAATGGAGAAGTTCACTTGAAGCCCCGTAGAATGAGTGATCAATTGGTCGATATCTTTACAAAGCCATTAACAAGTAGATTTGTTTGAGTTTCACAAAAGAAACTTGGGAGTTGTAAGCCTAGTCGAGACATAGACCAAGCAGGCATGTTTGAGTTGTCATGAGTTATGTTTTAGTTTAGAGGTCATAATTAAGGGGGAGTGTTAAAATATATAATTACTTCCTCATGCGTAGTTAGACAATCGCTAGGTGAATGAGTTAAGTTGAGTTACGATTAGATTTGGTAAGTAAGTTAAAGAGTGAGTTAAGCGAGTTGATTAAGTTCAGCTTATGAGTGACAGCTTTGTGTATGTCAATTAGATTAAATACCCTTCATGGGTTCATTGTTTTAAGAGAGAAAGAGAGAAAGAGAGAAAGAGAGTTTTATGATTAATAGAAGAGCAAAGAACTCATTGTTCATGTGTGAAATCTTTGCGTTATATGTGTGATTGAATCCTCCGCCTTTCCAACATTAATGTCCATATTGTGCTTAAAAAAGTGGTCTCTTCTTTTTTACTCGCGTCCACCTCGGCTATTTCTATTCTTACCACCCCTCGCAAACTAGCCACCACCTTCGGAATGGAATTGATACCTTGTCCGATAATAAGGTCGTTGATATTATCCAAGCCCTCCGAAAAGCATATACCAGCTTCTTTATAATTAGAAATTACCGCCCGATTAATGGAAGTATCCATATTGGGATCGTTCGTGACCGCCCTATGGTAGTACACAAGTCGATAGAAAAAGGAAGTGTGCGAAAACGTAATGGAAAGATAGCAAACTAAGATATGCGTAAAGCCGTCATCGCATGAAAACACGACAACCGGGCAAAACAATGAAGAAAGATAATAAAAAGCCGTGAAGTCTCGAATGCCGTCACCGCCGCATGGTCGAATCAACAGACAATAAGGATCGAGGAGAGCATATGTGTCACTTAATTGCCCGCCACCCTCGTATAGGATCGATTTGAAAAAAATCGACGTCGAGTATAGCCCAAAATAAAAAATGTCGTAGAGCCGTCGAGAAGCATCCGAGAGATCATAAAATATTATCTCGAAATCCCATGTAATGCCTACCTCTCAAAACAACAGACATTGAGCAGTATCCTTCAATCAAGGGTGATGCAATACCCAAATGCCGTGACAGGACCCAAAAGCACTATAAAGGACATTGAGCGTGTATGCTTCATTTGATTTATCTTCGCAAAGATAAAGCACTTCCCGGAGTCACAAGGGGCGTAATTGTTTGAAAGTTTCATGGATGTCGCTTTGTGACTCGGTGGTTGAATTAAGTTGTAGTAGTGTTCGGATATCAATGGGAAATTCTACTTCTCACGAAAATTCCCCGTAAGTTCGAGTTCTCCCCGAAGTTCGAGATCCGTTAATCCGAAAGACTCGTGTTTTACAGAGAAGGATATAAATGGGTGCTTCACAAGAAGGCACAAACTGGTGTAAGTGTATCGGTGTGGTCGCGGATATGAAGGTCGGAAAGCTTGAGCCCTCGTCGTTAGGCCCGCTTGATGTGCACAGAGACGGTGATGGTGACATTTGGTGCCATAACAACCGGAGACTTTGGGCCTTTCAACAAGTCGACGTGCCGTTTGGCTGACGTGAAGTATAAGAACAACGATTTCAAGTCTCATTCTCTCGATGATAAAATGAAGGATAAGTCGAGAAACCCAAACTATCTTCCCAAAATCCGAGGTTCCGTGTCTAAGGGGCATATGTTAATTTTACTATTGTCATTAGCCGTAAATGAATGTGTGGGAAACGTAAAAGTTTAGAAAGTATGTTATGGCATTTTGTGGAACTCGTCGTTGGATAGGCTACATCGGTTGTGTTGAAATATTAAAGTCACCGTCGTGCCTTGGGCAAGAAGAACAAAGAACAAAGTACAAAGTGACAGTAGAGCAGAATCGAGGTTGAGTGCGCAAACGACTCGTATTGAAGAATGTTGGTGAATCCGTAAGGATGAATTTAACTCTTGATGGGCCGCAACCATAATTGCGTATGAAATTAACAGGTGATGGACAGAGCCGTTCTTCACAAAGTGGAAGGACGAAGATTTCTTGTAGATCTTTTCCACGCGAGGAGCGTACTAAATTAGAAAAGTAATGCTTCGGGCTTTAAAGTCCTTAACAACCGTAATGAAGAAAAACAAAGCTGTAAAGTCCTTTTATTTTTTGAATTGGCGGGACAAGTGGTCCCCACCATTTATATGCCAATCGGAATCGGAAAGTAATGTTGGAACAAAGTGTCTTGTTGATATGGGGAGAGTTCGCAAAGCGTGAACGCTTAATACATTGAAACACATACATAAATCACCCCCACAAGAATGAGGCCCGTGGGTCCACAAGACCACGTGGCGGAAACCTATTGAATCGATTGGTGTCAATCGCAAGGTTCAATCGGCGGGTTTTTATTGTGCACCCCGATCGTGGGCGGATCCGATCGCAATCGAAGGATAGGAGGGCACCCGTGTTTCCAATCGCAAGCGGAAGATCGATTGTTGTGTTTCCAATCGCAATCGAAGGTTCGGAGGTTTGTTTGTTTGGTCGCGCGTCTTGTATAAAGCGCGGACCCGACGGTCTTATATGGCGGATTTAATTTCGGACCATCGAGTCCATGGTGTAATCGCAATCAAAAGATTGAGTTGGTCACAAACCTGTGTTGACAATCCGCTGGCCGATTGTCGATTGCCGACCGCGTAGTGGTCCCCACTCGTACGTCCGCATTTCATTTTTTTATAGTTCCGCAAAGGATTTTTCCCTTTGTATTTGGTTTTCATTTTGATTTAAGTTTTAATATGGTTTTGTTGTAATGTTTAATATGCGCTGCATATATAAAAGGAAAAGGGCCGAGAGCCAAATGTAATGCATTTTTTTATTGTATTGTGAATCACCGTGTGAGCCCGCAGCAAGAAGAAAACACGGTGAAGAAGAAATGTAGAGCACTCGTTAGTGCGTTCTTGAAGAGAGACAGAGAGTTGTTTGTTTTGCACTCGCGTCCGTAGCAGTGCTCATACACTTTTGTTGTTATCCCTCTCTTAAGAGGAAGAATCAGTATCGCTTTTTGAAAGGAATAGAAATTTGTTTTAAAGTCCCGAAAACTCGTCTCCGTCAAATTGTTTAAATTACTCCCGTGTTGTAGAGGGGAGTTTATATTCTCTCCACTCGTTTTCTTGGAATTTCCCATAATTCCAACATGGTATCGGAGCTAATCTAGGCTCTTTGAAGATTTCAAAGAAGTCAAGAAGAAGACCCCGTTGCGGCGTTTTCTCTCCAGCACGTGAAAAGCTCAACCGAGGTCAAGGTCGTATTTCTCAAAGAAAACAGTAGTTGTTGTTTTTTGCTTGTTCTTTCAAGAAGGAAAGACGAGCTTTTTTAAAGTCTCGAGTTCAGTTTAAGAAGCAATGGTCGGGACCAAGCACCGGTATGAATCTTGGAAGTGTTCGCCTTCCACAGTTTAATGGAAAGAACTATGACTATTGGGCCATTACCATGAGAGCCCCGTTTGTCTCACAAGACTTGTGGGAACTAGTAGAAGATGGTTTCATAGAACCACTCGATGAGCGAGCTTTTTAATGCCTTAACTCAAACAGAGAAAGATGTATTGAAGAATAATAGGAAGAAAGATGCTAAAGCTCTCTTCTGTTTGTATCAAGTCAGTAAATGAGAGTGTGTTTCCAAGGATAGCAGATAGCCCTAAGAAATCTAAGGAGGCATGGGAAACTCGAAAGTAGCCTATCAAGGTATGGAGAAAGTTAAGACAACAAAACTTCAATTGCCGAGAAGAGATTTTGAAACTCTTTGCATGAAAGAGTCGTACGTTGTTGATACATTCTTTACACATGTGATTGGGATTGTAAATCGATAAGATCCCATGGAGAAACTCTTGAAGATAGAAGGATTGTGGAGAAACTTTTGAGATTCTTACCCTCAAAATTTGATGTTATTGTTACCACCATAGAAGAGACCAAAGATCTCTCACAACACATGGATGAACTTCATGCTCGCCGATAACTCGTAGATGAACACTCATCTCTTGAGCACGCCTTCAAGACCCGTGATGCCTTCGTGAAGAGGAAGAGGTCAAAGAAAAGGAAGAGGAAGAGGCAGAAGTCAAAATAGAGGTGGAAGAGACAGCTCTTCACATTCACATGGAAGGAGCAACAACCAAAGCCGTAGCCACGGCCGATGCAATAGCCAGCAAGGTGGACATCAACACCAACATGCTCAAGGACAAAGGTATGAAAAATCCAATGTCCAAAGGGTCATTATTGCAAGAAATATGGGCACTATGCTAATGAATGTAGAAAGAAGAAAAATAACATGAAGAATAGGCAAGAATGCTAATGTAGAAAAAAGAAGAAAAGAACCCAAGTAATGTGCTATTAGCCCGTAATGTAGCACAAGATAAAGTTGATGATGTTTGGTTCTTAGATTCTGATGTAGTAATCATATGACCGGCAACAAAGCAATGTTTGCCAATCTAGATGAAGAAGTAAAATCGAAGTGACCACGGGGACCGATACTAAAATCTATGTCAAAGGGAAAGGCAGTAGTAAGTATTCGAGCAAGAAATGGTGAGCAGTAAGTTTGTTCCCGATGTGTATTATGTTCCAGTGTCCGAAATGTAATCTTTTTGAGCGTTGGGCGACTCATAAACAAAGGTTACAATGTTATATTCAAAGATGATGTGTGCACAATAAAAGATATTCCTCCAAGCAAGAAAATTATTGCTGAAATACAAATGACCAAAGAATAGAATGTTTCCACTCAAGCTCAACATTGACTTGAAAGGAAAAGGAAAGAATGTAGCAAATCGTATCTCAAGAAGCCTTTCGTAAGGAAGCAAAGGATGAAAATTGGTTATGGGATTTGAGATTTGGACATCTCAATTTCGGAGGATTAAATTTGTCGTACGTAAAAGGAATGGTAAGAGGTTTACCACCGATTGAAAAGCCTCGACAACCCTATGTGAAGGCCGCATCTTGGGAAAGCAACACGAGAAAAATTTTTCCTTCAGGGGAAAAGCATAAGGGAGAAAGCACCTTTGGAGATAATCCACTCGTATTTATGTGGGCCGATGCAAACAAGATTCTGCTCAGCAAAGAATTACATGTCGACTTTCATTGATGACTTCAATCGAAAAGTGTGGGTCTATTTTCTAAAATATAAAAGCGAAGTCTTTCGAAATTTTGCTAGCTTAAAGCTCTCGTAGAGAAACGAGAGCGGATTGTATATTAAAGTCCTCGGAATCGACGAGGAGGAGAATACATATCAAAGGAATTTCTGCGTTTTTGTAGAGAAAACGGCATACACAAGCAGCTTTACCACCGTGTACATGCCGCAACGTAATGGAGTTGTCGAAAGGAAGAATCGAACCATAATGGAGATGGTGAGAAGTATGCTAAAGGCAAAGCACTTGCCGAATGAGTATTGGGCGATGACAGAACCGTGTTGTATATATTTTGAATAGATGCCCCCACAAAGGCAAAGTGATGAACAAAGTTCCGTAGATAGCGTGGAGTGGCAGAAACAGGAGTCACCCACATGAGAGTTTTTGGGTGTGTAGCATATGTACACATTCCGGACAAATTGAGAAAGAAGTTGGATAGTAAGGGGGGAGAAGTGCAATTTCCTTGGATATTGTGAAGATTCCAAAGGATACAGACTATACAATCCATCCACAAAGAAGTTTGTAATTAGCAGAGATGTGCAATTCATCGAAGAGGAAGCGTGGATGGAAGCATTGAGAAAACAAAGTCAATGTCAAAAATCGTTTATCTCATGATGAAGATGATGTAGATGAGGTTGAAATTAACAACCCATCCGTAGCACAACCTCCACCGAGCACAAGGACAACAAGGGACACCTCAAGCAAAGAACGAGAACACCCTTGAGAAGAAGCGACAAGTGGTTCACCGAGTACACCACAAGGAGAAGAATTAAGTGCTTCATCGAGCACGGCTACACCAAGTGAAAGAGGAACAAGATTCGAAGCCTTAGAGAAATCTATGAGCAAGGAGAAGCAAACGAAGGTATGAATTCCTTATTTGCTTTGTATTGTCAAGTTGATGATCCTATTCATTTTGAAGATGCTATTAAAGATAGAAAATAGATAGAAGCTATGGATGAAGAGATTAAAGCCATAGAGAAGAACAAAACATGGGAGTTGGTAGATTTACCGTAAGGTAAAGAAGTCATTGGAGTTAAATGGGTATATAAAACCAAAAGCAATATCGAAGGAAAAATAGAAAGACACAAAGCCGTACTTGTTGTCAAGGGTTATAAGCAAAAGCAAGGGATTGATTATGAAGAAACTTTTGCACCAGCTTGCAAGAATGGAGATCGTAAGAGCAAAGCTTATGTCCATAGCAGAGACAAAATAGATGGAAAGTATATCAAATGGATGTAAAATCCACATTTTTTAAATGGATTTTTAATGGAAGAGGTATATGTGGAACGACCTCTTGGATATGAGAAGAAAGGCCAAGAGCATAAGGTCAGTAAATTGAAGAAAGATCTTTATGGGATGAAACAAGCACCAAGAGCATGGTACAACAGAATAGATTCTTATCTATTAGAGAATGGATTTGCAAAGTGTGAGGGAGAACCCACCCTCTACATCAAAGAAAAGGATGGTAAGTTATTGATTGTTATTTTATATGTTGATGATTTAATTTTTACAGTGTAATGATGATTACCTTGTTGAAAATTTTAAAACAGATCATGAAAGATGAATTTGAAATGACTCGACATGGGTTTGTTAAGATACTTCTTAGGAATAGAAGTGGAGCAAGGTGAGAAAGGAATTTTTATTTCTCAAGCAAAGTATGTGAATCAAGTTTTAGAAAGATTTAACATGCGGGAGTGCAAAGCTGCAATTACTCCCACAAGAATGGGATTGAAGTTGAGTAAGAATGACATCGAAGAAGGGATTTCGATCCAAGTTTGTATAAAAGCATAGTTGGCGACCCCTCATGTATTTGACTGCAACTAGGCCGGATATTATGACATGCTCGTTAGCCTAATTTCCGCATTTATGGAGAAGCCAAAAGAAGCACATTGGCTGCAGCAAAGAGAATTCTGAGGTATGTGAAAGGAACAAAAGGATTTGGTATTTTATATACTACTTCGTAAAAATTCAGAATTAGTTGGATACACCGACAGTTGATTGGGTCGGAAGTGTAGATGATCTAAGAGCACTTCCGGTTATATTTTTCATATGGGTTCGTGAGCCATTTCATGGGCTTCTAAGAAACAACCTATTGTAGCATTATCTACAAGCAGAGGCAGAATATGTAGTGACTACAAAGCAGTACAGCGTGTCAAGCAATTTGGATGAGAAGGATGTTGAGAAGTCTATGTCAAGAAATAGGTAAAAGGGACAGTGATTTATTGTGACAATAGCTCAGCCTATTGCATTGTCAAAGAATTCGTGTTTCATAAAAGAACAAAGCACATAGACACAAAGTATCATTATATCAAAGAATTGGTGAATAATGGTGAAGTTGTTTTACAACATTGTAAAACAGAGGAGCAATATGCGGATATTTTAACTAAACCATTGGGACAAAAAGACATTTGAATTTCTAAGAGAATGCTTGGGTATGATGAATAGCCCAGAGCATTTATGCCAACTCTTAAACAACCCAAATGTAAAACGCGAGTTCCCAACTTTCTAGCTTCGGCTTTGAAGTTCTTTGGGATTTAAGATGGAGATCAACTGGGCTTGATCACTATTCTCCCGGATACTCGACATAGACTCCTTAATAGTTATTCTAGTGGCAGACCTTTCGTGTGCCGGACTCCTAAATCATTATATACTCGAGAGGGCTTGATGTTGGGAAGGACCCAACGTGCTTTCGAGGCTCAACCTCTTCTTATATAGGTGATCGGGACTCATTGATCACACGAACACTACTAGACGCAAACATATCTTTGAGAGGGTTTTGTTCTGTTTTTTACATTTGGGTTGTTTAAGAGTTGGCATAAATGCTCTGGTGCATCAAGGAGTCGATGCATATGTGTTAGCCATGATCCGTGACTTAACACATAATAAGTACACCGATTCATTAATCGGAGGGATAGTAGCTCCACTATCCAATGGGCCATACCGTTTGACCGTTACCCTAATTTCTCGATGTCGCTTTTTGATGAAACATTGGCCGATATTCTTCAACTTCAAATCCGAACCATGGGATTTGATATGAACAAGAAGAGAAGGAATATCGCGATTCGGTCTCGTGGTCGTTTTCGCCACACATCCACAATGTTTCCCCGCAGTACTCCATGCCCCCAACAGAGAGTCAAAAACTAGTGTCGTTGTGCTCGCGCATTCTAAAAATCGAAGATTGAGCACCAAGCCATCAAGTGGGAAGATCTCGGAATTCCCTAGCATCGGACAATTCCAAATCCAAGACCTCTGTCTATTCAGAAAATCACGTCCGCCAACATAGTCGAAGACCAATCCTCTACGACCTTGTCTTTTCCCGTGAAGGTCAACCATAGATCGCGAAAAGATTGAAGCCGAGTGTAAAAGGTCTCCTCGGTATATTTCACCCGATTGTACGGATACGGGTTGTAGTTCTATTGTTTCAAATTGCGCTCATGTTTCTCTTTTTGAGTTTGCACAGTATAGTAAATTTCAGCCGCTTAATGTAGAATGTCCTCAATGTAAGCAAGATGTCAATCCGCAAAATCTTGCTTATGCTCGTTCTACATAGTAATCATAACCCCCGCAGCGGGACAAGCCCCTCCAAGCACCTCGCCCGCGTCCCCGTCCAAATCCTAAGTGTTTCGACATACCTTTTTCCACATGAGGACGAACATCCACATGTTCGATGATGCACTTAGTTCCTCATCCGGAAAATGAAGATCCGAGGCTTACCCGCATCTTTATGAATCAAAGACCCCTGTGTACCCCCGAGATATGGATTGGGTTATGTAGAGCAAGCCAATAAGCTTATTCCAGCATGCATTCGTAGATCTCGCCCTCCCGTGAGTGAAGAAGCCATCTATCCCCGAGATCCGAAGTTTTATACTCGATTGATGGATGTTTCGTATCGCAGATCCCGACACAGAGGATGAAACAAATGATAAATTGGGATCTATTCACACATCCAGATGTCGAAGGTTTTGGCACTGCGCTTCCCTAAAGAAGAGAAGTTGAAGATGTCACCTGAATGGAAGGAATACATGGAAGAAAACAGTGGTGTGGATTTCCTTCTACTCTTGGAAGAAGAAAATGGAGAATGATGTTGTATTAATGGCCGATACTACAACATCTTCCTCACATTCTTGGACCGCATTGGATGGCAATGAAATAGAGACCTCCACTACCCACCCTCCTTTCGAAGTATTGTGATAGGAGAAGGATCTAACTCGCACATGCTAGTCCCTCTCGGTCCAGCATGATAATTCTTTAATGGGTAGTGAAGGAAGAATTCGGAAGGTGAGTGAGCAAGCAAATTGGACAAACACCGCACCTCGCAGTTTGGAGAAAATGTTGCTAAGACTCGCTCGGTCAAAGACCGGATAGATTCCGTCCAAGTCTCGACCAATGATGTACATAGAGCTTTGAATTCGTAGCAGTGTGTGATTTACGAATAGTTAGAAGTATTACAGAAAAAATTCTTCTATTAAGTTTGATGAGGTTGAGAATTGTGTCATAGATCAATCTATGGCTACAAGACAAATCCGTATATAAGTTGTCGAAAAATTGAGAATTTAAATGTCAAGAAACCCAGCAAGTCAATTCCAATGTCATTCATTCGCCGGTAAAGCAAAAGGTGTTGTGCCACATGAGATCCCTAAACCCGAGTCGCTTCCTCCTCGTCTCTGGTTTCCTCATCTCATACCTGTAGAAGTTCCTCGCCTGCCTCTTGTGTCCGTGTCGAGTCTAAACTCGAGTCAAAGCTAGTTGAAGAGCGATCCGAAAAGATCACTATTTCCGAAGTCATAAAAGACTCGGGAATCCAAAGACCATGTCTTTCCCCGTCTATGAGCCACTAGAGCCGAGCTCACCGGACATGCGACCCGACCTATACGGTGCAGGGGAAAGGTTCCCCGTAGGGAAACATTTCATGAAGGGAGTCATAAGGAGTGGAACATAGATAATATGTCCGCACACCCGCATCCGGCAGATATCTGGATCGGATGATTGTTGAGTATAAGTTGATGTGTGCATATGGAAAGAGTGAGGTTGAAGCATGTAAAACAATCATGCAATGTTTTACCGGCACAACGGCAAGATGGTGGGAACTTGAGTCTTCCAGGCGTTGATAGAAAGGATGGAGAAGGAAGTTCTAAAAAGATGAGCGAGGGTGACATCATGTTCAACCCCCGATGGCAATCCGCACAAATAAATATGATTGGTGCTCTCACAAAGACTAATCCAAGAACATTTTTGTGGATTAGAATATGTTGCAGTTTCGATAAGCATGAAATGATATTAATGAATTTAAAGTGCAACAATATCAATCAAGATGAAGACTTCCACAAGAGATTGGATGCAGAGAATATTCTGGGGTAAAAGACCCCAAGAATATATTATGGAAGCAGTCTACCTAGCAGACTTTACCTTCAAAGCTAGTAGACATTTTGAGAATGGAAGATGCTTTCCCCTTACCATTAGAGACTTATGTGTGGGGAGATCTCTATGGTATTGTAACAAAAGTTTTGATTTATTTATGTACCAGTACTAAGATGCGAAGTCCATTGATAAACTCAACGTACTTCCCCGGGTACAAAATCATTTTGCGAGTAAGTATGGCATCACAGTGGATGATCCCCTAGTGCACGTAAGAAAGCACAAGAGACAAGCAAAGAAGGCTTACAAGCAAAGTAAGTCTACTTACAGACCGAGCTCCGCAAAGAGACGAGAGCTTCGCGACCCTAAGGAGCACAAAATACCTAAAGCCCCAAAAAGGCAATCCGGATGGAGGCCTAACACTCATTATTACCAGCCCCATGATATCCGGCCTAAAGATGCAAAGTCGGCCCGTAATGAAAGAAGTTGAGTGCTAGTTATGTGGTCGAAGGGACATACATCTAATATGTGTCCCTATCGCTTTAGAGTCTAAAAAGAGGTCTAGGGTAAGAAGTCTAGTAAGTATGCCAAGAACAAACAGCCTTCTACCTCCCAAACCACTCGTCAAGCAAGATCCCGACGCTTTCGTGCCTATTGTAAATCCACATCTCATAGGGATTTCCGATTGTCCATCTTATCCGTGTCATCGCTCGTCTCCTGCAACAGCATGCCATAATGTCTTTCGATCATTCCTCCTCGCATGATCTGTTCATCCTCCTCTTCGTATGAACAGGTCAACATGTACCGTAATTGCTCGTACCCGAAGCTCCGTAAATGTGATTCTTCTTCCGAGTCCGATTCTCGATTCTTATTCCTCACCATCGAAGATCCACCTCATGTCCTCATGGCCCAAACCGACGATGATTTGAATATTTTTGCCCGTATCCGAGCCATGGAGGAAGGAGATCTAAAAAATGCTCTCCTCAATGCCTACATGAAGAATCTTCCCTGGTTCTTCCTCTAGTTCTTCTTCTTCGCCTAAGAAGCCAAATTTTGTTGAAGCTTCTTACTGACCGAACACCAAAACGTATCTCCAACATCATAACAAAGCTCGTGATTTTCCGAATAGACGAGAGGTCTTGGATTTGGAATTGTCCAAAGGCTCCGGGGAATTCCGCATCTTCCCACTTGATGGCTTGGTGCTCAATCTTCTGATTTTTTAGAATGCGTGAGCACAACGACACTAGTTTTTGACTCTCTCTCGGGGGCATGGAGTACCTTTGCAGAAACATTATGGATGTGTGGCGGAAATGTACCACGAAACCGAATCGCGATATTCCTTCTCTTCTTGTTCATATCAAATCCCATGGTTCGGATTTGAAGTTGAAGAATATCGACCAATGTTTCATCAAAAAGCCGACACCGAGAAATTAGGGTAACGACCAAACCAGACCGCCCATTGGATAGTGGAGCTACTATCCCTCCGATTAATGAATCGTTGTACTTATTATGTGTTAAGTCACGGATCGTGGCTAACACATATGCATCGACTCCTTGATGCACCGTAGCATTTATGCCAACTCTTAAACAACCCAAATGTAAAAACGAGTTCCCACTTTCTAGCTTCGGCTTGAAGTTCTTTGGGATTTAAGATGGAGATCAACTCGGGCTTGATCACTATTCTCCCCGGATACTCGACTACGTACTCCTTAATAGTTATTCTAGTGGCGCTTTCGTGTGCCGTACTCCTAAATCATTATATACCGAGAGGGCTTGATGTTGGGAAGGACCCAACGTGCTTGAGGCTCAACCTCTTCATATAGGTGATCGACTCATTGATCACACGACCACTACTAGACGCAAACATATCTTTGAGAGGATTTTGTTCGCTTGCTCTTCATCCTGCAAGCTCTCCGAAAAGATACAGACTTTGACATTGAGGAATCCATTTCAAAAGAGAGAAAGAAAGACTTTCATATATTACTCAAGATCTTGAACCAGGCTACAGCGTAGACTTATTGGCTTTGATACCAATTTCTAGCAGAGGCTCTTCAAAAGCTTGCTTGCGGTCGTCAACCAACCGACTTGGCCTTGTTAAGTTTCTTCGAACACCGCTTGTTATGAACCCAACCGTGAACCCGTACGAGCCTACTTGTGCCCCCTCACACTCGCGTGCCTACTACACGGCTTCCACGCCTTCAAACGTGCCTTAGCGATCCGTAGCACTTCGCGAACTCCAGCGAACTTATGGCGAACTTTTATAGCAGAGTGCAAGTATCTTAACATCAAATATAAGTACACGAGTAATAATGCGGAAACTTAAGATGAAAGTCTTCTCTCTATTAACAGAATGCTTCATAATCGGATTACAATGGATTCTCTCAGACGAGATTGATCAGTATCGGCTTTTATCGGGACTTATGATCTTCACGAATGAAGGATCGTTACCGGAGGCTTCTGGCCGGGCTCGGGCGGACCTCGTCTCGCAGTTTTATGACTTATAACACACAAACATAAAAATATAAAGACTCACTAATGAAGTGGCCACTTTAGGTTCTTGCTCGTCACATGAACATGTACGCGTGTGCTTCTCACTTCACCCTAAGGACCTGTGAGTAATGAACTCCGTGATGCAAGCGGATCGCTTGGATAGCGCAGACGCAGAGTAGGGAGAAACTACTGCAGTGTGATTTACGGATAGTTAGAAGTATTACGATAGAAAATTCTTCTATTAAGTTTGATGAGGTTGAGAATTGTGTCATAGATCAATCTATGGCTACAAGACAGTCCCGTATATAAGTTGTCGAAAAAATTTGAGAATTTAAATGTCAAGAAACCCAAAGCAAGCCAATTCCAATGTCATTCATTGTCGGTAAAGCAAAGGTGTTGTGCATATGAGATCCCTAAACCCGAGTCAGTTCCTCCTATCTCTCGGTTTCCTCATCTCATACCCAGAGAAGTTCCTCGAGTTGCCTCTTGTGTCCGTGTCGAGTCTAAACCCGAGTCAAAGCTAGTTGAAGAGCGATCCGAAAAGATCACTATTGCCGAAGTCATAAAAGACTCGTAATCCAAAGACCATGTCTTTCCCGTCTATGAGCCACTAGAGCCGCAGCTTCACCGTACATGCAAAGCCCCCGACCTATACTGTGCAGGGGAAAGGTTCCCCGAGGGAAACATTTCATGAAGGGAGTCATAAGGAGTGGAACATAGATAATATGTCCGCACACCGCATCCGACAGATACTAGATCGGATGATTGTTGAGTATAAGTTGATGTGTGCGGTATGGAAAGAGTGAGGTTGAAGCATGTAAAACAATCATGCAAATGTTTTACCGGCACACTGCAAGATGGTGGGAACTTGAGTCTTCTCCACGTTGATAGAAAGGATGGAGAAGGAAGTTCTAAAAGATGAGCAGGGTGACATCATGTTCAACCCTGATGGCACTCGCACAAATAAATATGATTGGTGCTCTCACAAACGACTAATCCAAGAACATTTTTGTGGATTAGAATATGTTGCACGTTGATAAGCATGAAATGATATTAATGAATTTAAAGTGCAACAATATCAATCAAGTATGAAGACTTCCACAAAGATTGGATGTAGAGAATATTCTGGGTAAAAGACCCCAAGAATATATTATGGAAGCAGAGTCTACCTAGCAGCTTTACCTTCAAAGCTAGTAGACATTTTGAGAATGGAAGATGCTTTCCCCTTACCATTAGAGACTTATGTGTGGGGAGATCTCTATGGTATTGTAACAAAAGTTTTGATTTCTTTATGTACTGTGTCTAAGATGCGAGTCCATTGATAAACTCAACAGACTTCTGCACAAAATCATTTTGCAAGAAGAAGTATGGCATCACAAAGGATGATCCCCTCAGTGCACTGTAAGAAAGCACAAGAGACAAGCAAAGAAGGCTTACAAGTAAAGTAAGTCTACTTATAGCACTCGAGCTCGCAAAGAGACGAGAGCTTCGCAGTACCCAAGGAGCACAAAAGACCTAAAGCCCCAAAAAGGCAATCCGGATGGGAGGCCTAACACTCATTATTACCAGCCCCATGATATCCGGCCTAAAGATGCAAAGCCGGCCGTAATGAAAGAAGTTGAGTGTCCAGGTTATGTGGTCGAAGGGGACATACATCTAATATGTGTCTCATCGCTTTAGAGTCTAAAAGAGGTCTAGGTAAGAAGTCTAGTAAGTATGCCAAGAACAAACAGGCCTTCTACCTCCCAAACCACCGTCAAGCAAGATCCCGACGCCTATGCCTATTGTAAATCCACATCTCATAGGGATTTCCGATTGTCCATCTTATCCAGGTCGTCGTCTGTCTCTCGCAACAAGATGCCATAATGTCTTCTGATCATTCCTCCTCGATGATCGTTCATCCTCCTCTTCGTATGAACAAAGTCAACATGTACCGTAATTGCTCAGACCCGTAAGCCTCGTAAATGTGATTCTTCTTCTCGAGTCCGATTCTCGATTCTTATTCCTCGGCCATCGAAGATCCACTCTCATGTTGTCATGGCCCAAACCGACGATGATTTGAAGATTTTTTCCCTGCATCCCGAGCCATGGAGGAAGGATATCTCGAAAAATGCTCTCCTCAATGCCTACATGAAGAATCTTCCGGTTCTTCCTCCTAGCTTCTTCTTCTTCGCCCTAAGAAGCCAAATTTTGTTGAAGCTTCTTACGACCGAACACTCAAAACGTATCTCCAACATCATAACAAAGCTCGTGGACTCACTTTGGGGGAGGTGAGTAAGGAGATACATGATCCGAAAGCTGAAGTGCGTAATATTAAGAACGAGCTCAATGTTCCCGAAATCACGTAACAATCGATCTGTCTGCTTTCTCCTTCAATGCTTTTGTCCAAACAACGAGAACAATTACATATCGCACACTCGACCTACGCACTCAAAGTCCAACCGCATCCGGAAATTTTGTTTCCTCAAAGCTTCGGTGAGATCGAGGGACATGCAAGTCCCTCGCAGTCTGAAGATCGCAACATCACATCAAGGTAAATCTCCGTGTTGTGGAAAAATTTATGAGGTTATTGCATTAATTGATTCTCGCTCGCATCTTAACCTCATATCAAAGCATATAATCCCTTCCGTATATTGAGACCACGTGCAGAAAAAAGAAGTACGGGGATTAGGATGTAAGCAATTAAAGTTTGAAGTTTCAAAAGCCACCGTCTCGCTTTGATTCCAAGTGTGTCAAGCTTTCCCTTGTTGTTTCGACATTCCGCGAGATTGTATTTTGGGAAATGTGTTTTTTAGCAAGCATTAGAGCCACATGGGTCTTTTAGATTTCCCGATAACTCGCGAGGGAATCTTCATTATCGATTTTCCGGTCAAAGATTTGAACTTCCTTATGTTTCCCGTAAATAGAATCTCACCCATGGTGCAAATAATGCAAGAAAAGGAGAAAAACTTCAAGCTATTGAGAAAAGCCTCAAGTTGAGCTTAAAGATCACAAGGAGACTATCGTGAGTCGAAGAACGACTAAGCTCTCCGCAGATTCGAAAAAGATTCTCGAAATCCGAGAAAAGAATTTGAAGATCGTGTCGCTCCGAAGAGCCGAATGCCTTCCAGCATAGAAAGCGACACGACATTGAGCCGCCCCTACAAGGAGGGACATATCGGCGGTGCCTTGTAGGTCAAGAGCCATCCCTATGTCTGTCTCAAGACGGACAAAGCATCGTCGAATGAGATCAAACAGCCTTCTACGGAAGAAGCTACCGCAGAATCCAGAGGCCCTGTGGAATCGCTATGGATTCTATGTAAACAAGAGAAGTGAGTGAAGTCGAGGAGTTCGCGTCTAGTGATAAATTATAAGCCTCCGAACAATGTGTTAGTAGATGACACTTATCCAATCCCTCACAAAGGATATTTGATAAGAAGAATATCAGAGCCAAGGGTGTTCTCGAAGTTTGATTTAAAGTCCTGGCTTCACGGCTGTCGCAATCGCGAAGGTGACAGATGGAAGATCGTATCTAGTGTCCCTCACGGACATTATGAATGGAATGTTATGCCTTTTGGGTCTCGAAGCATGCCCCATCAAAATTCCAGAAGGTAATGGGATTCTATCTTCAAGCCCTATGCGTATTGGTTGCTTGCATACATTGATGATCCGCTAATATTTTCTAAGAATTTAAGTGACCATTTCGGACATCCGAAAATCTTTATGAACCCTGGGTCAAAAGGAATGGTCTTGTCCTAAGTAAAAAAGAAGATGGAGTTATGCAGAACAAAGATTAAGTTCTTAGGACATGAGATTGAAAATGGCCGTATTGCTCTCGCGACATCACGCACCGGAGTTTGCGGATAAGTTCGATGTCATTCTTGACAAAACCCGACTTGCGAGAGGTTTTTAGGGTGCCTCAATTATGTGAGCAATTTTTATCCAAATTGTGCCATTGATAGATCTCTCGTTAAATCAGATACTCGTAAAGAACCCTAAGCCTTGGACCCGACAAGCACACCCAAGCGAAATCGTGAGAAATAAAGTCTAAGGTAAGAATTTCGCCCATTTTGCATGTTGTCGATGATATGCTTATAAAATTGTTGAAACAAAGATGCCAGCAATGTTGGTTGGGGAGGTGTGCTAAAGCAAAAGCCAAAAGAAAGAAGACCGAAAGAAAAAGAACAAAGTTGTCTCTATTCGCCTCTCGAGTCCGGAGCAAAGCCGAGGCAAACTATGCTCCTATTGAGAAAGAGGTAAAAGCGACACGGGTATTGTTTGAGTAAGTTTTTCTGTTCATTTGGAAAATAAGTATTTTTCTAGCTCAGATCGATGCAAAAGCTCGGAAAAAGTTTTGACAAAAGAAATTAAGAACTCTCGAAGATGCAAAGTTTGCAAGATGGCAAGCCCTTTTTGCATACTTTAGTTTTGAAGTTGAGCATATTAGAGGTTCCGATAATTGCATTTCAGTACTTTTTAAGCAGAGAATACCTCCAAAGCATCAAGAACAAGAGAATGACAATGTAGAGCAAGTTCGGGCTCATTGTTTTGTCATTACTAATCGAATGGAATCAAAGCCCTATAAGAGGGAAGAACTCGTGATATATTGTAGATGATGAGCCTCGCTCTGCTTTATGCGAAAAATGGAGGCCAACTTGGATCCTCCGAAACACCCAAGTGCTAGATGGAAATTTGCGAGAGTCACACGGACTTTGCGACTTCGTCCCGTGCAGAAGGTGTACCCAAAAGGTAATAGGTGGATACATGAGAAGATGTATTCACACGCATGGCTGCCTCACATGAAGCCGAGAGATCCCTCTCGGGAAGATTTTTGGGATCCGTATGTCATTTGTACCGGTGGCGAGTGATGTATCGAAAGAATATTATAAATCCTATGTAATAAATAGAGTCGAGAAAAATCGGCACATATACCCATGGCAAATTCATTTCATGGCCGCACGACGACCCAAAGCTTATTTTTCTTGACACCATTTTCTACAATTTTTGCAGAGTTATGAAAGACTCGTGGTGGGATCTCCTTAACAAAGATGGACCGTAAGAGACTCACTACACAAAGCTTAAATTTGCCCCGACATGGATAAATGAGAGAGAATCACAAATTCCATGGCTAACAAATTGGTGGTGGCATTATGGGGTTAGTCCTTATAGCATGGATCCTGGACTCGTTATCAAACATATCATAGACATTTTTGTGATGATTGTCTCTGCAGACCCGCCGGCGAGTGTTTTCATTATCCTTGTAAAACCCGATGGAGAACTTGCCGATCTGGAACATAATATGTTAGGAAATCCCATATTAAAAAATGCACATGCAAATGCATCATCGGTGGCTAGTCATGACGAAGATTAAGCACCGGATAGTGCTCAATAAGCCCATGATCGTCGAAGAATCTATACAAAGGCATGGGATGATGAGTTCTATCATCTCGTATATCCGGGTGTCGAATTCGGATGAACCCGTAGTGAATCCAGACAAGTGGTCCTCGGGAGCCCCACTCATGAAAGGTTAGAATCCGAGAGTATTTAATAAGCGAATGCAAGTGAAACAGTAGTTTTAAATCAATGTAGTCAAGTGAAACGCATCGCCGTCCATGGTACGATATAATACACAGATGTGCACAATTTAAAGATTGATTGAATGAGTCTTCACATAAATGGTGAGAGATTGAAATTTCTGCATCGGGAATCAAATGGATGTGGAAGAGTGCAAATGCTTATAAAAAGATTGTCGCATGATTTTTTGAAGATCCGTAGTAAGTTATATTCAAGGTTGTCAATTATATATTCGAAGGTTTATGAAAAAGTTTAAAACAGATTTTAGTAAAATATAATGATGGATGCAAGGGGTTTTTAATTAATGGATTGAATGAAGTTATGTAAACATTTACAAGATCCGTCTTGACATGAGGAAATAATACTTCTAATAGAAACTTTTGATATTAAATGTTTATATAAAATATGTGATGAACTTAATAGAAACTTTATATTAAATGTTTATATAAAATATAATTATTTTTGAAGGTTATTTTTGTTTATAGAGAATTTGGAAAATCTTGTAATTGGATTTTCTTGTTTTGATAGAGTGAAGGAAGAGATATCTGAAACAATATTTTTGATAGAAAATTTATAATAAATGTTTATATGAAATAATTTGTGAATTTTTATAAGCTCATTTTATTTTTATGAGAATTTGCAAATTTTTTATAAGTGAGTTATTATTGTTGAATTTGCAAAATTTTAAGAGTGGTTTTTATTGTTTTGGTAGAGTGAATGAAGTTGTGTAAGCATCTAAAACATTAGATTATTTATTTGAAAAAGATAAAAAATATTTTATGTTATTGACAAGTAGGAAATTTATTTATTTGAAAAAAGATAAAAAATATTTATGTTATTGACAAGTAGGAAGTTAATGTTATTGAAATAAAAAGTTATTTTACATTATTCCTTTAATAGATTTGTGCAAATATTAAATAGTTACTAAATTTGAAAAAAAAAATTATAAATATTATGTAAATAGGTTTTTAAAGATTAATAATGAGTTATGTAAATTATGTGAATAGGTTTTTAAGGATTAATGAGTTATGTAAATAAGTTTTTAAAGATTAATGAGTATCCTGGTAGTGTAATAAAAAAACTACTGATAGAATTGTGGATATTTATCCATTAAATGGATTTTATTGTGTTTATATAGTGAATGATGAGATCTGATTTGATATGGGGAAACAATATTTTTAATAGAATATTTATATTAAATGTTTATATAAACTATTTGGTGAATTGGTAGAAGGTTATCTTTGTTTATGAGAATTTCGAAAATCTTGTTAGTGGATTTTATTGATTTGATAGAGTGAATGAAGATGTGTAAGCATCTAAAAGATTGGTTTATTTATTTGAACAAGATAAAAAGATTTTATGTATTGGGAAGTAGGAAGTTAATGTTATTGGGAAATAGGAAGTTATTTTACATTAACCATTTAATAGATTTCTGCAAATGTGTAAATGTTTACTCAATTTGAAAAAGGAAAGATTTATATAAATTATGTAAATAAGTTTTTAAAGATGAGTAATGAGCATGTTCATAATGTAATAACAAAAATATTTATATAATTGTGGAAATTTGATGCAGAGCATCCTGCTTGATTTTTATTAAATGTGTGTAATTGGGGGGTGATGTCTTTTTAATTATTTTTTAAATTATTATCTTCATTTTAAATAAATTAAGAGAGAAATATTTAAGTGTGAGGGTTATTGTAAATATTCTTTTAATAATTAAGAATATGAGTGGGGTTGAGTTAGGTATAGATAATTTAGGGATCATGAATTTTTTCAATGGAACTCAGTGGAGTTAAATAAGGGATAAATCTATTTTGGATTTTGGTTGAGATTTGTGTGTAGCAAATCATGGATTTTAGTTAATTCATAATTGTGTATAAATATGAAGCTTGTGAGAATGAGGAAGACAGTGAGAGGTAGAGAGAATTAGTGTGAGAGTTAATGTAAAGAGCAAGACTCGAGAGGCCAATCATTGTAATATTTGGCCAAGGAAGGGTTTGCATTTGTAAATTTTTGGTTGTATTTTATGCAATTATTTTGTATATTGTTTGTGTCTATTTTCATATTTATTTTAAATTGAGTCTAAGTAGACTTTATTGAAAATTAAATTGAGGATTTCTTGTAAGAGGAACACACTTTATTATTGTGTGCAATGATCTATTTTGTGCAAAATCCCTGCATCATTTGGTGTTAGAGCTAGAGATCCATGCTTGGCGGGGTGCGATTGGAGGTCTTGGAGGTTAGAGTTTAGTATGTGATAGAATGCTGGAGGTTTGACTTAAATATGTGAATTGTGTCCCGAGTGAATTTAATTTGTGCAATTATATATATGTTGTATATGAGTGTGTGAATGCAGGAACCGAGTTCACTGTGGATATATGATATGCGGTCAGCGTGAATGGGATTACATACTGTGTTAGCAGTGGAAATGGATGGTTTGATTTTGTTTTAAAACAAATACATGATGTGCAGCCTTAACACATTGCGTGAGTGCAGTATCCAGAGCCGGCCACGAAGAGTAGTCTTAACACCTTGTAGTGAAGTGTGACAGAGATTAAAAGCACAATCGAAGATTGAAGATCACGGACTTGTATATACGCAACCAGGTGCAGCAAGTACAATCGAAGCACTGTGGTTTGGGTGTGTGGCTTTAGTTTCTTGTAGTCTGCGTGAAGAATTAAACATAGACACGTGGGATTATGGTGTAAGACCTGCGTTGGTATTTTTTAACAGAAATATATGAATATGCAATGCCTTTTGATATATACACAGTCATTGTGAGTAGTGTGGTCTGATACTGCGTTTGGCATATGTAGTTTCAAATTCTCTGTAAGATTGCATGAGATTTTGAACGTTATCCCCATGGGATCGTGGTATTGTCACGTCTCCCAGACCCAGCTTCTTATCCCTATAACATAAACTCAAATATATTCTGCTTTATGCACCAGATAACATTCAAAAATTAATATTGAATCAATTACAAAATTCATACTGTTATCAAGAATTTCCTCAACTTTCCAGTTTGCAAGCCTTATAGAATTTTCAGCTCTATAAGGTTTCAGCATCAAAGTATAGATGTATGCATCCACGTATACATCTATCTATATGTAGTTAACCTTCTTTGCTACAACTACTTTCCCAGCAGTTTATATGGAAGGTAATAGATGCTCTGTTCCTAGTATTTTTAAATGTGCTAACACATTTTTTTTTTATCACACAAATAGATTTTCAATAGGACTCTCCTCTTATGTTATTGTTACAAGTATTCAACATATTTGAAACTCTGGTGCAGATTAAACTCTTCCATTGGAAAACTAGGATATAGATCATCTTGCTTCAATCAAATGGAGGTAGAGAATACTGAAATTGATAGTTTAGAATCCCTAGTTTTAGATCTTCGTACTTAGTTAGGATTCCACTTCTGCTTTCCTATATTTACACTTACATGTAATAGAACAATTTAAATTCTTAATTCTACAATTCGTTCCATTTTAATACAGCTGATATACTGAACCCCATACTGCTATCACAAATTTATTTGTTTCCTACTTGCTGTTATTGGTTACAGTTTTATTAAAAGGTTCTGTTTATACAACACATCAACTAAGTTTTTCATTCCAAAGACAGCAAGCTACAACTTGAATTTTTCTGTTAGATTAAACATTCAGATTGATTTATAATCTCTAACCTTTATTACTGCAGGGTACAAATCCCCATAACTAACCCCTTGGTTTTTATTTAACTTTCTCCCTGCTATTAACATACTGAATTTTCAGCTATTAGACCTAGCTTGTAATTGCATGAGGTATTGAATAGACATTCAATCTAAAATTTAAATAAGAAGTTCTAACAGAACAATGCATATAACCTTGATATACTTAATACAGATATAATTAATACAGACATAAAATAATCTCCAAAATTATGCATGCATACCACTACTATGACCAGTCCTCCCAACCTTAGATTTCGTTTATCTCCAGACCTCACCCAAGTGAGATCACCTCCTAGAAACCGAGATCAACCTGCGATCTCCTTGAACGGCTTGTTTAGCTCACATATTTCCCCAAAGCATGTTTCTAGTGCAACGTCAGAATATCAGATGTTTCTTTCCTGTTACTTTAAACATTGCAGGATTCTTTAAAGGCGCTTTAAGCTTTTTCCTCGGCTTTTCGACTTTTCTTTACCTCTTCGACTACTCCTCTTGTTAGAAATTAGATTCCTCCTCAAATCTAAATTAATTTCTTTCAAGGATTTTTGAAAGATTTTTTGGGGATTTGTTGCCTTATCCATCCTCATGGATTTAGCAAGTGATCTCTAATTCTCATTTGGTCATAGTGCATACACAATATTTTATTTATTTTTCATAAATAAATAATTAACCACATCCACACAAGTATTTATCCATTGGGGTCCACTCCCCTTTTGATTTATGTTCAAATGTCAAATCTGAAAAGCATAGAACTTGGGGGTGTTACATATTCCCCCTCTGTAAACAAACACCGTCCTCGGTGTTGACAACTATCTACTTAGTTTATTTTGAAAACAATTATGAATGCTTTTCCATCATCTCAGCTTCTCTGTTCCATGTATCTTTTCCAGCAGTAAAGTGTTCCACTGCACCTTTACTCTAGCTACTGTTCGATTTCGCAATTCAATTTCTTCCCTCTCTCAGAGTTGAGGCGGCTCTGGAAGGAATTCCTCTGCTAGTTCCACCTATATCACATTCCAATCAATAATGTGAGAGGCATCATGTACAACAATTTTTTTTTTTCCAAAAAGGAGATATGAAACACATCATGAAATTTAATATGCAAGGGTAAGGCTAGTTTATAAGCCATTAGTTTCCCTCCTTTCCAACACCTTCCTTGGTGTTACACTTTAACGTTGATTTTTTCAACTTTGACAAAGATTTCTTCTTCGTCCTTGATTAGTTTCCAGCAGAGTACTCTCCTGCTTCCACTCTATTTACTGATGCCTTATGCAGTTGGTTTTCTTCCTACTTCTTTGCAAGAAGTCTGTCTGGAAGATCTTTTATTCTGTTTTCTCTGTCCACAATTCATACCAATGTAAGTAATGTCAGGTACATACAATTGATAATCTACAACAACATTCTGCATTTCAATAGACTTAAGAAATTCGTTTATTAGTCAAACCGTTCAGGTTCATAATAGTTTTGTGCACTTTTTAGTGCACTACTTATCCTTTCTTGCTTTTCAGTGAGATTCTTTCCTTACTCAACTTGGTCCAGTTCAGCTTTTCTTGATTCTCTAGGTGATTTATCTTCATCTTTTTTTTTTCCTCCTCATTTCCAGAGTGTATAATTTCCTGTTACATACTTGGCTAAACAATTTTACAACTTTTCATTAGTACTCATAAATGAAAGAAAACAATTGTATCATATGCATGGTTATGCTTACCCTTTCTCGGTTCATAGCCGTACTTCCAGTATCTTATCATTGTTTCCTTTTGTTAGTCAATCAATTTAATTAGTAATAACTAGACTCGTTAATAATCTCTACAATTCAATGCTTACTTCACACATGAAATTTTTTCCTCTAACCTCTTTTATGAATTGTATCCACTAGTTCAAAACTTACGTGAATAAATTTGGATCTGATGGGTTTTCCCCCACACCCAAGTCCAAATGTATCTCATCCCCTTTTCTCTCAGTTATTAGCTGTATGATTTCACACTATTTCCCTGTCTTGAATTTAAGACTCAGGAAAATTAAATTTAATAAAATTTACACCAACAAAATTTTATAGTGTGAGTACATATTTCTTTTATAGTGATATATGTAATTACTATGATTCCTCACATCCACAAGTATTACTACTTGATAATGTCAAAAGTAAATTTGACACAGTTTCCCCTTTTTCAAAGAATCACCAGAATTTATGCATTTACTCTTAATTGTATGTTCATGCTTTACTAATTCCAATGATGATTCACCACTTATATATATATGTGGATTTCACTACTCATTAAAAATCAATCCATGGTTTATATAGGTTTTCAATTCTACCCTAGCTAGCCCACCTGGGAAAATTTGATTTATCCCTTCATTCATTCATTCATAACCCAATGTAATGGATTTTCATTACATTATTTAATATGCAATGGTCCACAATTACTAACCAACTATTTAACTGTGTTTATAACTCATACTTAAGCTTACCACTTCATTATATACTTATCACAAAATACTCTAGTCATGACTTGAATATACTTGACTTGAAAATCATCTTGGAAATTTTTCCAATGTCAATTTTTTTTCCACATTATACTTTTAACACTTAATCTACCACAACTAGTGTTTATTACTCCTTTAACCATAATTAGAGTAATAATATTCCGGCCATATGGTAAAATATGTCCTTCCACTTTACTTGCAACTTTTAATGTGAATTCACTTTTAATATTCCCTAGTGAATTATTTCTTCTCCCTTAATCCCATGGTTATAAAGTTTGAGTTTTACTAACTGAAATAAATTATCATGCATGAAGATATTATATTCATACAACTCAACAAGGTTAACATTATAACAAGATCACCTATATTTATAATGTTAATTATAGATTTAACTTATGTCCCACGTGCAATTTCTTTCATTTTAATCTATCATTTCTCATGATAATGATTATTATTTTATATATATATATATATAAATTTAATAGTTAATTAAGAATTTACAATATAAATTGTCATTTTTCTATTATCCCCTTTCTCTATATATTCCAATATAAACTTTCCATCTTCTTTTGTTCCAATAACTATGATAATACTAGTATTATATAACATATTTCGAACATATATTACCCCACAATTATTCATTTATAGCTTTTCAGGCTTCTAATCAACTTATTGTTATAATGAATATTAATAAAATTCTATTTTAGTTGTTTTAACACCCCCAACTTTTAACTTCAGTTTTAATTACATATATCCATTTCTTAACCTTATCCTGAAGGTTAATTTTTCTATAGATATATATTCTTGCACACATAATTATTTATACTCAATTCCACCACATTGTATATATATTCCAATAGAGTGAAACATATAAAATTTTCTTTATAAAGCTCTTTGTTATATGAACCATTATATTTCATATCATTAAATCCTCCACTCTTTTTCCATATATATATATAGAACCACTCTATATATATATAATCCACAATATATATATAATATAAACTCCATCATATATATATAAAATCCACCATATATATATAGAATCCACCGCATATATATATATATATATATATATCCACCATACATATATATAAAGTCCACCCTATATATAATCCAAAGAATTTAATTAATACTCCCATAATTATTTTTCTTATTTAATGTACAAGGTAGCCTTATACTCTCGTACCCACTTACATTTTCCCTTTGTGATGGTCTTATAAAGTTTTAATTTGAACCAATACAAGGACAATTGAGATGGTTTCGGCTATTGTTAAGTCAATAATTTATAATAGAATTCCTTTCTATTATTTTCAGCCAAGTAAGCGAATACATAAACTTACAGGATTTTCTATTTTTATGTTTCAAATCTGTCCATAGTGTAATGTTTCTCTTTTCCACACAATATATATATATATATATATATATATATATATATATTTCGATATTTATTCTTCTGTAACTTTTCTCAGTTTATTTAAATGCCTTTTATATATATATATCCTTTCCATGTAAAATGTCGTTCAACCTTGCAACTAACATTATTACTAACCCCCAACTTTACTTTTTCTAAAAAGTATTGTACCACATGCAATTATACAATCTCCATAGTGCTATTTTCTCTCACTATAGCACGTTCAACTATGTATAAATATACATCGGTTTATAAAGAAACATCGTCTACTCCACCTTCACTTTTAAATACATGGATATATATATTTTTGATCCATGGGGATCTTGTTCATACTATAACCAAATCGGAGTTTTTTTTATTTGCGAGGCTAAGGTTATTATTTATCCACGCATCGATTCTCACCATTATATAATTTGTGGGATTGATATTTAATTTCTAATAAATCGACCCCAATTTACTTGATAACTTCTTGACACGGTCATTCTTAATACGTCCTGTTATTAAAGAAATCTTAATGTATATCTGCCCTTTAACCATAGAATCAATCATAATTCCCGCATTAATTTTCTAGGGTTTGTACAGTTGTTTTTCGTCCGTGACTGGGTCTTGCTTTATGAGAGAAGGACATACGTGTCGTCAGTGACTATTCTAATTGGTACTATAGTTAGATTTTTTTTCGTATTTCTAAAATTAAGATGGCGTAAATTTTCCTCCAACAATTACCTTGGTTGATACTTCGAGGAATTTCCCGCATCCTTCCCAATATACAATTGGGCATCTAACGACAAGTGGACGGCTATTTTCCTTTCAGCTCTTCTTAGGGTTTATCTCTGTTAGTATAATATTCTGGTTTCTCCTCATGCCGCCACTTTCTAACTCCCGTTCGTAGTGTTGCTGAGAAATTCTTTTCGACCTGTGGTGTTCCACGAATTATGGCACAGCAGATTTCTATTCCTTGTTAATTGATTCGGGTTAGATGAGTTCTCCAGATTTGTATGTGTATCGAACCACCTCTGTACATGAGTGTAAGGTTTCTGTGGCTAATTTTTATGAAGGTAATATCAGTGCATTATTATTAGTATTAAGTTGGAGGTTTTTATAATCGTTTTCCTCATATGATGCTCAGTTTATTTTGACTATATTTTTTTCCATTGGTATTCCTTATCTATTCTTAAGATTTAAGAACGCTCTATTTATGAAAGATAACATCAATATATATATTAGTCAGATTACCAATATACATTCGAATTTTATATTTTATTTTTCCTCTCATTGAATGTATCCTTTATCTATTTGATTTTTTTTTCTCAGATTTTCTTTGTGATTCCATGACAAGAGCGCTGCACTTGGCTCCGCGATGAAACCCCTATCGAGAATGGATCCGGGATCGATTTATTTGAATCTTTCCAATGATACCTTCAGTCTAAACTTGCAGGTAATACCTCTCACAGCTTCGATTTTAACACACTTTTCTAAACTTGTTAATTTTACCGTGCAGGTACAACCGAACTTGTTTTCTGATTTTTTTTTTTTTCCATGAGTATCTGCGTTTGTACTTTTTTCTAATTATGGAACCATTTGTAGGTTGGATGCTATCACAAAAGCCTCTAGAAGCTTTTCCCGTGATCGACTGTTTCCTGTTTTGTCATGGACATTTTTAGTGCTGCTAGAAGCTGCGATTGGAGAAGCTTGACTCGAATAATTGGGAATACTTGTAACTTGTAGGTTTATTGAATTTCTTACCCCACATTTTCCACCTCCGTTCCAGCTTTCAACTCCCTAACTCTTCCTTGCTGGACTTTGCTCACAGTTCCGACCTTCACCTCGATGGCTGCCATGCTGCTATCTTTCAACTTCGATTTCTTCTTCGCAGATGAAATATTATTGTCGTCTTCTAGTCTTCCATGAACTGGTTTTTTTTTTTTTAACCGGAGCCATATTCAAGTTCCCTGCACTCATAGAATTTTTCGAGTTTAGAGGTCTGAAAGGGTCACTTCCCCTGAACCCTACATACGCAAAAACCTTTAAAAAGAGCAAAGGGGACTGTGCAGCAGTGTGATTAATCACGCCTATGATTGGATACTACGTTAATCTACTCAACTCTGATGAACTTTTAGCAGTAAGTACACACCTCCGAGAGCTTCCCTCGCAATCATTCGCAGTGGGTTGTGTAGAATAAATGACTGAGAGATAAGAGAAGTTTCTCTAGACAAACGCTGAGGTGACAAAACAAGTGGTGTACAATACATCAACGATGCATGGGCCGCCATAGTTAAGAGTTTATAGTCGTGTACACTCGGGCCACCAAGTATAGTGCTCATTTCCAACACCTTCATTAATTTATTTATGCAAAACTATATGTGAGAAATAAGCACCCGATTAATGGCATTAAATACTCTACATCATGTGATAGATCCAATCTGCACAAGCTTGGATGCAGAGCATTTAGTATTCTATGGCAGAGTGCATGATGCTAGCAGTAAGGGTGAAAGGAGGAACCCACACAGTATGGAGCACTATTGGTATACCCAAATTGCCTGATTTGTATTGACCATCTTTGATCTTGAAAAAAATTTAATCGATCTGATACCATGCTCAGATTGCCTTTTCATCGTTCATAATGGATTTGAAGACTCATCCTATTCTTAGAATGCGGTATCATATTTTTGGAATGCACCGAAATGTTTTTGTTTTTTTTTTTTTCAGGCCGCGATTCTAAATACTACAGGCAGCAACGGTTTTTGTTTAATCGGGGTCTGGAAATTCGTGGCTACCTTGCCATTTCCAATTGCATGCAACAGAAATTTTATAGCTATACATAATGAGCAATAGTTTTCTGTTTCTGGCCAGATCTAGCTGTCCTTACGGCGTTAATCAAGTAAAAATTGTTTAATTGCTACGCCGACATGGCTACGCATGTTTCCACACCGGTTACACTTTACAGGCGTCTTATGCACACGATTAGTTTCCATTTTTCATTTGGTTATGATAATTCTGTTAGCGGAGAAATAAAGGTTACGTATTGTTTTATTTATTTTACTCTAATAGTTTCATTTCCCCTTTCGTTTAATGTTCCACAGCAACCATAATAGGACACAGATTTCACTAATATCAATTAAATGGGTATAGATAAGCCATAATCGAAATGAAATACTTATATAGCTCAACTACACAGGTTGCACTCAACCCCTCCTTTACCATCACTGTTATAATGATCTATCTAATTGTGCTCTCGATACATTGTATGCTACATAAACATGACTACATATACATGCTCTTGGTACATTTTTAGGCTTACATATACATGCTCTCGGTACATTGTATGGTATATGCTTACATTTGAATCTTTCCATGATATCTATTTAAAGTTTTTCGAAGCAGATTTAAGTTAGAAATCTGAACTATCAATGCTGTAGAATTTTTTGTAGAGCAGAATTTCTGTTTAGTATGGAATTTTCTCAAAATATGTGCTAAGTCTTTTCTCCACTTTCGTGGTTTACATTATGCTATACAGTTTTCAGTTCTGTTACTAAATTTTTCTAGCATACTCATAAACACATAATCTCATTTATATAGATATATTAGAAACGATTTAGAAATTACTCATCTATGGAGAACTAGGTACCTTCAGATTTGAACCGACCTTGGTTTAAAGTTTTTGTCGGTCATAACTGTAAGCTTTGGGGTTACAATTCTATGGTCTCAAATCTCACTAACAAGACCAAACAACTAAACAACAAGCAAAAACATACAAGCACGGAAGGTTTCATTTTCAGAACCCAAACTCAGGTCAGGTGACTCAAAAGGAATTTGTGAGCACATAACCTACCCAGTTTTCTCAACTTGTGCTCCGATACCATTTGTCACGTCTCCCAGACCCAGCTTCTTATCCCTATAACATAAACTCAGATATACTCTGCTTTATGCACCAGATAACATTCAAAAATTAATATTGAATCAATTACAAAATTCATACTATTATCAAGAATTTCCTCAACTTTCCAGTTTGCAAGCCTTATAGAATTTTCAGCTCTATAAGGTTTCAACATCAAATTATAGATGTATGCATCCACGTATACATCTATCTATATGTAGTTAACCTTCGTTGCTACAACTACTTTCCCAGCAGTTTATATGGAAGGTAATAGATGCTCTGTTCCTAGTATTTTTAAATGTGCTGACACATTTTTTTTTATCATACAAATAGATTTTTAATAGGACTCTCCTCTTATGTTATTGTTACAAGTATTCAACATATTTGAAACTCTAGTGCAGATTAAACTCTTCCATTGGAAAACTAGGATATAGATCCTCTTGCTTCAATCAAATGGAGGTAGAGAATACTGAAATTGATACTTTAGAATCCCTAGTTTTAGATCTTCGTACTTAGTTAGGATTCCACTTCTGCTTTCCTATATTTACACTTACATGTAATAGAACAATTTAAATTCTTAATTCTACAATTCTTTCCATTGTAATACAGCTGATATACTGAACCCCATACTACTATCACAGAGTTATTTGTTTCCTACTTGCGGTTATTGGTTACAGCGTTATTAAAAGGTTCTGTTTATACATAACATCAACTAAGTTTTTCAATTTCCAAAGACAAAGCTACCGTTTGAATTTTTCCATTCGATTAAACATTCGCATTGATTTATCATCTCTACCCCTTTATTCTATCGAAATGTACAAATCCACGTAACTAACCCCTTGGTTTTTATTTAACTTCCTCCTTGATATTAACCTACCTGAATTTTCAGCTACTACACTTAGCTTGAATTGCATGAGGTATTGAACAAACATTCAATATGAAATTTAAATAAGAAGTTCTAACAGAATCATGCATATAACCTTGATATACTTAACACGTATATAATTAATACGATCATAAAATAATCTCCAAAATTATGCATGCATACCTCTACTATGACCACTCCTCCCAACCTTAGAGTTCGTTTATCTCGTGAACTCACCCCCCGAGCCGAGATCACCTCCTAGAAATAGATCAACCTGCTGATCTCCTTAGGAGCAGATTTATTTAAGCTCATATTTCCCCAAAGCATGTTTCTAATTCTGCGTCCCGTAATAGCAGGATGCTTTCTTTCCCCGTTTAGCTTAGGCTTCCCATTTTGGGATTCTTTTAAAAGTCTGCTTTAAGCTTTTCCTCGCCTTTTCGACTTTTCTTTACCTCTTCCCAACTACTCCTCTTCATTGGGGAAATTTAGATTCCTCCTCAAATCTAAATTAATTTCTTTCAAGGATTTTTGAAAGATTTTTGGGGGATTTGTTGCCTTGTCCATCCTCATGGATTTAGCGAAGTGATCTCTAATTCTCATTTGGTCATAGTATACACAATATTTTATTTATTTTTTCATAAATAAATAATTAACCACATCCACACAAGTATTTATCCATTGGGGTCCACTCCCCTTTGGATTTATGTTCAAATGTCAAATCCGAAAAGCATAGAACTTGGGGGTGTTACGTATGGTGGTAAGCACACACACACACACACACACATATATATATAAAACTCGTGTTTCAATTCACACTAAAGGATCAATGTTTTGCAGGTAGCGTTGAAGTTGTGTTGCTTGGTTGCAATTGCGTTGATCCCTATATAACGGCTTGTCTAGCCGGATAGCATCAATAACGCAACGTTTGCTTCCTTACGCAATGTTCCATATTTGGTAATGGGTCCTTAACACAACCACTTTGTTACGTCCACGTTGTTACAAATAGTAACGATTTATTAATGGTTTTTATCAACATTTGAAACGAGTAATGGTATTGTGTGGTTAAGTAATGAAGATTACAAAGGTAATTGTAACTTAGTATTTGGCAATAAAGACCATGTTTCTATATGGAAATCAGTAGTTGCACACCAAGAGGTGAGGAATGAATAAGTTTCATCATATGTGAAGAATGAATTTGGAGTTAAGGTGAGTAGGCAATGAATCCAAGCTTTTAATTAGAAGGAAACCGTGCGTCAAGGAGCGACAAAGATCGATGGAGATCTCAATTATTGCAAGCACAATCATGATCCGCAATAATTTAAGGCCATGGAGCAAGAAAAGCGAGTTGCAATGCGAAAAATTGCAATTTGCAATTCACATAAACAGAAATTTTGAAAGCGCATTTGGAGATCATGCTCGTGAAGAGACCAAATCAATAAGCTTCAAGTAGGTCTCACCTTGACAAATTAGAAGGGTGCAGTAAAATTGGAAAGGTATGTTAAGTAAAATTGTGGGACCGAGCATATTATATGTTGACATTTTTGGTTTTCTTAACCAAAATCGAAATTATAAGATAAGAATTCTTGGGGAAATGATTTATATATATGTCAACATGTTGTTCAAACTATAATCGAATTAAAGTGGAAATGTTTAAATGCGGATGTATAAGGTTTTATCACCACAAGGTGGCTTTAAAGGAAATTAAGTTCCAGCTTAAAATGAATGTAAAATGAGAATGCGCTATCCAGGGTGATATAAAGAGAAACATGCATTTTTATAATATATGAGATTGTTTATTATGCATTAGTGTGGGTTCTTCGCAATCTTAGTTGCATCATTTTTGGATCAAGGCTTATAGTTGGAAATGGGAGAATTCCTTTTGATTTGTGTTTTAAGATTGAAAACACAAACAAACCACAATTGCTTGATGTTGTAGAATCTTTAGTTTACCATCATATGGCAACGCCTAAGGAGTTGTTATTTAGGATGGACACAATGTATGAGTTGTACATTATTTATCAAAGAATTTGAAAACATGAATAGCTTGTTCTATGTACAAAGGTGAAGAGATGTGAATTGATGTACAATTTATAATGTGCGATGTATGGTGCATGGAAGTGCAAGAAAAAGCTGTTTGCGCTAAGATGATGAGCGGCATGTGAATATTCACAGTGATAAAGATGGCACAGAAAAGAGTGAAATGCTGGAGAGTTGAAATTGCAAAGAGAATGTTTATTAATAACCTTGAAGGTATGATCAGATATTTCAAAGAGGTATTTTTTGAATGTTGAAAATTGAATGGTTTATTTATTTTTCACCATAAAATAAATCTTGGGAAAAATGGATTGCATTTCAATTTAAAGGCTAAAGTATCATGTGAAGTGATAAAGGGAGATGATGTAATTGGTGACTTGTGATATTTTCTTAAGAATAGAGTATGAGAGAGAGTGAAGATTTTACATCATAAATGTATTAAGGGTGAATATTCATGAGTATGTTGTATAACTTGAATTAGAGTGAAAATATTAATTATGGAGGGTCAAGCCTTGAAGTCAAACATATGTTAAGGTCAAATGAAAATTTGGATAGCTTTGAGTCAAGATTGATTTATTGTACAAGAGGGTGTGTTTTTTTCATCCAAGATGAAAATTAATGTAAAGTCTTGAGTCAAAGAGTCGTAAGCAAAGTCAAAGGTTTGAATGTAATGTGGGTGCATGATCAGTAGAGCCCAACACCAAAGAGTTGGTCATTGTAACACAAGCATTATCGAAGTTGTTGTTTCCCAGGAAAAGAGAAACAAGAGAGTTGCCAAAAATGATTCCAAGACAAAGAACTAAAAGTGATCAAGCATAGGAAGAGAGCTTGTATTGTTGAATGGCAAGTATGGAGGCTTTCTAAAAGAGGATTCAAAATGAAATCGACACGTGAATAGATGAAGTTCACAAAGGAGGAGAAGATATTTCGTGATAGTCATTTCGCAGGTTTACGAGAAAGACCGCGACGAGAAGGAAGAAGAAGGAAAATGCCAAGGCAAATGGCATATGTAAGCAGTCAATCGATGAAGAGTATGAGAGGGAGAAAGTCGAGAGGTAACGAGTCACCTTGAGTTACCGATGGAATTGTTGCGAGAGAAATAAAGACCGGAGACATGGTTGGACCATGAGGAAGAAAGTGAAGTGGAAGAGGCTACACACAAAGAGGGAACAATAGGTAAACATACTGGCTTGACAAAAGATTTGAGGAAGCTCGAGCGAGATGATGAGTGTGCAAATGAGATGTGGAGAACTCGTAGAGGTCTGAGTTGAAAATGAAAGTTTCTATTTGTGGCCCAGCAATGGTGGTGAAACTACTGGTTGATTAGATCAATTAGAAAGATCTCATAGACTATTGGAATAGTTCGGAAGAATTGGAAGATATGTTGATAAGAGAAGCGAGATGAGGCCATGAAGCCTTGTATTTTAAAATCTCATGCAGCTTTATTTATGTTTGTAGGATGTGCTGAAATATGGTGGATAGTCCGTGAAACTGCTATAGAGAAAGTATGAAGGAGAATGCCTTTCAGGAGGAGGAAGGTACTGATTTGTTACGAGCAAAGAAATCATAAATGAATTCTTGTTTGGTGTAAGATAGCCGCTGAAGTCATAGAAGCAAAGGCATAACGAAAATGCCAAATTGATATTCCAAGGAGGTAAAAAAAATGAATTTGTTTAATGAAATCGTTGACATAATTTTGGCGATGATGATGATACGAAACCAGGATAATCTCGGGAAGAGTGCGAACAAGAATGAAGCTAGGAATGAAGGTTGTGATGAAATGCTAGAAAGATTTCACATGGAAGTAGAGTTTTTAGAACATCAAATCGAAGGAACTCGAAGGAGAGATGAAACTTGTGCAACTCAGACACAGAAGAGATTGCAATTACCGTGCATGATAGGGATGATATGTTTTTTAACATTTAGAGATTTGAGTGAATGTTATAAATTTTCAAATAATAATGTAGTCAGAGGGTATAAGGAAACATAAATAAATATGATGTTGAAATCGAGAGAAATTGAGCGAAAAGTATTTGGAGAAGAGATGAAAGATCAGAGCAAAAAGAAAGTTATGTCTTTAGAGACAAAGGAAACAAAAGTATTGAACCGAGTGGGATAAAGATGAAAGAAGCCAACAATTCGAAACATGATCTATTGAAATCGAGAAGTCTATGATGGGAGATTGGTGCTTGAAGCATAAAAAAAGGTTGAAAGGTCTTTATCTTTTTAAAAACTAATAGTTTGTTGATGAATGCGGGTACAACACCGAGATGAGAAAGTTGTTTCTATAGGGGAAATCAATGACTATAGTTGTGACTGATGATAATTCCTTGATTATTCTTCATTTCGAGGAATTGAGTGTTCAACGCAGCTTGAGACTGGAAGCCTTACTCCGAGGAATTGGCATAAACAATTGTTATAAATACCGAGTGGAGTCCAATCGACAAGAGTATAGTGATGAATTACAAAATGGAGTTGATACGTTAAAGGACCCGACAGTAAAAACAAAGTTTGGAATCTGGGGGAGCAAGTTATCAAGACTTGTGGTTGTTGCATTATCGTAAAAGCGACAGACCTCACAGTACAAGAGTCTATGGACACTTCTCTACATGGGGACTCGATGCGGGGAGCATCCGCTTGATTTTTATTTAAATATGTGTAATTGTGATGTATTTTTAATTATTTTCTAAATTATTATGCTCATTTTTAATAAATTAAGAGAGAAATATCTAAGTGTGAAGATTATTGTAAATATTCCTTTAATAATTGAGAATATGAGTGGAGTTGAGTTAGGTAGATAATTTCTGGGATCATGAATTCCTTCAATGGAACTCAGGTTGAGTCAAATAAGGGATAAATCTATTTTGGATTTTGGTTGAGATTTGTGTGGAGCAAATCATGGATTGGAGTTAATTCATAATTGTGTATAAATATGAAGTTTGTGAGAGTGAGGAAGACAATGAGAGATAGAGAGAATTAGTGTGAGAGTTCATGTGAAGGGTGAGAGCCGAGAGTCCAATCATTTTAATATAAGACCAAGGAAGGGTTTGCATTTGTAAATTTCTAGTTGTATTTTATGCACTGTTTGGCTCTCTCTTCATATGTATTTTAAATTGAGTCTAAGTAGACTTTATTGAAGATTAAATTGAGGATTTCTTGTAAGAGAAGCACACACTCTATTATTGTGAGCAAGGATCTCGCTTTTTGTGTAGAATCCCTACATCAAAATTTATCCAATAAATCCACTTCCCCATTACCTTGAGGGGTGCATCTTAAATTAAATTTTCACATCTTCCTATTTTTTTCTTAGAGGTTGTATAAAATTTTCAGATCTTACTATTTTATCTTTGGAGGTTGCATTTTCAATTAGATTTTCAAGTGTGATTGTTTTAAAAAGCTATTTGTTGTTTTTTATAGATTATTAAAAATGTATCTCATATAAGAATGTCGTAAGTAAATTCTTCTCGTTATTTTGATGAACATTTTAAAAAATTTAAGGATTTGTTGAAATATTTGTAAGATTGTTTTCACAAATACAAGTAACAAATATTTTGATGAAATTTGGATAATGTCAAGTTTTTTATTTTAAAGATTTGTATATGGTATAATAATTCATATAATGATGAAATTGTAAAAACTATTATCCTCATTTTACATAATAAAACAAATAGTGATGAAATTGTGAAAACTATTGTCTTATTTTACATAATAAAACAATTAATGCTCGAAATTGAGAAAACTATTTCTCTATTTTCAAAACTAATCTTACATTGTAGTGAAAAATGTGTGTCTTTTCATAACATTGGAGAATTTAACACATTTAAATATTTTCAGATTGTAATATAAATGTTTTTAATTGATTTATGGGTAGTTGTTGTAGAATAATTTCACTAATAACATATAAAGTTTTATAGAACATCACTAGGTTAATATTTATATTTTTCAAGACAATAAAGTTAGTATTAATATTTAAGTAGAATTTTGATGAAGCATATAAATAATTAAAGTAAAAAAATTAGCGGATTAGTAGAAATATTTTTTAAGCTCACTTATCTCAATAAATATTTAGATGAAATTTGTAAAATAAAAGTCATTTTTAGTATTTTTTAAAAAATTTGTAATAAGACACATTCTAATGAAATTGTGAAAACTATTATCTTTCCCTCTTTTACAAAATAAATGTTACCTTGTACCGAAAGACGTAAACCTTTTCATAAAATTGGACCATGTAATAGATTTAAAAATTTGGAGTTTGTAATATTAATGTTTTTAATGGATTTACTATTTGTTATGTATTATTATGAAATATTTGTCATAAGAAATCTCTAATATTGTTATTGGATTTGCCATGAAGATATATAAATGGTTTAGGTAGGTTAAAAAAATATAATTTAGAATAATGATATTTTTACACTTTTAACTACAAACGTTTTTTTTGAGCTTTTAATCAATTTCATTTATCTTTTCCAAAGACTTGAAAGACAACAATTTGATTAAAAAAATGTGAATCTTTGTAGTCATGACACCAAAGTTCAATTAAAAACAATTTGTGGAAAGCTTTAATGTATGAAAATGAATTTGGTTTATAAAGTAACATAAAGCAACATTCATAATTCATAAAGTTAGCATTAATATTTATGTGGAATTTTGCTGATGTGTTAAGTGAGATTTTGATGAATTATGCAAGGAATTTAAATAATAAAATTTAAAATATTAGTTGAAATATTTGTAACATTGTTTTTGGAATTAAAAGTAACAAATATTTCAAGAAATTTTGAAGGAAAAAATGATGTTAATGTTTTCTATTTTATAGTATTTTATAATAAGACATTTATGAGTGGTTTAAAATTGTGTTTTCTTGGCTAAGAGCTTGTCTTATTTCACTTAAAGAACCAAAAAACTAAAGGCATTTGATAGGAGTGAAACCTCGCCTTCGTGTAGACCACCAAAACATGGTAATTCTATGGCATGGTTCTCCTTGAATAACAATAATGAGTCGACAATGTGCTTGTTCTCATGACTAGTTTGACAACTCAGTTATGGTAGATTTTCTCACTATTTAAAAAAATATATATATTTAAATTGTGAAAACTATTGTACTCACCTTTTTTAATATGAATACTACATCGAAGTGCAAGGATGTCAACCTTTTTCATAACATTGAACCATTTAAAACATTTCAAGATTGGTTGATTGTAATATAAATATTTTTAA
Source organism: Pinus albicaulis (assembly GCA_034641835.2). Taxonomy (NCBI): domain Eukaryota; kingdom Viridiplantae; phylum Streptophyta; class Pinopsida; order Pinales; family Pinaceae; genus Pinus; species Pinus albicaulis. The sequence goes on along the minus strand of JAXQQM020064157.1, from coordinate 53,314 downwards.
TGGATTTATGGGGGTAGTTATGTATTTTTAATGAATTTATGGGGTAGCTATGTATTTTTTATTATAAATTTGTAATATCATGATGATATTTTTGATATATTTGTGATGAAGTATTTAAATGATTTTAACTGTTAAAAGGTATAAATTTTGATTAATAAGATTAATACAATTTTACTTACTATTTTTTTATCGAACGATTTAAATCTAAAGGCTTTACTAAATATTTTTTGCTTTAAATTGAAAAATGAGCCAAGTAGAATATTTTGATTAAAAAAATATATGAAACCTTCAAAAAACATCATAACAACCAAATATAATTGGAGCACTTAATGAAAAGTCTTTTGGTATGCAAATGAAACTAGAGATGTTTTTAATTAACCTACATATTTTAAGTTAGTATTAATATATATTCAATTTTAAATATCAAATAAAAATAAAATTTATGTTTTTCGCATTTCTCATTTTTTTATTTTTTATTTATTTTTTTATTTGAATTTCTTCACTTTCCCTTTAAAATTTATGGAAAGCTTATTTCCATATAACATCACTTTTAAAACAAAATTTCATCTTTTTTAAAAAATTTTCATTAATATTAAATTTACAATACATATTATTATAAATCTTCTAATTCTTGAAGTTATAGACATTTTATCTAACACTTTATTATTATAACATATTATTATAACACTTTTTTTATTCATGATGAATTATCTAATAATGATTTTACATTATATAGACTTATATTTTATTAAAAAATTTGAAATAAAATAATTATCACTATTTAAATTTTATCATAATAATGTAATAATAAGATGTTGATGTATATTTGCAATGTTTACATTTAATTCCTTACCATATTCATTAAATTATAAAATAAATATATTATTCAATAATATTTATCTAATTATACAATTAAATATATTAATTTTGGGGAGAGAAGGATCATGGTGATAGGGCCAAGCGCAAGTACTACTAGGATCATTAGTACTTTCAAGCAACCACAATCTTTTTTTCTTTTGGTTATCATTGTTCCCTAACTTAATTTAATGTGAAGTAAAGCAAATATCAAAATGATCCAATTATTTTTTTATTTGTTATAAAAAATAGTTTTTCTATTAAAATAATAGCTAGTGGTATATTTTTTTCCATTTAAATTAAAAAAACAAAAACACAAATGCCATTGTTATTTTTGTAAAAACCTATTTTTTCATCCATGTAAATAAACTTGTTTTATATATATTAAGTAATTATTTTTTATTAATTTAAATGTTATATTGTTTTTAAAAAATATCTGTATTATGATAATTAAAAATATATAATAGCCGAAGATATAGTAACAAATGTTTAAATGTTTAACATATCAAATACGAATATGTAATAGTTAGAGATATTTAATTGTTGAAATCGAATATTATACCTTTGAAAGTGAATGAGAAAGACGCGAAAAGAAGCTGAAATCAAATCATAGGTATGGATGTGTGATAGGTAAAACCAAGCATAAGAGATTGGAGAGATCACGTTGCAAAACACAGGTGTGCTACACAAACGCACAAATGAGGTTGAAGCAACCGATTGGACGGATGACTTAATTGTGAGAAATGGGTGTCGACGTAGTGAAGTTGAACAAATAAATCCAAGCATAACAGATTGCCGAGATGACTGAATTGTAAAAGAAGAGGTGTCAACATTCCCTAATGTTCAGGTAACCAGTTAGTGACAAAGGTGGGTTTCTCCTTGACACGATTTGAAGTTGAGTTTCTTGAATTTTCGTGGATCCGCATACATCTCTGGAACCATAAAAATGTGCCACCAACACTTCCACCTGCTACATGCAACTTATATGTCATCTATAAATAAGATCCATCACACGATCAAATTTAGAAGAACACTTTCTTGCAAATCGATTTCCAAATTTGGAAGAAGAAGAAATATTTCGAAATAGCTTTAGTTTTTCCTTGTGAATTAACGAGATGGCCATGAAGTCCAAGAACATGGAAATGCTGGGGATTTCAATAGCAATAATGCTGCGAACATCCACGATTCTGATAACGGACGCCAAAGCTGCGAAATGAAGGTTGCGCGCGTCGAGGATTGCTTGGTTGGTCCTGAAACGTTAAGGCTGCATCAAGGTGCCACAGACCGGGTTCTACCTGCCCTCCCGGTCCCGGTCCACCTCCCCCGTCCTACTCGTCCTATACTGCATGTTTAATCTAACAACATCTGCCTTTTTAGCATCTCCATTTCCTTCTCCCCAGACACAGAATACTGAGTCATTGTTCTTTACATTCAGTCACTTTGTCCTGTAGGTAGAGTCTCAATAAACATAGGTCAGCCATGTTATCATTGAGCATGATATCCTCATTATCAAAATAAATAATGGAGCTCTTTTGGCTTACTTTTTATTCTTTAAACATAGTCGATGCAATTATGTTTTTTAGGCTTTCAAGGATGTTATGTTATTTTAATTTAATTTTCTATGTATATTGTTTTAATAGAAGCATGAATTAATTTTTAATATATTAAAAATAAATATAATACTATAAAAACACTTCTTACGCAGAAATAAAATAAATATAATACTATAAAACACTTTACATAGAAATAAATGTGATGAAAATGGCATAATTGTAGAGAGAGATATTTTATTTTATTTATTTATGTTTTTTTAAAAACAATTTTCAATTTAGATATCCAATAAATATGTTTTTTATTAAAGTATTTTTTGGAATGAAATTATTTTTTATAATTAACAAAATTACTTTAATTAAAATAATAAAAAACTAAACTACAAATCTATTTTATGATTATATATCTATAAACAATATTGTAAGTATACAAAACTACAAAAATAAAGAAAATAGTAAGTTGAGTTATAAAGCCTATATAAAGTAGCACTTGGATCAACAATGTAGCACTAATTTGCATAGTTTTGCAAATATTTCCTGAGTCAATAGTTCCCAAGCTCGCTTCACTAAATTATACTTGCAAGCTTTATATAAATATCATTAGATCATCACACTCGTTAGTATTTGGTCGAGGTTTGGAACCAATGGTTAAAAACATCTACCAAATACTAATGATGTGATTAAACCTAAAGACATTTATCTAAATTATGGACTTAGGTATCATGATAAAAGAAATTAACATATGAGTTAAACATGCATGCATTTTGAAAACATGTAGCAATGTTCTTAAATGTAACGACCCTCAAAATCTGCACTTTTTATCCCTTTCCAATTTATTTTTTAAAATCTTTTTCCATAACTTCATACCTCAACCTTTGATGGGCAACCTCAACAACGTTTGATAACTACTCTTTCACCCCAGTAAAATATAGAAATCAACTTTTTAATCTATATACTACTAAACTCAACTTTTTATAATATATGTAGCATTCACAACATTAATCCATCCCCTATGTTCACGTATCATACCTATCCCCAACTAATAATTGACTCAACCTGTCGAAATCAATTTTTAATTATAGCTTATGTTTTAAACTCATATCTTTTAATCATTTTTCTTAAGATTTCGATTTGTGAATTCATTTATGCCATACCCAGACATCAATAACATAAAGGGGGGTTTTAAGACAATATTTAAGACAATTTTTGGGTAAATTGTCTTAATTTGAGACAAAAGAAAACTTGTGTATTGTCTTAAATATTGTCTCTAAGTGGGTGTCTCAAATTAAATTGTCTTAAAAATAAATTGGTCTTAAAACATTGTCTCTATAAAGACAATATATAAATACTGCGCTCTAGCCCCTCCGCAGACAATTTCATTTTTGTCTTTCCGCAGACAATAGTTGCACCACAATGTAAAAGCTTTTAAGACATTTTTTGCAATTGTCTTAACTTGAGACACTTCACATTTTTGTCTCTCCGAAAGACACAGTTGCAATTAAAAACATATTGTCTTTGCATGGAGACAATGTCTTTAATCCTATCTACCTGCCTTTTCTAGAGACAACATAAAAAAATGACTCCAAAAACATCTCACCATTGAACAAATCAATATAAAAATATTTAATTAAAAAAATCAACAATATCATTGAATAATCCATGTTAGGGTGCAAAGGAACTCTGAAACCACCAACCTCGTGGCAAGTGTGCTCTTCCAATGAGCTTAGCACTCTTTAAAGAATTATGTGAGTGGTTAGTGACAAATTCTCTAAATTGTATGACAGCATTGATTTTATGTTCATACACATAATTAGTAGCAAAACAAAACCAAAGCATTCTCAAAAGTAAAAACACCGACAAAGTAAGCTCCAAACAACCTCAACACAAAACCACAAAGTATAGACATAGAAGGCAATGAAGCCAACCAGATATTCTAATGAATTACTTCAAGCAACACATACAGGGAAGTCCAACCTCCAGGTTTTCATCATTGGAGAGATCTGTGACAACACTAATAACCATATAACACAAGTAACTCAAGGCGACTTTGAAATGACAAAAAATTTAATTCGTTGCAATCATCGAGGACAAGACCAACTATCCATACATTAAGCGTATAGACAAATCCAAACAAATATTTGGCAGGTGTCTCACACCTTGGTGCTAATCCTTGAAATTGTATAATAAGAATTTATTTTTAAGAAATGTTCAACACATAATTAGAGCAAAACAAAAACACAACTCATTCTCGTAAGTGAAAACACTAACAACAAGCCCGAAATCAATCTCAATACAAAACCACAAGCATAGTACATCGTGTAAGGCAACAGAAGCTCAACCAAATTCCAATGAATTTATAATAAAGGTGATCGATTATATGACAAAGCCAAGTCAAATGTTTCCAAGACAAGCTCAGTGATCCGATCGATTCTCCTAGAAATCGTGTTTCCTCTACAATAGTTTCCACCGATCATGCGGTCAAGCACCAATTGGACTCCTTTCCTCTTTTCCGCACAACAAGAGACCCTTGCAAAGCAGTATTTGCCAAATTTATTTGTGCTATGATTCTCCATATGTCCAATGCTCATTGTTGTAATCCTTTACTTGCATACAAGAATGAAAGTCTGTAAATGCCTGACTTTTCTCAGTTAAAACTTCTAGTTTCTCGTGCACCGTCCACCAAGCCACAGTGACACATCCCTCTTGCACCTCTCTTACAATAGGACCCATTCCTTCAAGCATGCATGAGTTTCAAATTCTAGAACCCGCTCATTGACACTGTATGCAAAGGCACATGATATTAAGACATCTAGTCACCAAGTTGTGACTATGGAACTATAATGCAAAAATAAATATACATCGACCTATGTTGACAAATCGTGCAAATGAATATAGTAGCTTTACCTCGATATTACGTAACAAAGTGAGACTACTGACATTATAATGAAAGTTGACATACCACAACACAACTATTTTCTAGGATGCAACTTTGCTTCTATTTTCCTAGCAGTCCAATCATCACGTCCGTTAAAAGGCACACATCAAAAGTGTATCAATTTCCTCCTTCATTAAAGGAGCCATATCCTTGTTTTCAGAAAGCCTAGCGACATGGAGTTGTGCATAAAAACACAATATTTCCTCACATACAAAAGAAATTATAGTTTAAAAATGCTTAGATTTGGGGAAAAGAAAATCGTAAACTCGCATTTATCGTGTTTATAGGTATACAACAATAAGAATATATTCCTGCTACTACAAAGTTCAAAACCAAAAGGCACAAGGACCTGCTTGGTAGACAAATTCGTACACATATTGCTAGCCTCACATTTTTCATAAGTCTCTATCGATAGCATTGATATATTTCAATGACTTGAAAAGCAAGTCCATTGCCAACCAGCCTTAAGTTCTTCAGATATATCCAACGCAGTACAGTGTTAAGACAAGAAGCAAAAAGAAAGTGACCTCGATAATATTTTGAATTGTCAACTCCAACAAGATACTTACTTGAAAGAACTTGCGAAAGCTAGCACCGTCCCGATTGGTAAAAAGAAGTTTTAGTAGTGACACATGCGTATAAAGTTTTGTCGGTCAGACAATTGGTTTGATAGCAATATAAAGCTTCTGCTTTATCATGAAGTTAATGTGGTAAGTGTCCATTTCATAGGCATCTTATTTACAATCACTGTTCAAGAGATTAAAAGTAGCAGTGACACTCCCTTTTTCTCAAAGAATGAAGATCGCAGCTTGTTGTACAATGGCAGGTCCCGTGCATTGGCTCGCATCTAATCGTAAAATCCCATCGTCAATATCCCGACACACAAAGTGATACTCTATGGAGCAAGGCAGTCAATAAGGAGTGCTTCACTATTTCACCGTACATTTTTGTCACATCACCTTCTTACAACATGATAACAAAAGTCTCACATCTCAAAGATGGGGAGTGCATTGTCAAATTCTTTGATGATCACCTATAGGATTCTGGGAGGGAGTCGCAAACAGCCGTGATGATGGCGGTTACCACCGAAAAGGGAGGCGTAGATCTCAGCTTTTATTCCTAAAAATTTCGTGCAATATGGGAGTAACTCGCTGATCCAAACATAGCCCATGAACGACAAAACTGTACACTTTGACACAAAGTAGACTCAAGTCAATTAAGCCTTATACATTAGATAGTTGTTCATTAAGAGCACATATTAGTGCCACATATATATATGTGTGTGTGTGTGTGTGTATTGCACCGATCATCATCACAGTACACAGTCAAAGGACATGTGGCTAAATCTATGAAGCCATTTTAGCACACATATTTCGTCGTGTATTGGAGAATAAGATACTGCAGCATCCAATGCTTCACTTTATATGATATGACATAAGACATTCATCGCATTTATGGTATGTCAAAATGGATAAATCTAATAAGCAGTGTTACCCGATGGATACTGCAAAGACAAGTTTGGGCATGTAAGAGGTGTAAGTTATAGTTAAATATTTCCTTCATCAACATAAGCAAGAAGAGAGAGATGGACAACACCGCATGATGATAGCTATAAGACGCTTGAAGTGGAAGTTGACGTTCTTCCGCAGCTTTCGCGCACACACACAACTCCCGTGTTCATGTTCTCGTGGTCACCGCTTTTCTTCGCTTTTGCAACCACTCAACATGTACAATGCCTTCGAAACTGACATTGCAAAGAAATTGTGTGTATTTATCTCTAAAGAGCCAAATTTACTTGGCAAAAGTAATTTGTTCAAGTCATAAGCATACTTGACTCATCATAACAAACAAGCACATGTGAAGAAGCTCTCCATAGCTTGATGAAGCGTAGAAACATGTGTTGAGGGCTTTGGAATGTCACCGTCGCTTAGCAACAAGCCACAAGTCTCGCTACAACCCAGAGCTGCATTAGAGAATACGAAGAGTTTCGAGGAAAATTCTTCCAAAATTTATTTTTCAACTTTATTTACCATATTCATGTCATCCTGCACCAAGACACACGGATACATGCAAGATACTATCGCGTGATGCAGCCCGTAGGCGCCGACAAGGAAGTTAGCCAAACATTTTTTTACTGCTAGCCATAAGAGCTTCTCAAAGTAACACAAGAAGCAACTAAACTCGCATGCAAGAAAATCTCTACGGAAGTTTGATGGTTCAAATAACGAACAATGTACAACAACATCAACAAGGGCCCAACTCTCCAGATCCGGAAGTATCACTCAGTAGTCTAGACGTTGAAGCCGAGAATATGCTTTTTGTTGCTGCAAATCCAGCTCTCCTGCAGATGTTTAAGCGGCTAGTTCAAGTAAGGGCATATAAGGTGTACAGCCAGGAATTTTCAAGGAACACGAGGATTTTATGGCAAATAATTTCGATGAGATATTTGAACATATGGTAATAAGCATGTGTTCTACTATTTTTCTCGGCCAAGCAACATCGAAGCTTGATCGTTGCGTATTTCTAATCATGCCCATATTATAATGACCGGTGAAGAGAGAAAAAAGTACTGCTTGCTCTCCTCAGTGAAACAATTTTCGCCGTAAAAAGAAAGATTCCAATACAAGGTCTTGGGGCTTATGGATTTGCCGGTCAAAATTGGCCACCGTTTGGAAGATACAGAAAATGGAGGTTCGCGGTGAAATGCTACACAAGTTTCTTTTAACATAGTTGTAGGTTGTCCGTGTGTAGCATGTCGCACATGACAGTGTGCGTCAACCATCGGGGATAGGACATCGATGTATGAGTTCTCTTCGAGCCCAAGCGATCGGGGATAGCCAGTATTTAATGGAAGATAAAAGAATTTGTAACAATTTTATTAAAGTCTTCCTCCAAGCGCTGCATCAAAATTTTCTCAACCTTGTTATGTACTCTTTCAAAATTGCTGTACTATCATTTGGAGAACCATAAGGATTGCTCCTACAAGAAGAACAAATATTGAAGAAGGTTAAAGGTGAGGGACCTAATAGAGAGTCTCACCGAGAATATCAAAAAATTCATTGCAAAGTGCAAGAGTGTATAGGTAGTACAATAACCGGTCATAGAAATTCAAGAGCAATGCACAAAGATTCTAAGGTCACTCTCAAACCAACAAGCTTCTAAATATTGTAACTACTACCGTAAAGAATAATCACATAGTAACACAGTATTTTCTACATGTGCAGCGAGATGAATAGAGCTAGAGGCAGAATAATCTTTCTCAAGCTAGCACACACAAGTAGCAAGACTTAGCGACTGCTGACCACTGAAATAGACTATTTTCTTTCGTGGTTGCACACACACAAGGGCGTACCTCACAAGATGTGTTCGTATCTCTGCTTTTCAGACCACAAAATAAAGCATCAAGGGAAAAAGGGAAGTTTTTCAAAACTCGATGAATGTTAAAATAAAGTGAGACCAGGTGATAACAAAATACATACTAACGTAGAGTTTTAGGTCATGCGCTAAAATCATGACCTAACCTCGCCTATGCAATTAAAAGCATGACCCTTTTATCTTGGTTTACAAATCTCTACCATTCCTCTTGTATCACTGCACATATCTCATCGAATCACTTTCCTCAGTCAGCCTCCGCACCAACATATTATTGCCATCTTAGGAATGATCGCACAACTTATTAAGAATAAGAAGAATCTTCAAGAAAACAATTTTATTTCATTCCTACTATTTGTGATTATTTATGAAACTTACCTCGCTTTGGATGCCAGGTAAGAACCCTACTAAGAGTTTCCTTTAAAAACCAAAGATGTGTATGTCAATCTATCTTCAAAGAAGAAAGATACTTGGGATGACAGAGGTTTAAAGTCCATAAATCATGCTCTTATTAGTCTTCTTTTTGACCCTGACTCAATATAATATCTAGATATGTTTTTCAAGAAAAAGAACTAAAGCGACAAAAGAATCAAAATGCTTTATATGTAAGAGTAGACTCTGTTTAACTCATGGCCATGAAGTATGAAAAATGGGAAACTACTTTTGATTTTGATCCATATGTCGAGGTGTGACATGAGTCCATAATGTAACTGCATACCATCTAATCGATGCCTATCAAGGATGGGAACACAGTGGAACCTGAGGTCGCTTTGCATTTCACAATCGTGACGCGAGAGAGAGAAATGCTTTCTATACCAGGTACCGTTTTCAACACTTCAACTCTTGACTTGATTTGGAAATTTTGACTGGAAATATGAACATTCTCTTGATTTTTTATTTATCACCTCGAAGCTCGCTTGAAAGACTCTATCTCGATGAGCTCTATTTTGAAGCTCTCTGGACAATGCCCTTGGTAAACGCGTAGAGTTTTTTAAGCGCTTTTAATAATTAATGGATAAAGCCACACGCCCCTTGTTTGTAGGGCATGTCTTCCATCATAAATTTCGATTAATCTTTATCCGATTTTGTTTCCACGAAGAATTTTAGTAGTGGAAGAAGTTACTATGTGGGAGTTCCCTCAAACAATAGATGTTATTTCCTGCGTGCACAAGTAGGCCGCACACACACGGTGTGCTTGTTGCACATCGCAAGTGTTGTGTCATGTATAAGAAGGCACCACAAGAAATTTTGGCATGAATCATATCTCAAGATTTTGATGATGTGCTTTCTCTCTTGCAAAATAGAGAACATAAAACTCTAGAAACGTGAATTATATGTAGGACTGAAAGCTAAGTAAGGTATTTTAACCACAAAAGCAAAGTGAGTGTGTTTGTTTTAGAACTTTTAAAGGATTCTCCTCACCGGGTGTTCACTACTTTATTTGCATTATTTCCTGGCAAACAACGCTGCGGATGTTCCAATAACAAAGGCAAGATGAGTTGGATGTAGAAATTGGTGACCCTTGCCTCCATGGCAGAGAGTTGAGAATGGTTTCTTTTTGTTCTCAAATGGGAAGAAGCGCCAAAGCGACAGCGTCAGCTTCCTTACTATTATCTTTCATTTTGTAACATCGTGCCCATGATGTTATTTCTTGCAGGATATTATAGTTGAGCATGCTAATATTGTGTGTCAAATAGTAAACAAAGTAAAGGGCTTTGTGTGGTTTTATTTTCAAGCCAAAAGTCTCAGCGTTAGCTGCAAAACATATAAGTTATTATTCTCCTCTTATATCTCGTCACAGTATGGCACGGGGCTCCCCACATTGCGCAGCAGAAGTTATGTACATGCCTCCTTCGCCTTGTGTTCGAAGCTGCTCGGGCCACCTCACTTAACCCCACATATAAGCTTCTGCTCTCATGAAATTACTCAATGCATTATTTGATTTTGAAATAAAACCCAAAATACAAGGCTATAGTTCCCATGGGTCAACAAATCACACGTAATGCCTTTCTTATGTGCGTTTGATCTGCAAAAATCGCCCTCCCATCTCTTTTTAATCTCAACCTCACTAAACCAAGGTCGCGCGAATATAACCCCAAATTTTAACTTCCGTACGAACTCAAACCCAGTACTAAGACGCACTCCTTTCGGTCATGTAATTGAACTCCCACAAACGAAACAAACCCCCGAAACTCTCAACAACATTCGCCCACACGCACTTTCATTTCCTCGCCAATAATCTTCGAGCATCTATGTGCGAAATGCGGATCTCTCATAAACCAAGATCCGACGCGAATTGCATTTTTAAACTACCGAACTCCTATCTCAATGAAGAAATGCGAAATAGGTGGTTTCTACACCCTACCACCGCCACGTGCAGATCACGGGTTTAATTTCCACCATCGCATCGCCAACCCAGCTTTCATCGCTTTTTTGAACTTGCTGCAGACCGCGGGTTTTTCCCTTCTTCGGTGCAATCGTCCACAAATTACGCTTCCGCTCTCCTTCATGGTTCCACTTCATTACGTAATTCCGTCTCTCATATCTCTACACCTTCGAAACCCGCCTTCTGCTATTAGCCTAATGGTATCGGTTTTGTTTATAACCCTTCTGACAAATGGCGTGCGCCACGCGTTTAAACAAGTCATCGCCGTTGTCCAGTCCAAGTGACATAACCTCGGTGCCTTTCGAGAGGGCTTGAAATCGGACATGAAAGCTTCTAAGAATGTTAAAGTACTAGAATTAGAGCCGAAGATATTCGTGGACTCGCCAGTGTTTCTGAGAACTCGTTTTCTACCAAGCATCTCACTTCTTCGGTAAAATAGAAATGCTCCTTAGAGATGAATTTTTTCCGCAGGCAATCCACCTCCAAAGAAATAATTGAGTAAAGTTGAGCGGCCAGCGAAATCATCATCTTGGATTGAAATAACAATATGTTTGAAACAGCTGTATGGCGATGATGACAAAACCGGAAGAGTCATCTTCAAGATCTAAAAGAAGAGTTACGACGAAATCCGACAAAAATAAACACTCGTAGTGTAGCTGAGCACTTGGACATACGGAGAAGTCTTTGTTGGAAAGGAACCATCTGCCTATGCAACATGCGAACAAATCCTTGAGAATGTTTATATGCCAACATCTATGCATTCGCCTGATCCGTACGTATCGAATGGCTCGTGGAGACTCACCAACCAGACCAACAGACGCGCCCTCGTTTCTTAAGAATGCAATTGAGCACGCTTTAAAGAATTGCTTGGACTTTGTCCGCTTGAACCTGGAGGACCCGAAAAGGAGAGCAGAAAGCCTAGAGGAAAGTCCCTTGAAAGCAAACCAAGAAAAACAAGAACAGGTGAAAAGCCCTCGAGGAGCTTTAATTCTAAATTTTGACCTAGCGTGAGCAAACCACTGCAAGAAGCGTCCCCGGAAAGAGAGTTTATGGCGACATTGTTGACTTCAACGTATGAGTGAGCTCTGTCAGTGGAACTCAAGCCATCGGGCCGATAGGAGTTTAATTGCGAAGGACCGTATGCAGAGACTATTGGATATGGTTATTGAAACATTGAAAGATCAAGATACAAGAGTTATCTTTATTCTCGCAAATAATGGGGAGTATCTCTTAAGGATGTATCAGTAAAACTCATAGCAAAGCTGAAATGATTTATCTCGAAGAAGCCGAAGAAAAGCTTTCGCAAGGGGAAAGTGGTGATGCAAAAGATGATGGATGTTTGTGGTCTCTAGGTAGCAAATTGACTAAAAAAAGCTGCAGCGTAACAAGCAGGAAATGACCAAAGCAAGAAGAAGTATGTTTATGCAGCATACCCACAGAATAGAGATAGAAAGTGATTATGCAAAAATAGAATAATGACTAAGAGCTAGAGACAAAGAAAACAGTGATTCTTGCAAGTGCACATTTTTGAGGAGGAAGAAGAGAGATCATCACAATAAGGGGAGAAACCAGACATGGTAGTGAAAAAAAGGAAAAGGGTTAGCTCAACAACGAGATCTTTAAAACAATATTTGGATGAAAAGTAGTAGAACTTGCAGCATGAAAGTGGAGTTACATCACTGAACCGTGATTAAGGAGCATGGGCAAAGAACTCGCAAGAAGTTACAAGTGAGCTCGAGTGCTTTGAATGTCCAGTAGATGTATTTTTTTCTCTTAAAAATCATTTTGCACGAGTTGTGAGAAAAAGCTGCCTGATAGCAACAAGACAACATATAGTATAATGAAGACATTAAACGCTATTGAGTTTACTAGTGTAGTTTTATACATATATGTACCTAACCAAACTTTGAAAACAAATTAAAAATCACCATTGTCAAAGCTATTTTTGGAACACCTATCAACCCTTCCGCTGTCCCATATTTTTTCGAACCTGGTTGCATGCGGACGCTGGCTTTACCACGATCATCAAAATAAAAGTGCGCGCGTACATAACCCAAACACACGCGCAGGATAGCCCAACTTTTAGGTAAAAGAGAACAGGCACACGACATTTACCTATCAAAGAGGAAATACATATATACATCATATCCAAGTCTGCAGATATTTCTGTACACATCATATCTAGCTCTCAGCAGGATATTTCTATAGACACATACTTAATTCCGCACATACCCGCATATCGATTAACCCAATGGTCCTGGATTTCGTGTCATGCAAGTTTTTTGCTGACCAATCGCAGACTCGTTTAAGTTTACTTCTATACAAGTATACAATCATCGAATTTATGTCCGAATCCTCCTTCCGGGGAGAAAATGATATTTCATTCACAAGGATTCGCTTTGACTTCCAAAAAAGAGGCGTTTTGATCATTTCCAGTCTTCATTGAATCTTTGACAAGTTAACCCCTTTTTGTTTGGCCTCGAAAATCCATTTTCCACCTACCATTACCTTTCCTGCTTCTCAATTACATTTAAAAAGGTCAGTAAACCCATATTTGAAAAAATCATAGTTTAAAAGGCCCTTCGGTCCTAGCTCTTTTGATCTTTTCCCACATGACCCAGCCCCAAGACCAAGAGCTAGTTCAATGGGCGTTTATCAAACAGATATCAGCGTATTTGGAGTCACGATCCGTACGCACTGGGGATGGTGTTTGTTAAATCGTCGCACCCGTAGCCCACACCGCCACCACATCCAATCAAGTCGTAAGACCGACCCGCCCCCGAGTCTATCTATACCGATGGTCCCCACTCCCAAGCACATTGTTCAAAACCCGCCGATTTTCATCGCACCACCTTTCGAGGTGGGCGGTATTTCTCAAATCGTAGAGATTCCACACATCAGCTTGGCCGCGTGTCTCCGCACGGTTCCAAACCGCCCATCGCGCGTCGTCATCCGGTCGGGGCCATGATATTCATGATGTACCGTCCGATTCGGGAGGACTTCATCCAACGAAGCCACCTATGACTCGAAGTTGCACGAGTTTTAATTCACGGCAAATACACCGCCCACCGTCAATCGCTCCCAATGCCTTTTCAACCATTGATCTCCCCCCCGAGATCGAATCATCTAAATTTAGTCACATGCCCACTATTGGACCTCGTACCACCACATCATCCTTTTCCACATAGTCTTTCGTACATCCACCCGTCACCATTCCGCGTGTTTTTCATATTTCTCCCCCTCTCGCTATTATACGGCTGTATCTATTTATCAAATTCGAAATAGTTCTTACGTTAAATGATTTCACTCGCGTTTCTTCACCGCCACCCCACATTGTTCCACCCTATCTCCGCCAAATCACACGCAATTACTTTTCATTAACTCCGCCACACCCTCCATCCTCATAGCTCGATTTCTTAACATGTTTTTGGGTTTTGGTGGTTGTCCTATGGGTGAAAACCGCTACGTGATTCAGCCCATTATAGAAGTAGAGACTACGTAAAGGACCATTTTTTTGCAGCGTCAAATTTATGGAGAAAGGCTCCTCGGGAATGTAGGTCGACAACACTTACATTGAAGAAGTAGGGTTAAAATCTTTCAAACCCTCCGTAGCTATCAGCACAAATCATGCAGATGACATTAATGAAGAAACAGTAGAAGCATCGTAGGATGATCGTAGGAATTCAACGTTCAAAGATTGAAGATCTTTAATCGTAATTCAGTTTTTAGAAGTGAGGTACCATCTGGCGAAGGACAATGCTCTTTAAAGCTTTTTCAAAGACCATTTTCTTTTAGGAAAGGACAAAATGTTTATGTGATTTAATCGTTTTTACCGTGTTCCTTTGAAAGATTTCTACCCAAAAGGTATTTATTTCAAGTAGCAAAGCTATGAGTACAAACAACATTACAAAGTCACTTCATAGTATGGGTGTTCAATGCCTCCGCCATTTTGTTTTAATGAGACAATTAAATGTTCATCACCTACCTCCATTTTTGGAGAGCTTTCTTGTTCTCCCATAAAGCCTCAAAGAACAGACAGATTTAAGGTTCCGTATTTTATCAAAAATATGTAGTGAAAGTTGATTTTTGTATACATTTTGTAGAACTCTAGTATGAAGGCTCGTAGCCCATAGGGTCTCAAGGAGGAGGAGTTCCATCTATTAAAGAGGATTCTGTCTTTGGTATTTCTAAGCATCAGTAACTTTCTCTTATGTGTTATTTAAATAGACTACTCTCTGCTTTCATCCATATTTCCCGTATCATGTTTTGGAATGCGAGTGGTTCATTGATTTTTGGTATGGATTTATCCAGTTTGACACCCATGCCCTCGCATTAGTCAAAGCGCTTTTAAACATGGCTCATGCATGATATTTTGTTCCATTATTCAACCAAACCATATCACATATTAGTTTTTTTGGAGTGTTTTTAAAATGCTATTATCATGTATGGATTCTCTTCAGATTGGTAAGCCCATGCATGGTAGTATTGTGTATCCGGGATATCATCTCAATGTTAACTAATATCTCCTCATTATTTCATTCACTTACATACACCTTGATAACTTATTTCGTGATGTATTTCTTCTAATCGGCCCTCTTTATGCAGTGAATGTCGAATTAACTGTTGTTTTTATATTGGAGTTTTTGCATATTGCCTCTCAATATTCTTTCATGTGTCAGCTTCGGTCTCTGGCCCCATTCGCATTAGTATTCTTTGTTTCCACAAGAGATAGCACGAGAGCTTTTTATTGATAACTTTCTCTCGTTATACCTGCTATGCTCCTTGCTAATATAAGATGTCCTAGGTATTGGTCTATCACAACTCTAGGTTGTCTCTAGAGTGAAAACATATTTTTGGCATCATTGCCGGGGAATGAAGTTGAGAAAATTTAACTTCGGGCCTCGACAAAATCTAATTCACTCTCAAGCAGGTGAGCATGGAGAGTTGAGAGTTGCAGATCCCTCAATTATTTACTCCACACTTGTTTAAGTTGACAACTCATTTGCGCTCGGCTCCTCGTAAGCTACACCGAGGCCGACACGCTCTGGCTAAAGACACCTTTCAATGTCTCGACCCCCGAAAGGATCATACACAGAAGAAATTGGAGGAAAGAAAATAAGTCCACCGAAACTTCGAATTATCTATAGAAGACTTTTCTATCCTTCTTTCTCAAGAAGCCTGGCGGCGTATCCTCGACTCCACTATGGGAGATACCGATTATTACTATTCGGGGAGAATGTCCACCCTGAGAGTGTCAACAAAGATACCACCTTACCCCGAGGTTGAAGAGGTTAAAAGTCACCGAAGTATCTCGTCAACACCATTATTCCCCTCTACAATTTTCACGTCGTTCATTATATTCCTATTTTTATTCGTTACTCACTTCTACCTCTCCTTACTTCATCAAACTATTGCACTACCTCCACCCCCTCCAATGGCAAATGTCCCAGGCTTCTTGCTAAATAAATATGCTCCTCTAGCATTACCCCAAGTGTTGAATGATATGCCCCAAGATTATCTGAAGATCTTGCCCAGATTCAATGGGGAAAATGAGATTGATGCTCAAAAACATCTTAATACTTTCTGCTCTTTTGCAGAGAACTTTAATGTTGAACATTTAGATGTGGTCTTAAGACTGGTTTTACAATCTCTTGATGGTGAAGCTCGAAAATAGTTTAAGACTTTGGCAGGTCATTCTATTACCACTTGGGATATTATGGAAGATACTTTTCTTAGAAAATGGGGGGAGAAGAAAGACCATGGACATTTTTTGACTGAGTTTAATACACTCAAGAAGAGACAAAATGAAGGGGTGTCAGAATTTATCAAAAGATTTAATAAATTGTATCTGACTCTCCCTGCTGATATGAAACCTCATCAAACTACTGCTAGAGTTGTTTTTGTAGCAGCCTTTGATTCAGAATTTGGCTTCTCTCTCAGAGAAAGAAAGCCTGCTACGCTGGATGATGCTCAGTCAGATGCACTAGAGTTGGAAGCAAACTTTGCCTCCACTGGAAAATCAAAAGGAAAATCTGAACAAGATACTAGAAGAAGGGGAAAAGAGGAGGTATCTAACTCCTACCAAGACAGAGACTCATCAAATGATAGAATCAAAGAAATGAGAAAAATGATTAAGAACCTTTCTGGTAAACTAGTCAAGCTTGAATTGGTGGCCAAGAATCCAGCTCCCAAAAACTTCCACAATGCTCAAAACAGAGGATACAATCCTCAGTATAGGAAACCACCTCTGCAAATATTACCAAGGGAAGCAAAGGAGCAACAAGATCAGGTACCACACCCATTGTACCTAGAAGGTCCAGTAGATGATTCTACTGAAGACACTACCTATGGACTAGAGGATGAAAATCTTGCCTTTTCAAATAGTGATGGAGAAGAATGCCCTTTGCAGGGAAATGATGGAGCTGTGTTCTCATTGCAATAAGGAGAAAAGGCCAAAGACACAGAGGACGCAAAAATTGATCATTATTGTAAACAATTTTCTGATTTCATGCAAGCACAATTCAATAGAAGATATGATCTCAGATCTTCTAGGAAGAGGACTCGTACTCAAGATCAAGAAGAAGAGCCTCCCCAGATGGAAGCACCTGCTCAGAAGGAATCAGCAGTGCAGAAAGTCACGGACAAAGATAACGGCCCTCTAAACAAACCTTTTTAGTCTCATGATCCAATTCCTTCCTCTTCCAAAGTAGTCATTCCTCCTAATACCAAGTCTGTGTCAAAAGAAATCAAGCACTTTGCTGAAAATAAAGAGTCAAAAGAAGTTGTAATAGAAAAGTCTTCTCCTGTTTTCAGTCTGCAAAAGGAACTTGAAAAAGTCAAAATCCCAGTGCCCTTGACCGATTTGTTGAAGCAACCTGCATATCAATCCCAAGTCACCTCATTCATGCTCCCTCTAGAAGCTATACTCACTCCAGATAGTCTCAACCTTCAAGAAGAAAGACCCATGGCTGTCTTTGGTCCACATGTTGAGGAGTTAGATGCTTCTACTCCTCCCTTTTATGTATCTCTAGTGATTCATGACCTGCTATTACATAACTGTATGTTAGATTCTGGAGCTTCCCATAATCTACTACCTTTATCATTCATGGAAGAACTAGGATTACAAATCACCTATCCATACAAAGACCTCTATTCATTTAATTCCAAAAGAGTTAAATTCATGGGGATGATCAAGGATTTGGTGGTCAATTTTTCCCAAATCCCAGCAAAAAGTGTGGTAATGGACATCGTGATGGCAGATATCCCAGCACACTTTGGCATGTTGCTGTTAAGGTCCTGGGGAACAAAAATTGGTGGGTCTATTAAGTTGGATTTAACATATGCCACCATCCCAGTTTTTGGTGACCAAGAGAGGAGATTGTACAGGGAAACTAGATTTTTCAAGATGGTGACTAAGGCTGATAACTTTGTAAATTCACCAGTCTACAGTAAAGAAAGAGATTTCTCATGCTTGATGCTGGAAGAAGATCAAGACTACGCTCATGAACCATCCTTCTGCCAGATCAAGATTGAACAACCCTCTGAGAGCAATGAAACAGGATTATGGACACTTCATTTTGATGGAGCAAATTCAAGAGAAGGTAATGGAGCTGCAATACTATTGATCTCTCCTATAGGGAAATGGGTCCCATTGTATTTCAAACTGGAATATGAAGCCACTAATAATGTGGCTGAATATGAAGCACTTCTGCTAGGATTGCAGACAACCAGGAACATGAATATACAAAGTCTAAAAGTTCTGGGAGATTCAGAACTGGTGGTTAGGAAAATCCAGAATCAGTGTCAAACCAAACATCCTCGGCTGAGAGCTTATATGAATGAGGTTTGGGACATGGTGGAGAATTTATTCTTGGCATTAAATATCTAGTTCATGCCCTAAGAACAGATTCCCTTGTTGTGGCTGCTAGCACATTTCGTCCACCTCAGAACCCTCTTTTAAGATATGAAGTTGAGGTACGTTATCGACCATCAATCCCAGATAATATCAAGCACTGGCAGGTATTTTAAGATGAAGAACAGATGAAGAGATTCCTAGAGACAGTGGGGGAATTCTCCAATATGGAGATTGATGCTGATGAAGAAGAGGTAGAGTCTGAAGATACTTCAGAAAGAAATTGGGAGGAGAAAGTGGCAAGTAATAAGGTGTTGCAGTTAAACGGAAACATTATACCTAGAGGGCTAGTGCCTCTAGAAAGATTATTTGACAAGAATTATGTCCCATTGCAGCCAAGCAAAGTGATAGAAGAAAATCAGGTAGAGGACCTGAATCTTGGTACTGAGGCTGACCCCAAAATTGTAAAACTGTCAGGAAGATCCCTGGAGAATATAAAGAGCTATATCAGAAATTTTTTAGTCTTACAAAGATGTGTTTGCATGGATCTATTAGGACTTGAAAACTTTTGACATCAGTATTATGCAGCATAAAATTCCACTGAAAGGAGATGCAAAGCCCCATAAGCAAAAGCTCAGACAAATCAATCCCCTGCTACTTCCTTCTATTGATAAGGAAATTAAGAAGTTGTTAAAGGCCAAAATAATTGTACCATTGAGGTACTCTGAATGGGTGGAAAACCTTGTCCCTGTATGAAAGAAGAATGGAGAAATAAGGCTGTGTGTGGATTTTCGAAATTTAAACAGAGCATCCTTAAAGGATAATTATCCACTACCTAAGATGGATGACATCCTACAGAAAGTGGTTGGAGCTTCTAGGATGTCAATGATGGATGGATTCTCTAGTTATAACCAGGTGGCTGTACTTCCAAAGGATCAAAAGAAGACTGCTTTCACCACACCATGGGGTACATTTATGTATGCCAGGATGCCTTTTTGATTGATTAATGCAGGGGCCACTTTTCAGAGGGCGATGTACATTGCTTTTGTTGGGGAGCAAGATAAATTTCTGGTAGTCTACCTTGATGATATCACTGTATTTTCAAAGAGTAATACTGAGCATATTGAACGTCTACGTAGAACCTTTGAGAAATGCAGAAGGTATGGTCTCTCTCTAAATCCTCAAAAGTCTTTATTTGCTTTAGAAGAGGGTAGACTTTTGGGACACATTGTAACTAAAGATGGGGTGAAGATAGACCCTAAGAGGGTAGAGGTTATAAATGGTATTTCTTTTCCCTGAAATAATAAAGCGGTACAAGTATTCCTAGGGCGCGATAATTTCTTGAGAAGGTTTATTCCTAACTATGCTGAAATAGTTAGACACATAACTGACATGCTGAAGAAGAATAGTGAAGTTAAATGGTCCTAGGAATCACGAGAAGCATTTACCAGAATAAAAAATGCTTTTTCAGAAGCCCCTGTGCTAGTCAGACCAGATTATGATAAACCTTTCATGATTTTTTCTTTTGCATCACCTCATACAATAGCAGGAGTTTTATTGCAGAAAAATGAGGAAGGGTATGAGTAGCCTATTGCCTTTTTCAGTCAAGTGCTCCGTGATGCAGAATTAAAGTACAATATATTGGAAAAGCAATCATACGCCCTAGTAAAATCCCTCAAAGCATTCCACGTATATATCTTACAGTCCCATATCACTGCATTTGTGCCTGCAGTTGCTGTAAAGGATATTATTATTCAAGGGGATAGTGAAGGAAAAAGGGGAAAGTGGATTGCCAAGATACAGGAGTATGAATTAGAAATATTTCCTAATAAGTTGATCAAAGGACAGGGGCTTGCTAAAATTCTATCTGAATCAAACTATCAAGCTCTGGGCATAAATTTGTCCATTATAGCAAGTGAGGTATCTGAGGAGAAAGAAGAGCGACAGGGAATTGGAGTAGCTACTCTAGAAACACATATAAAGTACCTCACCAGTCAGTGGTACAAAGAAATAGTAGAATATCTCCTCACACTCAGCTGTCCACCAAGCTGTGATAAATCTAAGTATAGAACACTAAGATTAAAATCACAGAAGTATATAGTCGCCAATGGACGACTATACTGGCAAGATCCCTCAGGAATCTTACTCCTGTGTCTCATAGAGGATGAGGTAGAGAGTATTATACTAGAATTTCATGAAGGAATCTGTGGGGGTCACTATAGCTGGAGGGCCACTGCTCACAAAATCCTGAAGGCTGTTTTTTATTGGCCCAGGCTTTTTGGAGATGTTTTTTCCAGGGTTAGAGCATGTGAGAAGTGTCAGAAATTTGCTGAAAGGCAGAAGTTGGCACCTCTGCCCATGATTCCTGATCACATGGATGAACCATTCAGTCAATGGGGAATTGATTTTATAGGTGAAATACATCCTCCATCAAGTGGTCAGCATAAATGGATATTAGCTACCCTTTGATGAGGGCATTGAAGAAGGCTATAAATGAAAACCAGAAAAATTGGGATTCCCAGTTAAAATTTTCTCTGTGGGCCAATAGAATTACCAGTAAGAGAGCAACTGGAAAATCCCCATATGAATTGGTATATGGGAGGGCAGCAATATTTCCTATTCAATTAGCCCTACCAGTAGCTTGATTCATGCAGGAAAGTCAGGAAGAGCCTGATGATATGACCAGGCGAATAAATCAGCTGGTGGAATTAGAAGAAACACGCAATCATGTAAATCAAAGGTTGACAGAGTATCAGGAGAAGATGAAATACTTTTTTTATCAGCATGCTAAAGGCAGGAATCTGCAAATTGGTGATCTGGTGCTCAGGTGGGACATACAGAGAGCTGAAAAAGGAAAACATGGTAAATTCGATCCACTTTGGTTCAGTCCTTTCAATATTGTGGAGCTGGGAAGTAACAATACTTTCAAGTTGGAAAATTTACAGGGTGACTTGCTTGATGCCCCTGTGAATGGTCAGTTTATTAAACCATACTTCAAGTTCTGATGCAGGCTAAGATAGCCTGATGTATCATACTGTATATTAGTTTATGTTTCTATCTATGTTGAATAATGTGGGTGTTGTGATGAATTATGAAAAGTAAGTCGAGATGCTGAAGAGCAGAGTCCGCATAGAAGATGATCAGGAGGTCTGCGAAGTTCTCGACACGTCTAGGGATGAACGTGTCGTCCCCAGGTAGAGCCAATGTTGATCATGTCGGCCTCCTATTAATTTTTTGACCAGCATTCTTGCTTAAACCTTTCGACCCCCCTTTTTTCTTTGGCCTATAAAATCCTTTTGCTGCATATCATTGCTATTTTCCACCCCCAAATTACATTATGCAAGGCTGAAAATCTGCATTCGAAAATGTTTAAGGCTTAGCCCCTTCGGCCCTAGCCCCTCTGTCTTTTTCTTCGTGTGACCAGGGTGCCAGACCAAGTGCTATCCACGGGGCATTTATCAAATACATATCGGGCGCATTTTTAGCCGTCGATCTGTACAAAATCGGAGGGCGTTTGTTCATCTCTGTCGCGCCCATAGACCGCCCGACTACTGTCCGATCAAACTGAAAAATCAACGGTCTACAGCCTGCATGTGCTGGTGGTCCCCACACCCAAACACTGTTACAAACCCATCGGTTTTCATCGCACCGCCTTTCGGAGGCGGGCGGTATTCCTCAAATCGGAGCAATTCCATACATCTCTCGCCGCGTGTCTTTGTGTATGGCTTCAAAACCACCCTTCATCATGCATTATCATTCGATCAAAGTCACGGTGCGATATTCATGACAACCATCCAATTTGGGGGTCTTCATCCAACGGCCATCGCGCTCCGAAGCTGCATGAGGTTTAACCATAGGCAAATCACACCCCTGGCCCACTGTCCATCACCTTTGACGCTTTTTCGATCATCGATCTCCTCCTGAGATTGGACGGTCAAATATTTGATTATCCCCGCCTTTTACAGGCCCTCACAGTCAACATTCCACTTCGTCTATTTCCCGTCGTCTTGGTATCGTGCCATCTGTCTCCCATTTTTTCTCCACATGCTCTCCACCACCCCAGATCTATATTTAGTTCATTTCTTCACTTCTTACGTATTTTCACATTCATTTTCGCATTCCACTAAGTTTTATCCATGGTCACCCTACACTGTTACACTGCATTTACTACCATCGCCCTACATTTTTCCACCTCTCCACCATGCCGCGCTATCTCACCATTATCCCCACTACATTCACCTTCCTGTGCATGGTTTTCTTTAACAAGTTTGTGGATTCTGCAGGGTTACAGCGATGGAAATTTGCCACTACTCACAGACTCCATTAAAAAAGCCAAGAACGCATCAAAGGACCATTTTTCAGAGGAAAAATTTTTGGAGTAGGGCTTAGGAAGTTGTTACGACAAGAATTCCATTAAAGAAGCAGGGTTCAAATCTGTCAAACCCTGCGGAACCATTCAAAGCACAAATTTAGCAGATGAAAACATTAATGGAGCAGCAGAGCAATATCAGCAAATAATCGAGGAATTCGACATATAGCATTGAATACCTTAAACTGTAATTCAGGATTTAGAAAGCAGAAGGTACCCCTCACAAATAAAATACCCCAAGGCTTTCTTTTCAGCACCATTCCCTTTTAGGAAAGGACAGAATGTTTATGTGATTTTACTGCTTTGCCGTGTTCCTGGAGAGATTTCTACCCAGTGCATTTATTTCAGTCAACAGGCCACAGAGTACAAACAGCATTACAAAGTCATCGAGCAGCATGGGCGTGCACATTTCCGCCATCTTGTCTTTGTGAAGCAAATTGATGGTTCATCACCTACTTCATTTATTAAGTTTTCTTTTTCTCTATAAAACCCCCGAAGAACAGATTATTGAGGGTTCCAGATTTTATCAGAAAATTATGCAGTGAAAGGATTTTTGTATACATTTTGTAGAACTTTTATATGAAGGCTCGGAGCCCATAGGGTCTCAGTGAGGAGAAGTTCCATCTGTTAAAGAGGATTCTAGTCTTTGGTATTTCACAATCTGTAACTTTCTCTTATGTGTTATTTTAATATATCATTTCATTTCATCTATGCTTCCTGTATCATGTTTTGGGGTGCGAATGGCTCACTGATTTTTGGGTATGGATTCATCCTAGTTGATGCCCATGCTTGGATCAGTAAAGCACTTTAAATATGGCTCATGCATGATATTTTGTTCCACTATTCATCTAAACCATGTTTCTGCTATATTAGTTTCTTTGGGAGGGTGTTTTTAAAACGCTACTGTCATGTATGGATTCTTAAATTGGTAAGCCCATGCATGGTGGTATTGTGTATCTGGATATCAGCTCAATGTTAACTAATATTTTATCTACATTTCATTCACTACATACACCTTCTGATGACTTATTTCTGTGAAGTATTTCTGAATCGGCCCGCTTTGCAGTAAGTTGTCTCTGAATTGTATGTTGCTTTTATATTGGAGTTTTGCATGTTGCCTTTGCAATATCCCTGTATTTGTGTCATTTTCTGAAGGTCTTGGTCCCATTCAGATTAATTTTCCTTATTTTACAAGAGATAGCATGAGAACTTGTTATTGATAACTCCCTCTATTATATCCTATGCTCCTTGCTATATAAGATGTCCTAGGCACTGGTCTATCCCGCTCTAAAATTTGTCTCTAGGAACAAAAACAAGTACAATGGAAAGGATGATCGAGAGAATTAACTTGAATGAAAGAGAACCTCCTAGGGAAAACCAAACAAATCCTCAAATCACAAAACAAAAACCAAAACTTTAGAAGAAATCCTCATCAAATCAAACAAAGAGAAAATGATCAGCAAAGTAGACCTCCTTTCCAAGAAAACTATGTAGATGAAGAGGAAAGAGAGACTGAAGAACCAGAAGAAAATAATGTCAATCTGATAGGCATTGATAGTGAGGATGTTTTTTTTCTCACGGAAGAAGAAGAAGGTTTGTTTTCCTTAAACCAAACTGAAAGAACATATGAGGATCCTAAAGAATACAAACTAGGGTTTGAAAATTATATCATGGAGGTTCATAGGCAGTATGACCTCAGAAGTAGGAAAACACAAGACATCTCCAAGAGGAAAAAACCAGAAATTTCTACTAGGAAAACCCCTAAAAACACTCCTAGAAAATACCAACATAATGGTAGAGAATCCTAGTCAAAGAAAAAACAAAATCAGCCAACATGATGGTGACCAAAGCTGCCCTAGTACATCAAATAGTGGCCCTGAAAAAACTTCTTTAACTTAGATTTCGAATAAAACTCAGCAAACTAAAGTCGCTGAAAATACCATGTATGATAAAACTGATGTAAATATACCAAGAACACAAACACCATTCAATATCGAGGGTGAAATTTCCAATATCAAAATAGCCATACCCCTTACTAAATTAATGATTCAATATGTATATAGATCTCAATTTTTGAAGGATTTAAACATAGGAAATGACACTGATACTCTAAATCTAAATTATGACAAGCCAGAGTTGTTGTTTGGACTAGAGGTAGAAGGAAAGTTCTAAGAGGGAGATGTGCCTCCATTCTATGTCAGTTTGAACATTCATCACAAAATCTTACACAATGCTATGCTAGAATTTGGTGCTTCACACAACCTCATGCCAAAGGTAGTGATGGAGAGATTAGGCCTCGAAATAACTAAACCATACAAAGACTTGTACTTTTTTTATTCAAGTAGAGTCAAATTTTTGGGCCTAATCAAAGATCTATGTGTCATCCTAGCACAAATACCAGCCAAGATCCTAGTCATGGATATTGTAGTGACTGACATACCCCAAAAACATGCATGCTTTTATCTAGATCATGGGGAGCCAAACTCCAAGGAAACCTCCAAATGGACATGAAATATGCTACCATTCTCGTCTTTAACCAAACAAGAAGACTATACAGATAATCTCACATGAAATACATGGTAAGAAACCAAGATAGGCCAAACAACACCCCTCTCTATTCTATCCATTCAGACCTTGACTCATTTATCTTGTACAATAAATATGACATTAATGAACAAGTAAATGAAAAAGAGCAAGAGCAAGAGCTGTCGTAATAGTCAAACCAAACACAAAATGAAGAACATAACAACCAAAACCCTAGCAACCATGAACAACAACATAATGGTAAATCTGAACACGAGACACTTTGGAACATGAGCTTTGATGGCTCTTGTGGAAAAGCTAGTTCAAGTGCAAGTGTTTAGATACACAACACCAATGAAGGTCACTCTAACAATCTAAATTTTCTATGTACAAACAATATTGCAGAGTATGAAGCTCTTCTCTTAGGATTACAATGGCCTAAAAACATAGGAGCTAAGAGGATTTCTGTTCAAGGATATTTTGAGATAATCATTAGGAAAATCAAAGGAGAATATTCAGCCAAGAATCCTAGGTTAAGAGAATATAGGAATGTTGCCTTATACCTCCTCAAAAAATTTGAAAAATATGAACTTGCCTATGTTCCAAGAACTCAAAAAAGCCTTGCAAATGAGCTAGCCTTTGTTGCCAACACTTTCCAACTACCTCATGCCAATGAACAATACATGGTAAATTTCAAAATCAGACCTACAGTCCCTGATAATGTTACTTGATATTTCGACACATAGGAAATAGTTAATAATAACTTAGTCTACTGTAGAGTTAGGTAAAGTGTGTTTCTTTACCATGTACATTTGTAACTTATAATCCGACAGTCACGATTTGTAGTGATCTAACAATTATCTCTCACCTTAGTATTAACGAAACTTGATATGTGACTTAACACCCTATTGGTCCATGATCTCTATTTAAAGAGCATGGAGGGTCATTTTTCCAGTAACCGTTTATGAGAGAAACATATGTAACTTTTCTTTTTATATTAATAAATTGCCTGAAGTGGTCGTGTTGGCTCAGGCCGTGGACTGTTTCCCTCTTAGAGGGATTTAATCATGTGATTATACTGGTGTATTTAATTATGATCTATTTGTGAGCAGTAACCTTTGGTTCTTGATCTATAGAACTTACCCTATAAATTCCTACATGTTATTAGAGTTATTTTGAGGGCTGCTTCTGTTGTTGATCAAAATCCGAAGCCAGTTTGATTGCATGCGAATTTTGTTTTGTAGATCTAATATTTATGAACATTTTTAGGCTTGGAGAACTACTCAGTTGTGTCTGGAGCATCTGTTACAGTGAGGAATACCTTTTTTTTCATGCGAAAAGGTTTCTAGCTGCCCAAGTTATGACAATTTAGATCTGGAGGTATAAAGCATCTATTTTGCAGTTATATTTGTTAATATTTCTGCTTATTTCAGTTCCCTCTTTTTTATTTTCGGTTTTTAGGTTTTATTTATTTGTTGGATCTAGACCCTCTTCTCTACATATGCTCTTTTCCATATCCGGCATGTGATCTCGACAAATCAGAAACAGGAAGAAGGGATTTTTTCGCTACGTATGCTCTTTCCCCGCATCTTTGTGCGATCTCAAGAAATCAGAAATAGTGAAAAATTTGATAGTTGTCAGTAGGGCTAATCGAAAATCTAACATTCTGCTGCAAGGCATTGTATTTCGTATTTTTTTGGCTTTTTTTGTGTTTTTTGTGTAGGAAAAGGCACGCACATCGAAGAGTTAAAAAAAAAAAAAAACTCATGCTCCTTTCAAACAATAACGTGATCCTTTTACTATCTCACTTGGTGAGGGCTTAGTTTATAAGAATAGAGGTCTTGGGTTCAAATCTCCTTCTCAAGCTTATTTTGTAAAAAAAAATTGTTAAAAGGGGCGGAATTTAAAAAAAAAAACCGTACTTCATCCCATTCCCGTAACTATTCGACATCTACAACTCAGATTTTTCAAAAGGCACAAATTCTTCATCCGAAAGCCGTTTTTTTTTAAATGGCCTAATTTTTCAAGATATTTCCATTGGATCAGTTAGTTTTAGCTTTTATCAGCTTCAAGTATTTTTTAAAATGGAAAGTGCATGCCTGATTATTCTTAACAGCACCAATTACTTCCAATGGCTACCTCACATGGTAGATATACTTAAATGTAAAGGATTTTATAGAATATCCATAGGGGTAGATGCTAAAACTTCTAATGATGATAAATTTGCTAAATGGGAAAATAAAAAAAAATATCAAGCATGAGGGTTGATAGGAATGTCCATTGCTCAAGATCTTCGATTTCATATCCTTGACATTGACACCCCTCATGAAGCCTTGGATAAGCTAAATATTGTCTTTGGCATTCAAAATCAAATCAGGGCTCACCAACTTGAAAATGAGTTGCTTACTTTGGACCCTAATAATTTCTCCTCTGTTGAAGACTTTTTTTCCAAGTTCAACACCCTTAGACTTCTTTTAGAAGGTTGTAAGGTGAAAAAGAAAGATATTAGCCTCATCTATTGCATTCTTACTAAGCTTGGCCTTGCTTACTCTATATTTGTTTGTGCCTTCCATTCCACTAGAGAAGCTATCATTTCTTCAGGAACCACCTATAAGAATCCCTCTTTTGATTCCTTTTGTGATTATTTGATAAGGTAACAAGAAAAAATCTTACACCTTGGTCTCATCACTTCTGGAAATGCTGCTAAGAAAGCCTTAGCATCCCAATAGAAATCATATCAAAAGAATCCCAAGAAGTAGTATCCTCAAAAGTATGGTCCGAAACCAAACAAGGGTCCTAAGAACTTTCAGCCACAAACTGAAAAGGAAACTCACCAAAATGATAAGGCATATAAAAACAAAGGAAAGAAGACAATAGAGATTGTAACTTTTGCAATCATGATGGCCATATAGAGTCCAAATGTTTTAAGAAGATGGAAGCCTTAGAAGCAGCAATGAAGAAACACAACATCAATTTGGAGCACTCTTCACCTTCATCTTTAGGAATGGCACTTTCTGCTTGTGGTTTTCAAGCATCAAGATCTAGTTATGCATTAAATGTATCTTCCTCTTCTCATTCTCATGATTGGCTCATTGATTCTGGAGCTTCTTATCACATGGCCAAAAATAAATCCATGTTTTCTTCTTTAAATGATTGTAACACCAAACATATTTATGTTGGTGATGATAGATCTCTTAGTTTTGTAGGATCTGGAACCATTCATCTCGATAATGTTCAGCTTAATGATGTACTATGCATTCCTACCTTGTCATGCAACCTTCTCTCTATTTATTAATTAACTCATTCAGGTGAAGGAAAAATAGTAGAATTCTCACCTCATGATGTTGTAATCAAGGACCTCAAAGATCCTAAACATATTTTAGCTACTGGCATTGTTGATGTTTCCACCAGGTTGTATAAGTTTGACAACTTTGGGTCATCATGTCTTCCCTCCATTTTTGTTGCTCACAATGATGAAGTGAGCAAACTTTGGCATGAGCGATTTGGTCACTTAAACTATCGCTCTCTTCAAAATCTATGTAAGGAAAATATGGTGACGGGTCTTCCTATGGTATCTTGCCAATATGGTGTTTTCTCTGGATGTGTACTAGGAAAACATCATCCGGATAGTTTTGACAAATGTGCCTCTCGGTACGCTTCAGCCCTTTTGTAGCTTGTGCATAGTGATTTATGTGGTCCACTTCCTATTGTTTCTTTCTCTGGTTGTAAGTACTTCTTAACTTTCATTGATGATTTTTCTAGATGCACTTGGGTATACTTATTAAAACTCAAGAGTGAATATTTTTAACATGTTCTTGGCCTTTGAGGCCTTTGTTGAGAAACAATCTGGACATCAAATTCTTAAGTTAAGATTAGACAATGGAGGAGAATATGTTAACAATAAATTTATCAACTTCCACACTAAGCATGGCATTCAATTGCAAGATACTGTTCCATATACTCCACAACAAAATGGTGTAGCTGAATGGAAGAATCACACCTTAAAAGAAATGGCTAATTGTATGCTTCAATCTAAAGGACTTGGTCTCAATTTTTGGGTAGAAGCCATTAAATGTGAAAATTACACAGTAAATCGCACTCCTAATAAGGTTTTAAAGAATATAACTATAGAATAAGCTTGGAGCTCAATCAAACCAGATGTAAGTCACTTTTGTGTTTTTGGAAGTGATGCTTGGGCCCATATTCCAGATGCAAAACATAAAGCCTTAGAACATAAGAGTGAAAAATGCATTTTTGTTGGATATTCTGAAGATGTCAAAGCATATAGACTTCTTCAACCAAAATCAAAAAATATAATCATTAGAAGAGATGTAAAATTTGATGAAAATATATCGGTCTACGACCCTAGTTCATTGAGTGTGCCACCTTTGGCCTGCAAGCCGTATTCAGCATATGTGCCACCTCTCTCTCTCTCTTCTATTTTTAATAGCATTCCTTATAGCTAAGATGATGACAGCGAGGATGAAAATCCTCCTCCACCTATTGAAATTTTTCCTTATACTCTACCACTTCCAAGATGGGTCCGCTCTACTCGAGATGCAGAAGGTTCTGTTGTAGGTGACCTCGCCGATCGATGACGTACACGTTCTCAATTCGAAAGAGCCTCTTCCTTATTGGCTCAGGTTACAGAAAAAATTGATCCAGAAACCTTTGAAGAAGCCTCTGGTCATCCAGATTGGGATGAATTTATGTATGAAGAGTATCGTTCCTTATTGGAAAACGATACTTGGGATCTTGTTCCTCTTCCAAAGGAAGAAAACTTGTCAGATGCAGATAGGTTTACAAAACCAAGTTTGGACTAGATGGAAAAGTGGATAGACATAAAGCTCATCTTGTTGCTAAAGGATGTTCACAACTTGAATGCATTGACTATATTGAAACCTTCTCCCCTGTTGCCAAAATTAATTATATCTGCCTTGTTCTTTCCCTTGCTACCTCCTTTAAATGGGAAGTCCATCATATGGATGTTAAATCTGCCTTCTTACATGGAGATTTTCATGAAGAAAGCTACATGGAAAAACCCCCTGGATTTATCCAAAAAGACTCCAACCTTTTTTGTCGCCTTAGGAAGGCTCTCTATGGTCTCAAACAAGATCCTCTGGCTTGGTATGCAAAAATTGATAGATTTCTATTAGATAATGGATTTTCTAGGTGTCATTATGAAAACACTGTCTAGACCAAGAAAGTGGGTAAGTTCTTCACCATCCTTGTTCTTTATGTTGATGATCTTATCCTTACTGGTAGTGATCCAAACCATATAAACCATGTGAAGTCTAGCCTCAAAAAGAAGTTTGAAATGACAAACTTAGGACACTTGCATTATTTCCTTTGTCTTCAAGTCTTGCAATCCAAGGAAGGCATTACCCTCTCTCAGTCCAAGTTTTCCTATGATATTATATACCGCTTTCACATGGAAGAATGTAAGTCATCCCCTTCTCCCTTTCAGTCTAGAGTCAATATTTCAGTCACCTGTACTACCCCTAAAGTTGATGCTACCTTATATAGTTAACTTGTTTGTAAACTTCTGTATGTAACCCATACCCATCCTGACCTTTCCTTTACCGTTGGTCTTGTCGCTTGGTTTATGCACCAACCTCATGAAATTCATTGGAAAGTAGCTAAAAATGTCACCGATATATTCGATGCAGTTCGGTTCGGGATTCATTACGGTACATGAGCATCTCCATTGTTGATTGGTTTCCTTGATTTTGATTGGGGTGGTGACAGCGATGATGGTCCCCTCTTACGGGATATGTATTCACTCTTGGTTCATGACCTATTACTTGGTCTTGTAATAAACAAAGTGCCATCTCTTTCTTCAGCAAGCGATTATTGTGGTGTAGTTGAAGCGGCTGAGGAAGCCATGTGGCTTAGGTCGGTTGTCTAAATTTGGTCTTCATCGGCAACATCTGACTACACTTTGGTGTGATGTCAGTGCCATTTAGCTATGTAAATATCCGGAGTTCGACGCTCGGCGTATGAAACACATTGAAATTCATACACTTCATCGGAAAAGCTCATTCATGATCATGTTCTTGAGTGTAGTGTTGTCAAACAGTTAAGTAGCCGATATCTTTACAAAGGCTCTCACAGAAGCGAAGTTTACCAAACTTCGATCCATGCTTGGAGTTCAGGAAATTTGTCATTAAGGGGGGATAGGCTCTAATGCCTCCTTCCTTCTCCTATTGTCTCAATTTTGTAAATCCTTCAATCTTATCCCAATTTGTTCTTAAGGGGGGATGTTACGATATTTCGACACATAGGAAATAGGCTCCTTTTGTGTCACCTTTTTAATCCTTCAATCCTATCCCAAGTTGTTCTTAAGGGGGGATGTTAGGATATTCCGACACAGGAAATAGTTAAGAATAACTTAGTCTAGTGTAGAGTTAGGTAAAGTGTGTTTCTTTACCATGTACATTTGTAACTTATTATTTGACAGTCACGATTTGTAGTGATCCAATGGTTATCTCTCACCTCGTTATTAATGACACTTGATCCATGGCTTAACACCCGACTGTTCCATGATTTCTATTTAAAGAGCATGGAGGGTCATTTGTCCGGTAACCATTTATGAGAGAAACATATGTAACTTTTATTTTTATATTAATAAATTGCCTAAAGTGGCCATGTTGGCTCAGTCCGTGGACTGTTTCCCTCTTAGAGTGTTTTAACCACATGATTATAATGGTGTAATGATTTGTGATCTGTTTTTGAGCAGTGACCTTTGGTTCTTGATCTACGGAACTTACCCTATAAATTCCTACAGATAACATAGATTATTGGCAATTTTTTGAAGGTGAGAAACACATTGAAGACTTCCTGCAATCCAAAAATGAATTTGAGATGCCAAAATTAGATTTAGACCATCAAGAGGATTGCTCTGTTGAATAAAAAACACACAAACTTGAGCCACCTTATGATGTTGATGTAAATCTGCTAGAACACCCTTATGAGGTAGAATTGTTTGAAGACTCCGACAAAAGAGACCTTGAGGTATTGCAATGCAGAGATAAATTTTTTCAAGAGGACTTGCCCCCTTAGAAGAGCTATTTGATTTCAATGATGTTGCTAGGAAGCCTAAAATGGAATCCACTGAAACAAATGTAGAATAATGCAACATAGGCAGTGAAGAAGAACCCAAAATAATAAAGTTGTCCAAAACACTACCAACTCTTATAAAACAAAAATACATTGATATTTTCAAAGAGTTTAATGATGTGTTTGCATGGGGCTATGAGGACATGAAATCCTATGAAAAAAACATCATTTAGCACAAGATTCCTCTCAAGGAAAACCAGAAACCATTCAAGCAGAAGTTGAGTAGGATAAACCCTGTCCTAATGCCTCTAGTTGAGAAAGAAATCAAAAATATGTATGATGCTAGAATAATAGTCCCACTCAGGTACTCAGAATGGGTCTCAAAATTTATGTCAGTGAGGAAGAATACAGGAGAAATCAGGTTTTGCATAGACTTTAGAAATTTAAACAAAGCCTCCCTAAAAGACAACTACCCTTTACCTAAGATGTATCATATACTGAAAAGATTAATTGGCTCCAAAATAATATCTTTGCTTGATGTTTTTTCAGGGTATAATCAGGTGCTAGTACTTCCAAGTGATCATCACAAAACCACCTTCACTACACCTTCGGGCACCTTCATGAATGTCAAAATGCCTTTTGGTTTAATGAATGTTGGGGCAACTTTTCAAAGAGCCATGGAAATTTCTTTTTCCAAATAAATAGGCTTCTTCATTGTGATATACCTTGATGAAATAACTGTTTACTCAAAAACTGATAAAGAACACCAAGCTCACTTAATAAAGGTCTTTGAAAAGTGTAGAAAGTATGGTTTATCTATGAATCCCAAGAAAAACCTATTTGGCCTTAAAGAAGGGAAAATTTTAGGCCGCGTCATATCTGAAGAGGGAATCAAGATAGACCCAAAAAGGATTTAAGGTATATTGTAGATCAGCCACCCTAGAAACATCAAAGACTTGCAATCCTTCATTGGAAAGATCAACTTCTTAAGAAGGTTCATACCAACCCTTGTAGAACTCCTAAGAAACATTAAAAACATGCTGAAAAGAGAAATAGGAGTCAAATGGACCACATAAATGAAGTAATACTTTGAACTGGTAAAATAAGAACTTACCCAAACACCAGTTCTAATCAGCCCTAAATTTACCAACGACTTTGTCATCTTCTCATTTGCATCTGAACACACAATTGTTGCAGTATTGCTACAAATGAACATAATGGGACAAGACCAGCCCATAGATTTCTTCAGCAAGGCACTGAGAGATGCACCTCTAAAATATAACATCATGGAGAAACAAGCTTTTGCCTTAATCAAAGCCTTAAAAGATTTCAGAGTTTACATCTTGCATTCACATGTCATTGATTTTGTTCCTCATGCAGTTGTTAAGGACATACTAACTCAGGATCCTGATGGTAAAAGAGGTAAGTGGATTTTTGTCATTTTAGAGTATGATTTGGAAATCAAACCCACCAAGCTAATCAAAGGGCAAGGACTAGCCAAACTGATGGTTGAAGCAAACTTTCAATAATTGGACATAAACATGATAAATTCCTTGGATGAACAAGAAGAGCTGGCGACTCCAACTATTGAAGAAGCATTTCTGAAATCACTTTGGTATGCTGATATATTTTATTTTATTTTTAATCTAAATTCTCCTCTTTTTTTGTCCAAAAAATAGGCCAGATTCTTGAAACAAAAGGCTGTAAATTTTTGCATCCTAGATAAATATTTATATTGGAAAAATTAAGTTGGTATCTTTCTTAAATGTTTACTTGAAGAAGATGCAGATAGAATCATGCATGATTTTCATGAAGGAGAATATGGAGGTCATCTCTATTGGAAAACCACTGCCAACAAAATCCTTAGAGCTGGTCTTTATTGGCCAACTCTTTTCCCTAATATCCATAAGCTAGTAGTGACTTGCCATAAATGCCAAATATTTGAGGGAAAGAGAAAACTACTGACTTTGCCTTTATAACCTATCATTGTTGAAACTCCTTTTCAACAGTGGGGTTTAGATTTCATTGGAGAAATCCACCCTGCCCCGTCTGCCTAACATAAATGGATCCTCACTGCAACTGACTATTTCACCAAATGGATAGAAGCCATCCCTTCAAGGACTGCCACTAAATTTATAATCATAAAATTCCTTGAAACCAATATTCTGTCCAGATTTGGCTATCCAAGAAAAATCATCACCAATACTATTGCTGCATTTAAATCCAAGAGAATTATAGAATTTTTCCACAAGTATCACATTACATTAGGGCATTCTACAGCTTATTACCCTCAAGGTAAGGGGTTGGTTGAGTCCTCTAACAAAAATTTGGTGAACATCATCAAGAAATTGTTGGAAGAGAACAAAAATTCATGGCATAGAAAATCAGTGCATGCACTATGGGTAGACAAATTAACAAGCAAGAAATCAATTAACATGTCTCCCTATCAGCTAGATTATGACATGAATGCAGTTCTTAAAAAATCCTTAGTAATCCCAATGATGAATCTCCTCCAAGAGGTACAATCAGAGGAGAATGATATGCAAATGAGGCTAAACCAAACCATTCATTTGTAGCAATCAAGGGAAGAAGTATATAATAGAACACAAGTGGTACAAGAGAATATCAAGAAAATTTTTTATAAGAGGACCAAAGCAAATGATTTCCATATTGGAGACAAAGTGCTGAAGTGGGATTCAAGAAGAGAGGATAAAGGCAAGCATGGAAAATTTGAAAATATATGGAAAGGTCTATACATCATCCATTCAATCATAGGTACAATGCATTCTTCCTACAAGAAATGAATGGAACAGAGTTATATGGAGGTCCTGTCAATGGCAGGATGCTCAAGCATTATTTTTGTTAAATTTCTTAGTTTAAAGCTTTGTTCATTGTACATAGAATTTCTTGAATAAAATATCTAGAAATGAAAACATAAAAACAAAGAAAAGAAGAAAAGAGTGCAGATAAAAAGAAGAGGTAAAGCCCCATACCAAAAAAGAATATGTATGAAAGTGTGCAAGTCCAAATGCCACTAATTTTGAGAAAATAAAGTCTTCTTCAGTCATACAGCCTAACCATGATTGAACATGTTTTAAATTTCTGCTCATAATTTAGAAAATGAAAGATTTTCCAAACCATTTAAACTTGTCTTATCAGTAGACTAGGCTAGGGAAAGATACTGGTTCCCAAAGCTCAAAGCTGAACCAAAGAGAAAAGAGAGTGATGAATGACCAATTTCAAATTATAGCACTCATTTTTTCTAGTTTTTATTGTACAAAAATTAAATCTGTGTGCAGCTTGTCCAAAATTCCACAGCTCATGACAAACCAAACTACGCACCCTTGATTTGGTCATGTTTTGAATTTTATGTTGATATCTTAGAGAATGAAAATTTGTCAAACTGTTTAACCTTGAAACATGAGTAGATTAGGTAGAAAATAAAAAGGGCTCATCAATCTAATCTGACCTTTT
The DNA here is from genome assembly GCA_034641835.2 of Pinus albicaulis. Lineage (NCBI taxonomy): Eukaryota > Viridiplantae > Streptophyta > Pinopsida > Pinales > Pinaceae > Pinus > Pinus albicaulis. The sequence continues at coordinate 16,939 of JAXQQM020064157.1, read as the reverse complement.
GTATGACATAACGGTAGAGATAGATAGTTTTTATTATTTCAAAAGAAAATGGGATGTTCAGGGTTTGCTAATCTAAATGCACCCAAATGAAGAGAAAATGTTAGTAAAAATGTGATGGATAGGTAGTGTTGATATTGAAGCAATCATGTTTTTCATATTGTAAGATCATAGCTTCAAAGAACAGGAGTAAATCAGCAAGCATGTGACGCATCTTATCAGCAAAATCGAAGATCTGAGGTTCTTGACACCTTCTGAAAGGAGATGCCCTCCCCAAGTGGAGCCACTATTAGTCATCAGTATTTTTCACTATCTTTAGATGACTATAGAATTTTTATATATTTCTAAAAAACAATATTCCTTAAATATCTTGAGTTTCAGAAATCTCACTGCCTTCATTATCCTTATAAAAACTATTTTCACTTTTCCTCTGTTAGTCTTCCCAAATCCACCCCGTTGCTCCTAAAAGGCTCATCATGGGCTTATATTTCTCATTTTCATCCTCCTTTCATGCCTATAACCTCATTGCCCTATTTTCCCTTGTCAATGAAATCCACCCTCCCTCTAGGGTTTCCTATAGCTAACTCATTCCCATGTCCTTTTGGACAGAATAACCTATGACCATACTCTTTTTTCACTTGAAAACCTCCAAGTCAAATTTCAATCAAAATCAGGTCAAAGGACCCTCCCACTCGGTCATTAGATTTTTACATTGTTTAAGGTCATCCTTGGATGTTTCAGGCACCAATTTTCCTTTGCTAGAATCTGGCTCAGATGTAATAGAATGTCAAGACATGGTTATTCAAGAAGGACCTAAAATTTTCCAAGGAGGATTCTCTTATCAGTTCAAAGTCTGCAAATGAGAAACATGAAAATAGTTTAGCACTTTTGCAAAGTGTTGAAATATTTATCAGCAGAAAGTACTGATGAGATAGACTATCTACTCTTGAATGAAGACAACTTACAGAAAAGGAAATGGGAACAACTTGGTATTGTAGAGAACTAGGGTTTTGAACTTGATGGTCCAATTGAGTGCTTAAACAGTGATCACTTACAGGAAAATGACATGGAAGAAGCACACAAGGCCAATAATGAAGAAAGTATATCAGAATAGATTGAAGAAATATGGAAAAAGGTGAGGTGAACTGGACAAAAATGAATGAACTTGAAAGGGCTATAGAGAACTTAGAAGAAAACATTGATGATTGTTGTAAAGACTACAGAAAATTAGGGTTTTGAAGAAAGTCGCCAGAGAAGGTGGAAAAGATGATTTGAGCTCCATGGTTGAAACAAGAGAATATTTTGAAGATGCTGCTATGTGACTAAATCCCAAAGGTGTCAAAAATAACTTGTCATGCCTAAATGAGAAAAAGAAAAGTCAACTTCATGACTTCATCAACGTGCAAGGCAAAAGTGCAAAATATTATCAGTAAAAAAGGGAAAAAGGTTTCAAACATTAGAAAGTGGGTTTTCATAATTAAATCAAATTCTTCTTATCTATAAAAGCTCATTATACACTTCAAGAGATTCATTTTTTCCTTTCAAAAGATCAAGAACTCTCAGCAAGGAAGAATTTCAGGGTTTTCTAAGCAAAATTGAGTAAAATTTCCTGGCGTTGTGTGCCTGGGACTATACGCTGTGCCCTTAGCATTTCCCCCCGACAAAATTTATGAAGGTGTTGCGCACCTCGGTGGTGGCACCACGTGCTAGGAGTGGCACTACGCTCTTGTAATATTCCAAAATTGGAAATAGCAGCAATACATGACATAATAATGTAAAACACAACAAATATGATCATGACATGAGAGGGATCAATATGCAGCCATCATTTTATTAAGATATCAGTATAAATATATAAAAATATCTTGAGGGACAAGCCAATCAAGCAATAAGAACAATCCTCCAATGATCAAAACAATCAACACATGAGTTGCTGCAACTGTATAGAATGCCAGAGAGCAGTGACAACATTGTCTATATCAGTGTAGCTACTACTGTAAACATACATAAAGGTAATATGGCTGAGGAAACAAATAAATTCCCAAAAAAGAAGATGTGGGCTCTAATACATGATTTCTAGCCAACCCAGAAAAGATTGCTAGAAATACCAAGAAATATACAATGTGACAAATAACCCTAGGGTTGAGATGTCACTGCAAACTGGATCTGAAAAGGAATGAGGCTATGACAGATCTGAAATGATGATGTCCTCCTCCAATAATATTTTTAAATATAAGGTTGATCCCTCTACTTAGAAATATACCCTCCTGATGAGCTCAATGAACCCACCCAGCATTTGCCTCCAAAAATAATGCAGTTCAGAATTGTGACTGCGTTGTGAGGGATGGTAGATGGTTGGCCTTGTTGGGGTTCCTATGATTTGGCAGATTTGGCAATACCAAATGACATGACAACATCAAACCACTTTGGGATCTTAGGATCTAGCCCTCCTAGATCCAGAGAGGGATCTCTCTATAAAGGTAAAGGAATGTATATCTTTGACGTTCAATTTAAGGTGTTAGGCTAGTTATAGTGCACAAGGGTTTTTGTTTTTTTTGTTTGGTTGGGAATATGAAAGAAGGGTTCAGTGTAAGGTAAAGGAATGATTAGTGAAGGATTTTGGAAATGGGGAGATAATTCAAAGAGAACACAAGTCCATTGGGCACTGGGATCATAAAAGGGCTTACTTGCAATTCAAATATCCAAGCCTTTCAAAGGGCTACTCATATAAAGCAGAAGATCTATTAAGATGATAGTATGGGATGAAACAATAAGGAAATGAATGGGAATGACAAGGAAAACCTTCCAAGGTGACCACTTCAGAGTAAGTCTAGGGACAGGGCATGCCTTATACCTCTATGATCCAAACTCCTAATGAGGCTAACTCCGAAGACAACAATCCAACAGTCTTCCCGAATACTTTTAGATAGTAGCAAACACTTAAGTTCAAACATGGAGTGAAGTCTAAGATCATAGGAAGACTTTTAAATTTCTCTGCTTTTGGCATTCGACTCAAAGGGATCTTAGAAAGGTTAACTGTTGGAAAAGGAACCTAGGGGACAAGGCTAACTCTAAATCTCCCTGTTTCCTAATTCTTTCAGCTGAACCAAAAAAGAACATATAAGAAACAAACTCTAAATTCATACATCAATAAGTATGTGAAAACCAACTCTTTGACTGGTTAAATTATATTGAATTTGTTCTTAGATACATAAATAGCAAAAAACATTAAAGATAAGAAAACGCAGGAAACATTAGGGTACTTGCAGCAGTATATCCTAAGCTAAAATTATTGTTTCTTATCAGATAAAATGAAACATGATGTAAAACAAAGGGAAGACAATAACAAAGAAGGAACACATCACCACTGATTTATATTAGGATCTAATGAAAATTCTTGTCATATTAGAAGAGCAAAACCAGTCACATACATTTTTTTCCAATAGCTTGATATCATCCAGAAATCATCTCCCAGCCTATTTACAACTACTACTCACAGAACTCTAACTCAGTAAAACAACTTACAATCAGTAATTTTTCAACAACCAACGAACGTTTACAATTTATTTTTCATGGGTTCTTATAGGTGAAGGAGTGATAGTAGAGGTAGATAGAACTTTAATGATTCATTAAAACAGAGGAAGAAATGTATTTCAAAGCCCATTCTGTTTTAATATCTTTACATTGACTTTCAGTACCTTTTAGATGAATTAGGGGTCTTTTTCGGATTGATAATAACTCCAAGGGTGTGTTCTTGAAGTACTCTCTGGCTGTAGTACTTTGTTTTATCCTCTGTGACAAGAAAGGGTGAAGATTTTCCTTTCAAGTCTTCCATGCTTTGTAACTAATGCACTAACAGTTTTTAAGACTTCTTGTCACAATAGTAACTACTCTGGAGCTTGATGAAGAATAGAGAATGGGTAGTAGTGATTTGGTCCTTTCTTTAGAAAAAGGAATGTCCTGCTGATATATCCTTTGCGCTGCTATGATCAATGATTTGTATTTAATCTGTGCTGACTGTGGATTAGGCTTCTTAATCTTCAATATTATGCCTTTAACCCTTTAATCTCTCTTTAAAGTCACACTTTAAATTTCACTCTAACTTTGTTTGTGTGAGTATACGGGTTATAGAGGCGTCGAGAGGGTTTATGTGGGTCAAAAACCATGATCTTTATTAAAAAATGCCTTTAAAAACCTTCTCGGAGATTTCTTCTCTCTGATCTTGGCTCATGATAGTCTTTCTTGTCTTAGGAGCACTAGTAGCGTGTTGTGGAGACAAAATGAATTCACCACCTTGGCCAGAAAAATGAAAACACATTATAAAAACTAGTGGGAGTGGCGAGAAACTGCTTTAGTGGCTCATGGGGATGGAGGAGTAGTGATGGAAAAAGATGGATGCAGCAGAAAATGTGATGAAAATCATGGCTGAAGGTGAAAAAATCTCTGATGGGAGTTTGGGTGCAACGTGAGTTGTGGACCATTGGATTAGAACAATCAACGGTGGGGATTCATCGATGAAGTCATTTGGGAGGGTGATGGGAAGCAAGTGAAATTTTTTCGCGATATAATATGGGCCGTGTGATCTCAGAGATCAATGGCCAGGATTAAAAGCTAAAGTTGCGTTGTGGAAGGCGGTAAGGCAGAAACAGGAATGGTTTTCGTGCAACAAAAAAGGTGGAAATCGGAAATGCCCAAAAAAATGTGATTCCACTCAGTGAGTGACGTGTGTATTTCCAAAAATGTCCATATCACATAACTTTGAAACCTTGAGCTTTGGGTGCAAAAATTACGCGACATTGGATATCGATCGTCGGATGTGGAGCATCAGATCGGACGGCTGTGGGAAAGCGCGATAGAGGATAAGGTGCATGGGAAGATCAAATGGTGGGGCCCGGTGATGACATGATCTCTTTTGTCATGGGGTGAACGACGGTTTAAGTGTGAACCATCGGATCCTGTGATCGGATGGCCGATATTAAAAAATAAAGCAGAGTTTTGAACAAGGGAAAACGGGGTAAGTGAATGAGCAACAAGATGGTGGTCCAATGGCCATTGATCTCTGCAGATCGATGGTGGAGATTTAATCGATGACTAGCGGAAAATTGAAAAGGAGGAAGGAACATGTGAAGTGCGATGAAATCTTGGCCGTCGGTTCTTGTGTATTCGATGGTCAGGATTAAATCAGGGAATCGAGCCATCGGAGGAAAAACAGAAAGGGAAGATTGTGTTTGTGATATGCGATTAAGTGATGGCCGTCGGATTAGTATGAGGGATCAACGGTCATGATTTAATTGGTGGGTGTGATGATGGAGGGTTATGGGAAGAACGCGACGCAATCTCAGCCATTGGTTCTTGTGGATTCAACGATCGTGATTAGATCAGAGGATCGGAGGAGAAGGGGCTCATCGCATCGGAAGATTGGAAGAATAAAGGAAAATTCAGGGAAATGAAACTCCGATTGCGATGAGAGATAAGGGCTAGCACCTATTTATGGCTTCGAGTCACATGCGGAAAAGGGGCTAGGGCTAAGGCTGAAAGGGGCTTAAGGCCTTAATGTTAAAAAATGGGTTTTTTAGGATTTTTGAAGGGTTTTTTTAGGGTTTTTTGGCTTTCGGTAGAGAGGAAAGAGAGGGTCTTTAAACCTGCAAATGAATCTTTGAGGGTTTAAAGGGGATTTAAGGCTTTTACAGGCTAAATGAAGGGTTAAAATATGAAAAGAAGGCTTTATGAAAATGGAGGGAAATAAGTGAAAATAGGCAATTTCAGTGGCCTATGGAACAAATTTCTTTGGTGAATCAGCATGGCTTTAAGATGGAAACAGCAGTGAAAATTCAAAGGGAAGAAGAATCATCATAAGACTTCAAATATGATGGATTTTCAAAAGGAAATATATCTCTTGAAGGCTCAGAAACATGTTTAGCCACTTGTTTGCTTTGACAAAATATTATAGGTGGCTAACAGTGTCTCCACATGGGGATGGAATGTTCTTGAAGGTGTCAAGAATCTCAGATATAATCTTTGGAAGTAGGCCAGAGCCTGGTAATTTGACCATATTTTTCTTCTTTGAGTAGCTGCTACATGAGTGCAAAGCATTATATCAGCAGCAATACTTCCCCAAAGAACTACCTACCCATCCTACTGTCCTAATATTTTTTCTTCAAGGTGCATTTAGACTTACAGACCTTCTTCATCATTATGTTTATTTATTGAAAGAAAAAAAATAATCTAGTTCTACCCTCATTCCTCCATGAGATGAGATTAAACAGTTGGTCTCATAGATTCTCTACCTAAAATAATATCTTCCAGGATTAAACTGTCTGGCAGATTTTCATTCTCTATATTCTAAAATAGAAATTGAAACACAGTCAAACCAGGATTAGACTGTCTGATTTGATGTGGGTCCATGGCATAAAGACAAGCTGCACATGAACTAAAAATTTGCAAAAAATTGAAACAAAATTGCGAAGGCTTGAATTCTGAAATTTAAGAGCATCGTTCCTTCTTCTTGTGACTTCGGATTTTGAGCTTGTTAGAGTCACCTTTCTTTCTTCATTTCAGCTCTGGTTTTGATCTTGTTAGAGCTGTTTATTCTTCTTTTTTTGCTGGTTCAAGTTTCGAGCATGTCAGAACCAGCCTTTCACTTTTCTCTGGCTCAGGTTTTGATTTGATTTGAGGCATTCATTTTAGAACTTCATAGGTTCAAGATTTGAGCTTGTCTGAACCTTTCTTCTTATATTTTTTTTTTCTTTTTTTACATCAAACAGAGCAATGATATTTAAAATGGAAGTGAAAAATTTAAACTGAGGTTTAGAAAAAATAATTCTTAACCATCCTTCCATTGAAAAGACCCCCAAACAGATTTGTACCATCCAATTCTTGCAAAAAAAATGTATTGGGACCAATGGCAGATTGAATGATGTAAGGGCCTTGCCATAAACTGTCAAACTTTCCATGCTTACCCTTATCCTCTCTCCTAGATTCCCATTTGAGTAGCTTGTCCCCAATTTTGAAATCACAGGCCTTTGTCCTCTTATCAAACAACTTTTTGATGTTCTCTTGGACTTTCTGAGCTCTGTTGTAGACTTCTTCCCTTGTCTGTTGGAGATGTATGGTCTGATTGATCCTTCTCACCATGCTGTCTTCTTCTGACTATATTTCTTGGACCAATTTTATTACTGGCACCCATAAAATGGTAGGGAAAACTGCATCTGCTCCATAAACTAGCTAATAGGGAGACATTCCAATGGATTTCTTTGTTGTCAATCTGTTTGCCCATAAAGCATACAACAACTTGTTACGCCATGATTTTTTATTTTCTTCCAGTAGCTTCTTGATGATGGTCACCAAACTCTTATTTGATGATTCTTCCATCCCATTACCTTGAGGGTAATAAGCAGTAGAATGACCAAATGCAATCTGATACCTGTGGCAAAAATCAATCATCTTTTTGGAACCAAATGCAGCAGCATTGTCAATGATAATTTTCCTAGGGCAGCCAAATCTAGAAATGACATGGTCTTCAAGGAATTTTATGATAACTGATTCTATGGCATTCCTAGAAGGGATGGCCTCTATCCATTTAGTGAAATAGTCAGTGGTTGTGAGTATCCATCTATGTTAGGCAGGCAAAGCAGGATGGATTTCCCCAATGAATTCTAGGCCCCACTGTTGAAAAGGAGCTTCAACAGTGACTGGTTGTAAAGGTAAAGGAAGGAGTTTTCTTTTGCCCTGAAAGATTTGGCATTTGTGGTAGGAAACTATCATTTTGTGGACATCTTGGAAGAGGGTGGGCTAGTAATAGCCAGCTCTAAGGATTTTATTGGCAGTGGTTTTCCAATAGAGATGACCTCCAAATTCTCCTTCATGAAACTCATGCTTGATCCTATCTGCATCAACTTTAGGCAAACATTTAAGCAATAAACCATTAGCATTTTTCCAATATAAACATTCATTTAAAATGCAATAATTTCTAGCTTTCAACTTTAAAAGCCTTTCCTTTGTCTTGGACAGATCTGGAGGAGCATTTTGATTGATAAGCACATACAAGATATCAGCATACCAAGGTGAGTTTTGGAACTTTTCTTCAACAATGGGATCTGGTAACCCTTCATGTTCATCCAAAGCATCTACCATGTTTATGTCAAGGTCTTGTAAGTTAGTTTCAACCATTAATTGTGCTAGGCCTTGACCTTTGATGAGTTTAGTGGGTTTGATTTCCAAATCATATTCTAGTATCACAACAATCCATTTTCCTCTTTTCCCATCTGGATCTTCTGACAAAATGTCTTTTACCACTATGTTAGGCACAAAGGCAATAATATGAGAATGTAAGATATAAACTCTGAAATCTTTTAAGGCCTTTACCAAAGCATAGGCCTGTTTTTCCATGATGTTATATTTTAGAGGTGCATCTCTTATTTCCTTGTTGAAAAATGCAATTGGTTGTTCTTGTCCTTCTGGATTTTTCTGTAACAAGACATTAGCCACAGTGTGCTCTGATGCAAATGAGAAGACTAGGAAATCCTTAGTAAAATCAGGACTGATAAGAACTGGTGCTCGGGTGAGTGCATGCTTTACCAGTTCAAAGGACTTTTTGGCTTCCAGAGTCCATTTAACTCCTACTTCTTTCTTCAGCATGTTTTTCATGTTCCTAAGGAGTTCTTCTAGGTTGGGCATAAACCTCCTCAAGAAATTGATCTTCCCAATGAAAGACTGCAGTTCCTTGATATTTCTTGGGTGGCCAATCTGCAATATAACTTCAACCCTTTTTGGGTCTATTTTAATCCCTTTTTCAGATATGATATGACCAAGAAGTTGACCTTCTTGGAGACCAAACACTGTATTTTTTGGATTTAAAGATATCCCAAACCTTCTGCATTTCTCAAAGACTTTTCTCAAATGTTTGAGGTGTTCCTTATCAGTTTTAGAGTAAATTGTAATGTCATCAAGGTAAATTACAATGAAGTGACCTATTTCTTCTGAGAATAAAATTTCCATGGCTCTTTGAAAGGTGGCACCAGCATTCATTAATCCAAAAGGCATCTTCACATACACGAAGGTACCCCAAGGAGTGGTGAATTTTGTTTTAAGCTGATCCTCTGGGAGCACTAAAATCTGGTTGTATCCATCTAGCAGTGAAATCCTCCTAAAACCAACTACCCTTTGTAGGATGTGTTCCATCTTGGGTAAGGGGTAATTGTCTTTTAGTGAGGCTTTGTTTAAGCTTCTGAAATCGATACACACCCTAATTTCTCTTGTCTTTTTCCTTATAGCCACAAGGTTAGATACCTAATCTAAAAAACTCATAGGGACTATGATTCCAGCCTCATACATTTTCTTAATTTCTTTTTCTACCAGAGGTAACTGTACGGGTTTTATTCTGTGTAGATTTTTCCTAAAAGGTTTCTGGTTTTCTTTCAATGGAATCTTGTGCTGGATGATCTCTGTGTCATAGGCTTTCAAATCTTCATAATTCCAAGAAAAAACATCAACAAACTCTTTAAATAATTCAATGTATTTATGTTTGATATGAGCTGGTAATGTTTTGGATAATTTGATCATCTTAGGATTTTCCTTGCTACCTATATTGCATTCTTCAACATCATATTTAGTGGGTTCTATAGTGGGCTTCTTTTCCACATCATTAAAATCAAAGAGGTCTTCAAGGGGTGCTAGTCCTCTGGGTATGCCTTTGTCTTTGGACTACAGTACCTCTATGTCTCTCTCTCCTTTTTTATTTTCAAACTCTTTGGTCAACATGTTTATTTCTATATCAGGGAATGGTTTTTCTTCATCAGGGGGCTCTTTATCTAAATTTACTTCACTGAACCTAAATTTTTAATCAGGTAATTCAAACTCATTCCTGGAAAGTAGGAAATCCTCTATCTGTTCATCACCCTAAAAAACCTGCCAATATTTTTCATTTTCTGGTACTGCTAGTCTGTATTTTATTTGAACAATGATATGTTTTTCATTAAGTGGTATCTGATATGAACTAGCAGCACAGGCCAATCCATTGGCAAGTATGTTTTGACTTCTAAGACAAACACAAGCTCATATTCTACAAATGTTTTCAACAAATCCATGGCATCATTCCTATATGCCCTTAACCTAGGATGTTTGGCAGTGTACTCTCCATTTATTTGTTTGATGACCAGTTATGAGTCTCCATGAACAACTATCTTCGTAGCTCCTATTTTTTTCAACAGATGTAGCCCTAAGAGGAGAGCTTCATACTCTACTATGTTGTTTGTGCATTTGAAATTTAGCTTGAAGGCATGACTCTTAGCATAATTTTTTTCAGTATTGTGCAACCATACCCCAGCTCCTGCATTCCTTTTAGTGCAAGACCCATCAAAGCTTATGCTCCATAAGGGATTTTTTGCAGATTTGTTATCAATTTCCTCCCTACTATCATCTTGTTTCCTGAGGTCAGAAGGCTGATGGGTATTCTACTCTCTACAGTCTTGGTTCAAATTTTCTAACTCTGCATATTGTTCAAGTGTTTCTCCTTTGTTTTCCTTTGTATCCAGAGCTGCCATTATGTTTAGATTTGTGGGCTCTACTCTGCTATTTAAATTTTTGTTCTCTATCTCTTTCTCATCTGTAAACTCATCATTGTAAAGGATAAAAGAGTCTAGGTCTGTATGGACAGAGTAAAGAGGGGAATTTTCTGGTTTCTCTGGGCTGCTTACCATAAATTTCATGTGTGCTTCCTTATATAGTCTTCTAGACTGGCTGAAAATAGGGATAGTGGCATATGTCATGTCCATTTGCATTGTACCCTGTAGCTTGGCACCCCATGATCTTGACAGTAACATGCCATACTTAGGAGGTACATCAGCCACTACAACATCCATTACCATGCACTTGGTTGGGATTTGGGTCAAATTTACACGGATATCTTTGATCAGTCCCAAACACTTCACTCTACTAGAGTCAAAAGAATATAAATCCTTATATGGTCTTGTTAGCTCTAGGCCTAATTTTTCCATGATCACTTTTGGCATGAGGTTGTGTGAAGCCCCTGAGTCATGCATAGCATTATGTAAGATTTTGTCGTGGATATTTATACTGACATAGAAAGGAGGCACTACACCTTCCTGAAATTTCCCTTCAATTTTTGGGCCAAACAAGAGAGCTGGTTCATCATCATTTAAGTTGATAGAGTCATTGTTTTCTCCTAAGTTTAAAGCTTTCAAGATTTGAAATTTATATACATTATGGGTGGCCAACTCAGTGTGAGGGACAAAAATTTTGATTTTGGCAATTTCACTTTCTAGATTGAAAGGAGATTGGTTCTTTGAAAGGTTCAATTCTATTTTGTTGGTCACTATTTTATTGGCAAAATCAACTTGCTGATTTTTAGTATGTACATTGGTTGAAGCTGTTTTTTTAGGAGCATTAGCTGCAGTGCTAGTGCTGCTAGTTTCTTGACTTGTTTTATCAATGGTTTGGAAGTCTTTGTCCTTGTTTTTGCTAGAACTTTCAGTTTTTGGTTTTTTGCTTTCAACAGTCCCTTTAGGAGTCTTTTCAGGTCTTTTCTTAGTAGTGATTTCAAAGGTTTTTGGTTTGGGAGCTTCTGGGTTCTTTTTACTTCTGAGATCATATTGTTCTCATACCTGCATGATGGAATTCTTGAATCCTAACCTATAGTCCTCAGATTCCAACCCTTCCTCATCCCAATGTGTGTATTGTTGGGGTTCCCATGTTTTGGACAGATTGGCAAGACCAAAGGATGAGACAACATCATAACCACTTTGGGGCCCTAGGATCTAGCCCTCCTGGACCCGGAGAGGGATCTCTCCAATAATACAAAGAATGATATATCCTTGAAAGCTCATAATGAGATGTTAGGCTCGGTATGAAGCGCAAAGGGGGGTTTTAAATGATTTGGCTAGTTGGTTGCTGAGTTGGTCATGAGATCATAGACTGAGAAAGTAATGGGAGGAAAGGAAAAAAACAATAGGATATTTCAGCAAAGAGGATAGGTCAAGAAAGTGCCATCCAGTGGGCTATGGAGTCATGAAAGGAGAATTACTTGCAACAACTAGCCAAGGCTTTCAGAGGGAAAGTCATCTACACTAAAGGATCTTTTTAATTAGATGATGGGATGGAAAATTAAGGATTGAAAGTGAAAGAAGGAAAACAACCCAATTTTCTGTCTATACATCAGGTCAGAGGTCATTTAACTCCAGACCTGCTTGGACATACTCAAAGATAGCTCTCAAAGAAGGGACAAAGGGGAAGCTTGTAGATCGGACCAGAGGTCATTTAACTTCAGGTCAGCTTTAGCATGCTCCAGAGGAAAACATATATAAGCTTAACAGAGCTGGGGTCTGTAGATCAGAGAAGGACTTTGAACCTTCAATGATTTGACACCAGCAAGAGATCTTAGAAAGGCCAGTTGGTCGCAAAAGGATCCTAGTGGAAAAGGCTAACTCTAATCCCCAGTGTTCCCAAATCTTCCAGCATCAACCCAACAAGAACTAATAAGCAGAAGAAAACATTAAAGGCAAGGAGAGCAGAAACATAGGGTACCTAACAAGGGTAAATCCTATGCCAATATTCTGATGCAAGCCCGCAGAAAATGAAACAGTATGAAAATGTAATAAACAGTGTTATAAAAACATCACCAATAGTAATAGACCAGGATCCAAAGAAATGTGCTTTGATTAATCGATGCAAAACCAGTCACATGCACTAAGCTCAAGGGTTGAATACAATCCAAAATTATCCTCCCAGCCTACTACATAACAACTACTCTGCTAATCCCTCCCAAGACTATTCTAACAGTCAAAGTGAATCCCTCTAACAGTAATCGGCAACAACCGAACAACAACCTTTACAATATGTTCTTGGGAATTCTTATATGAGAATGAATAATAGCAGGGGTAAATTTTCATTTAATTTGACTCATTAAGACAGAGTGGAGGAATTTCTTGAGCCCACTTTGCTTAATGGCACCTACATAACTATAAGTACTCATGTTATGGCCTAGGAGTCTCTGTTAGGTCGATTTTGACCTCAGAGGTGTCCTTGAAATCCTTTCTGGCTGTTAAGCCCTCTGTTCTATCTTCTGGAATAAGTGAACTAGATGGAAGGATCTACAGGCCACTCCATACTCCATAACTGCTACCTGACAGTCTTTTAAGAAGCTTCTGTCAGTGTCCTTAACTTTCCTTAGCTTCTGTGAAACGGTTTGATGCGGTGGGACCCGGCATGAGCGGAGGGCGATGAAATTTGGACCATTGATCTCAAGAGGAGATCAACAACGGAGGTCGAAAGATGAAGTTATTAAAGCCTATGATGAAGAAAAGTGATGGGGGGAGCGATTATATCACAGCCGTCGGATCTGAAGAAATGGATGGCCACGATCGAATCGGCGGATCGCAATCGGATGCACGGGGGGTGACACCATTTAAACTTTACGATTGGTGATGGTGCGATTGAGCACCAGCTGTCCGATCTGGTTCAGATCGACATCGGAGATTCAATCGATGGGGAGAAATAAGGGCCAACGGGGTGAAGTGGGAGAAATATGGACCGTTGGATCATACGAAATGGACGGCTCAGATCGGATCGGGGAGTTGCAATCGGAAGGGACGGAGTAGGGGATGCGATGCGATGGAGTGCCAGCCATCCGATCCGAGCAGAGATCGACGGTTCAACTTTAATCAGAGGGGCGGAATGGGAAGGGCGACAAGCACGTAGTGATTAGCACTGGGCCGTCGGATCCAATGGAATGGATGGCGAAGATTGTAATTGGGAGATCGCAATAGCGATGGGTGGAAAGTGGTAGCAATTAGCAATCGTGATTGCGATTAGAGCAGGGGACGCGATTGAGCGTCGGGCCGTTAAATCTATTCAGATCAACAGTGGAGATTGTTTTTGTAGTGTGTAGAACAAAAACACAATCGCATCGGAGTTTTTCGTTAACACATAGAAATGCGCTCATCGACGGTTGCGATTGCGATAAGCACTCAATGCCTCAGCGCTTGGTTCCGGCGCAGGGTTACATGGGGAAGTGGTTTGCGGGGCTTAGCCGAAAGGGGCTTAGGCTTATTATAAGGTAGAAAGTGGGTTTTTTCCCCCTTTTAATGTAATTTGAGGCTAGGGAAGGGTAACAATAGGGGGAAAAAAGGGGAAATTTGACCCAACAAGGGGTGTGGGTAGAATTTGAAGGGGGTTTTGGGAGGATTTAGAGGGTAAGTGGGGAATTTAGAAGGGGAAGGAAAGAGGATGAAAACAAAGGCTTAGAGGGAATTAAATAAGAGGGAAAAGGAGGCCTTTGGGCATTTCCTCACAAACAGAGAGGCTTTATAATGGGAATCAGCAGAGAGGATTTTATCAAAGGACAAAAGCACAAGGAGGCTTCAAGGATGATGTGTTTTCAGGGGAAATGCTTTCCTTGAAGGCTGAAAAACATTTTAGCCCCCTGTTTGCTTGTCAAAAAAATTATAGGGGGCTAACAGTGGCTCCACATGGGGATGGCTTCTTCTTGAAGGAGTCAAGAATTCAGATATTGATCTTTGGTGTAGGCCAGATGCCTGCTACTTGGCACATCCCTTTCTTTCTTTAGATCATCTACCACAAATCATGAAGAAATTACATTAGCGATAATATTCTCCCAAACAACTACCTTCACATACTATTTTCCTAACATTTTTTCTTCTAGGTGAATTTGGACTTGCAGACCCTTTACATCATTTATTTTACAAACAGGAAAATAAACCTATTCTACTTCTACCCTTATTACTCCATGAGACCAGATTAAATTGTTGGTCTCATAGTTTCTCTACCTAATCTAGTATCTGCTAGGATTAGACTGTCTAGAAGATTTCTTCTCTACATTCTAAGACAGAAATTAAAAACAGTCAAGCCAGGATTAGACTGTCTGACTTGCTAGACTTTGCAGAAATTAAAAAAACTAACTACATGCTCACAGATGGAGCTTTATTAAGCTTTTCCTACCTACCCTACTCTAACTAGAATATTTACAAGTCTAGCTTACAAACATTATCTTCTAATGCAACCAGTCCATCAAATGATCCCATGACAGGTCTGTCTTGCTCAACTCCTTGAGCAGGCTGGATAGGCAGGGCAGCTCCCACTCTTTTTGCTCCATAATAGCAGCTTTGAAAATTTTTCTTTCTGTTCGCAACATACTGCTCAAAAATACCTTTGATCGTTCTTCAAATGTTTGCAGGAAATGTACATAAGGATCATGAAATGATACTTGTTTATGAATATTTGGCAGGCAGGCTTCAACCCGGATTTCTTCTTCTTCCACTGGATCAAGAACAAGGCTCTCTTGAGAAATAGAATCTCCCTCGTCTTCTTCATTTTCTGAACTGGAGGACTCATCATATATTGCAGCTGAGACGTCTCGGAGCTCTGATATATTTTTCTCTGGTGGGCTGAGCTCTGTGAAAAGATCAATGTATTCTTGAGCAGGGGTATATTCCTTTACTTCCTCTTCTTCAAGAGAAAACTCCTTGCTTTCAAACTGCTCAAAGATCTCTTCTTTTTTTTCCTCTTCATCTTCTGAGATGAAAGACTGCTAACCTCCAATCATGTGAAAACCATTACTGATGAGTTGTAATGGGGTGAAGCAAAGATCTAGAGATCCATCACCCTCTTCTGCACTCTTAAATCTTTCTTCATCAGTATCATAAATAGCCTGCATTGGCTCATTACTCTCTAGAAGTAAAGGGAACTGATTTTCCTCCCATAAATCTACTAATGATGATCCTGCAAGATCATCTTATGTTTGGAGAAAGTCATCATCAGATACATAAAAAATAGGAAAATCATGAATATAAGTAATGCTGCCAACCAGACATACTGGATTATCATCATATTTTTCTTTACTCTGATTTACATGTGAGCTTTCCAACTCTGTACAACAAAGCTCATCAAATGAATGGACAAGAATTTCTGATCTGTAAAAAATTTCAGAGGTTGGCTGTCCATTGATGATCTGATCTATTTCTTCTTCTGTCAAAGGGGAAGATGGTCTTGTGTTCCTTTGTGCAGAAGTGCAGTAGCTCTCTATATCCTTTGAAGACTGGATTTGAGGCAGGATGTCATCTTGAGCCTCAACTGCAAGGGATGATAAATCAGCATCTGAGTTTTCAGGAATATCTTTAGGAATGTCTATGATCACTCGAATTTTTTCCTCCTCAGCTGATTCATCTACGTTATTGTGATAGCTAGGGTGCATATGAAATGCTTGAATGGTTGTTAAAAAATCTTAAGGATGCATATTAACCAAATCCTCATCAATATCTAATAGGTACTGTATGATATTCTGAGATTGATCACAACAATCCCATGATAAGTGTTGGCCGGATAAATCGTTCTTGCGGACAAGACCGATCTCCCTAGTGTCAGAAGACAATCTAGCAACAAACGAACAACTAAGTTTGTCTTTCTCTAAGTATATTCGTTTTACAAATAAATGCTATGAAGGTCGATCTACCTTAGATCCAAATGCTTATTTGCGGTGTGATCAGCTTAGTGCCTCAAATAATCCTTCATGTAACTTAAGGGCCCTTTGTCACAAAGAAAGTATCATATTTGGATTACAGTCTTTTTTAATCACAAAACAAATACTAAATAGCACCTGTATAACAAATAATTATAAAACATACCTATCATAGTGATCAGGAATCTATGAAATAAATGATCAAACGACAGCTTATTGAAATAAACAATCAAATTACGACAATTTATTGAGAAAAACAAAACTTGATTGTATTAATCTTAAAAATAACAGAAGAACCTTACAACCTTAGCCTTGATGTTTGAAAAGGCCTTCCCGGGGTCCGAAGCAGGAGTCTCCTCTACTTTGATAAGTCTTGCACTCTTCCTCCAAGAGCACATAGAGGTATGTGATCTTTCCTCTCAAAATCTCAGCAAAAAGAAGTCTAAATCTCAA